>JAJTUV010001138.1:0-565430 GCA_021653895.1 Mastomys natalensis | reverse complement strand
AAACTGGCTGCCTTCCAAGGTATTACATGACCAATTGTAGAAAAAAGTATTCACTCATGTGTGGTTTTGTTTAATTTTATTTAGAATGTATTTATATTGAAATTTGTGTTTTCTTTCCTCAGTTTCTTTATCAGGGGATGGAACATCAACATAGAGTAACATCAAGATAACAAAAGAATGTTTCTTGACAGATATGGCCACTTATTCCAAATTTATAATGCGTTTGCAGTTGTCAATGTCACCTTGTCAATATTGGGACCCTGTAGGGTTTGATCTTGTGCGAGTCTAATGAATGCTGAGAAATCTCTGTGAGTTCATATGATTATCAGTCCTTTTTTCTTAATGATACTGGTTTACTGAAGTCACCCAATACCTCTGTCCCTTATCCTTATTGTTCTGCTTTTCCTCATAGATCCCTGAGCCCTGAGTGGTGTTGTTGTTCTATATTAACTGGTGGTAAGGAGATAATCCTGAAGACAAACCTTACTTCTGTCATCAAATATGGAAAGGTTGAACTGGTCCCCAACTAGAAGCTTTACCTCTGGTGAATGGAATTGAAATTGCTAGAAAGTACACCACATGCTTCCAGAGGAATAGGTAAAGGGAATAAAGACCAAGTTGGTCCCACTACATAAAGATTCCTCCTCTTCAAAGCGTACATTTAAAAACAAGCAATGTACCCTTTTACAAAATGATCCCTCATCTAAGGCTCAGGAAAAAGTGAAGATGATAGGAAAGATCTTGAGAGTCAAAGGATAAGGAAGCTAGCTGTGAACATATATCTTCTAGGATTGGAAGAAGGTATACCATGAAGTCTTACCAATATGACCTCCAAAACATAATGAGAAAAAGGGTCACTGTGTACATGACAGCTTGGAAGGAAGAAAGCTGGCAATGTATACTCTACACAACCATTTACAGGAAACTATAAACCTGGAAATGGAAGAGGTTATCATCCTCAGGGACAGCCAGAGAACAAAGATTGGTGATATACTACCAATAATGAGCCATTAGAATATAAATATATGCAATTTACTACAGTCTTTACAATTTATATTTCAAAAAGATATAAATATGCAAATACATATACACATTCAGTAAGAATTGATGAAATAAGAGGGCATGTACATTTTAGCAGTGCAGGGAGGGACACAAAGAGTGTTTTGAAGATAGGAAATATAAACAAAAAGCAGTTAAATTACAATGTGAAAAATAAACTACCAAATAATATTTAAAAAGTAGAGCAGCAAACAGAACTTTGAGGGAAAAGTGACACTGACCTGCAACACCTGATGTAAAGAAATAATGTGTATGCGCTTGTATGTGCATGTTTGTGTGTGTAATATGAAACCCAAATACCTTTAGTACTCATACTTTGATAAAATTAATAATGAGACCCATCATCTATATTTTGAGTGATTTATATGTTTGTATACTTGACTGACCTTATTGTGGTAAAGATCTTGTGTGGGATATTTCCACTAGTGGTTTTCCTCACTTAATGATACACAATCATTTCATAATGAAATTGTGTGTTTTTATATAAAGTTAGAGTCTTACATTGCAGACACAATCTGAACACCCTTGTCCTTTTCATACTATTTTCTGTTCTTACTATGTTATCTGATATTCTTAACATCTTCCTAATACATTGTAAAGATATTTCAAAATCCAGCGCTTTTGTGATGACCATCAATAATGTGCATTACTGTCACTGTGCTTCAAACTCTGCTAACATTCACTCTTGTTTCTTTTTTCAAATTAGTGCCTTTGAGTTCATCAGGAGTCTATGATATTTCAAATCTCAATAGAGGCAATTTACCAATTAGGGGATGTTTTAGTTTCTATTACTGTAACAAACACTATGATCAAAAGAACCGTGTAAGAAAGGTGTTTATTTACTTATATACCTTTGTCACAGTATATTGAATGAAGCCAAAGAATGAAATTGGATACAGGCACTCCATGAAAACAAATGGAATAATGCTGATTATTGTCTTCATGTGCATATTTTCTGAAGTCCACTTTTTTATAACTCCCAGGTCAACTTGCCCAGAGTTGGCACTGTCCACAGTCAGTAGGTTCACCTTATATTAATCATTAATTAAGTACAAGGCTTACACACAAAACTACAGGTCAAAATGATAGTAGCCATTCCTCAATTGAGATTCCTTGTTCTCAATATTTTCAGGTTTGTGTACGTATGAATAAAACCATTTTCCACTAAGCTTTAGTATTTGTTATGACAATGGACAGTGCTGTTCTGTTAGTAAGTTCATGTTTGTATGTTACTTAAAATTTTTTATATGATTAAGCACTACTTTTGTTAAGACAAAGGAAAAGATATGCTGAATATCATCAAAATTTTCATACTATTAAAGTTTCAATAATGCAATTTATCTTTGTTCTTCTGTATAAAAGTTGAATCTGGTCTAACTAAAATAACATAACACTTTGGGACAAAGATACACCCTAGCAACCCTGCACTAGAAGCCAAGATGGAAAAAACCTCCACAACCACCATGACCTTCCCCCTAGTGCTGTGGTAGACAGGGAGGAAGGTGATCCAGACACTGCAGAACACCAGCATGCTGAAAGTTAGGAACTTGGCTTCATTGAATCTGTCAGGAAGGATCCTAGACAAGAAAGCCAGAGCAAAGCTCCCCAGAGCCAAGGAGCCCAAGTATCCCAGGACAAAGTGGAAGGCAATGACTGAGCCTTTGTTGCAAATAATGAAGGTCTTCCCATGTTCAGATTGTATATCTCTGTCAATGAAGGGAGGAGATGTTACCAACCAGGTTCCACAGAGAATAAGTTGGATTAAGGTACAAATGGGAATGACCAAGTTAGGTGCCCCTGCTGCCAGCATCCCTCTCATTCTTCTTCCTGGAGTAGTGAGCTTGAAAGCCATGACCACAGTTATTGTTTTGGCTAACACTGTAGAAACAGCCACAGTGAAAAACACTCCAAATGTGGTCTGCTGCAGGATACAGGTGGCCTGGTTGGGGTGTCCAATGAAGAGCAATGAGCAGAGAAAACAGAAGCTGAGAGAGATGAGCAGGATGTAGCTGAGAATGCGGTTATTGGCCTTCACAATGGCAGTGTCATTGTGCTTCATAAAAGTGACTAGTATTAGAACTGTGAGGATAGAGAAGGACAGGGCCATGCAGCCTAGAGCCATCCCCACTGGGTCTTTCATAAGTCAGGAATGACACAGTCCTTTGGAGGCTGTGGGTTTGCTGTAAGTTGGCATACTTATCATCTGGACACCTCACACACTGCTCCATATCTGCTGGTGAACAACAACAAACCCTTATATCATGTCAAATTTTTGAGCTTAATAATTGAGTGTCTGTATTATTCATATGATACCCCAAAAATATTCTGGTGTTGAGCATTTATTCCATTCCTAATTGCTGCAGGAAGCACTGACGTAAGGCTGTTCTGTATTAATCTATGCTTTGTGATGTAACAAAACACTGTCATGGAAAATGCAGGAGAAAAAATTACTTATTTGTTAATCAGAAAGAAAACATGTTGTTTTCTAATGTGTTATGAAAAATAACATGCATATTCTCAGACTATTTAATTTTTTTAAAGCATAAACTCCTCACTCACAGACATGTGCAGTGTACAGACATAGTTCTCAATGCCAGTTGATGAACTGCAGTATGAACTACGTTGGGCTTGGGGGTTGTGCCCTTTGTCTGTATCTTCACATAGGCACAACACCATGCAATTCCTGATGCAAAATATTGTTTGCATAAAGAGTATTTCCATTATTGAAGCTGTATGCCTCACAGACCTGTCCATGTCCCCCTCATTGCATTTCAATCCAGATGTCATGAAGTTTATAGATACTCACATTCATCTCCTTTTCCTTATGTAAGCTGTCATTGCTGATATGCATTATCACATCTCTGGGTGCATTGTTGAAACCTTCACTCTTGCTCTAATTCTTTGACAAGAACTACTTAATCCTTTAAATCTTCCATGCTCTTAAAATGTATTTCAGTAACAACAGCTGCTACCCTAAGCATCTAGTCTTTGTCAGGGACCAAGCTGAATGATAGGAGGGAAAGGTTGTGGACTGATCATGTAGTCCAGTTACTTTGTACAAAGAAATACATAAGGTTAAACTTATGTATAGATTATGCCTAGGTGTTGTTTAAAATCATTACAGATGTATGTCCCCTAAATGTTTTCTGCATAATATAAAATCAATAGCCATCATATTGTGAGAGAAATGTTTTCTTTGTAGAAGATAATGCAGGTTATTTGCAGGATACAAATGAAATTGATACCATTCAAATGATTAAATTCGGAAACACAGAGATTTTAGGTCTATAGTTTCATTCTGGGCCATTTTACATTTTTAATTTGGAATGAGAAGATATTAGAATTCAGCAAATTTTTTCTGCATGCAAACATGTACCTGTCTCATTGGAAACCTCATTTTCTGGGCACTGGGCACAATCAAAGCAGCAGTCTGCTGTTTGTTCCTGATGAATTTTCCTGAATCCAGCAATGCATATCACACTACACATGGAGGTGGGAACCTGAGATAATATATACATACATACATACATACATATATATGTGTCTGTGTATGTGTATATTTATGTGTAATGCATGTATACATTGTATGTATAATGACCCATGTATTTATTTATGGATATTAACAGATATTTCTATTTTTATTCCTCTGCTAACCAGCATCACTTATCAATTTCAGTTACTTTATTATTTTCTATTAGCCTGAAATGTCCTCAAAGTCACACAATATTTATTACATCATTTAATATTATATATGTAACATTTAGGTTGTAGCAATTTAAATTTTTTCTTTCTAAACTTATTAAACCAAAAGGAATATTTATGTGACACCAGTTTTGCTCACAAGATTTATAGATTAGAAAAATGAGGACATTGATTTGTGTGGAGAGAGAAGAGAGGATAAATCAAGAAAGAGTTGTCTGATGAATATCAACAAAGCATGTCATATAAAACTCTCCTAAATCCAATGAAGTTTTTCTAAGTTGAAAAGAAAACCTTGAATCTGGAGAAATATTTCTGTTAATGAATACGTGTTGTACTTCTTTAGGATATAATGATGTTCACACAGAAACAAAAATTTCATGGTTTATATATAGACTACAAAATGTTATTATATATATTAACTTTAAATTCAATAAATGTATTTATGTAGTGTATGGTGGATAGGCATGCAGGTACAATAGAACATGGAATCCAGAGGCCTTTGATTCCTATGACCTAGATTTCCATGAAATTGTCAGTTATTAAATTTTGATGCTGGTAACTGAGGTTGGGCCTTTGGCAAGAACAGCAATTGTTATTAACTACAGAGCTATAAGTTCAATGCCTCATATTTTAAAATTTAGATATCCTGAAAACAATTAAAATTGTTGTATACCCACCGATGTTCCTCCTGTGGCCCACTCCAAGTCTTCAGAAATGTGAAGTTGTTGACTCCGTGGGAAACAAGGAAAATAGCTTCCTATTTTGACTTTTAATCCATGACCTTGTTGAAAATGTCATACTGTGCACACTAATTTTCCCTATGATTCATGTTCACCAGTTCACCAACAGGGTTAGTAAATACTCTAGTCTTCAGCATCGAAGCCACCTAAGTGAGATCCATCATCAGATGATTACATGTACATATCGATTAAGGAAAAGTAAAATTGAGAATGTCGCCTAATTTTTAATGTTTTTCAGAAAAGACAGCTGTATTAAAATAAACCAATGTACTCATATATAATATAACTCATGGGCAATTAAAAATTCATAGACTTCATTTTAATGTTCCTAGACAAAAATTATTAAAATAAATGCTACCCAAATAACAAGTAACATGATGTGAGTATGTGTATATGTATATATATGTGTGATCTTGAATATGTATGTGTGTGTGCACATGTTTTTCAAGAATAATTTTTAAAATTATTATCTGAATTTTAAAAAATTATCTGAATATCTGGAAGTTGTGGAAACAAAAGATAGTGTGTCATTCATGTACATACAGTTTTCATATATGAAATAACCTTAAACTTATTAAAATGCAGTCTTCATCATTTAGGTTTTTATAAATAATTATTCCTTTAAATGAATAACTATTAATAACAGCAAATGTGCCAATTGTTGAGAAAAATATTCTAGAGAAAATTATTCTAGGCTAGTCATCACTTAATGCTTTTATGATAAAACTCTTGACTCCTATTTTAAATATTGAACTCATTTGATAAATTGTTGAGACACATTTTCACAAACTCACTGACATTCATACAAAAATATTGTCTCCTATTATATATTATCCTTGTGCATGTTACATATCCATGTAAAAGCCTCAGTAGGTAGTTTTATAGTATAGAAATCTTTTTATTACAAGAATAATCTCTAACAAATTTATGTGAGTTTCTCAGGGGCCATTTAAAAATCACATTGATATATATAAGCATAATGAAATGTAAGAAACTTTACCTGCTGACAGGCAGTGAACACTCTTTTGGGTTCTGCCTTTTGCTGAGATTCTACTTGTTGAAGAATGACTTCATGGTAGGTGTGGGCCACAGCATATACAGCATTATACAAGCTGTAACCATCTTCACTCAGGGCCATGTCAAATTTGTGCAGTGCTAACCATTCCTCTGTGTTGTTGAATGTAAAATGATCCATTTTGCTATTGCTGTTCTTAGAGATTGAACAATTAAAATAATTCCACCATAGCATACACTGAGAAATGTCTGTTGGGTACATGGAAGTGTTCATTGTTTGCATGAAATTCCTTAATTTAGCAATCTCACTGTGGTGGTGTTCAAAAGTGACAGTCCCATGAAAGAAATCAAGGCTGAAATCTCTTTTCTTTATGATGACATCCCATTGTGAGGTTGTGATCCAGATTCTCTGTGCACCTAAATATCTCCATTTTCTAAAGCTGACTTCTAGGGTAGAGTTCATTTCACCATAAATGACAACAACCTTGGCTGTTGATGTCATAATTTGTTTATCATATATCTTAGCCATTGTCATGTATATCTGCATGTCTTCTGGGATCATATTCACAAAAGCTAAACAGATCCCATATTCTTGCATTTCTTCTCTCAAGTTTGAGAGAAACTGAATACCTTGGTCATCATTTGAGATGACCAGTCCAATCCAAGTCCATCTAAAATGAAGCATCAAGGAGATCATGCCATGGGACAAACAGTTGTCCTTGGTTGCTATCTGATAGACATAGGGAAATTGGTCATGGTCACTCAGGTTAGGATTAAATGGTCCTAAAATCTAAAAGATGTAGAAGAGAGGATGAAACATCCACATGAGGAATATGATCTAAAGGAAGTTTGTACTTATATACAAAGAACATTACTCACCTTACAGAACTCCCATTAAGAATAGTAAAATTATTCTATAAATAGCATGTATTATTCCTTTTGTATTCTAGACTGTTCTTGCCAAGTCTGATCATTCTAGAAAAGTGTTTTGCCTATTTCCTACAGTGTGTCTATGATCTGATTTTAAATCTGTTATAAGATGTGTAAAACAGCAGACACACAAACACATGCTGACCATGGTTTCTCCCTTGGCACCTATGAATGGAATGAACATTGTTAACTGATCCAGTGTCACACATTCTCACCTTCAGTGTCCTAAAATAAATTGCCAATTTTAAAGATGTTATCCATGATGGTCCTGTAAGTTGTATATCACAAATTTCATGTATTCCACAGTAATAATTAATAAAATTAACATTATTTTTTTGTGGTGAAGAGCTTTTATCCAGAAATCCAAAAGTGTCTTCACACAGGCTGACAATGCAGTAGAATATCAAAGACATGTTGGGTAAAAGATAAGGATTCTTGTTGATCTCATCAGTAGCAAAAAACATTACTAAAAAATTCTCATATCTTCTTGCTGGTATTCTACAAGAAAACATAGGAATGATTAAGGAGGATGTAGAAAGTATGAATTTTTCTGCTCAATTGCAGTAATCTTTGTACTATGAACAATGCTAAGTTTCTTTGTAAGTGCTACTTTTCCTTAAATAAGCTTCAGAAATTGGAGATCTTTGCAGTTGAATATAATTTAAATAATCCCCCAAATGTGTGATAATTTTTATATCCATGAAAATCCATAAAGACCTTGTTTTATCTCTGAATACCATTCCTGAACTAGTGTCAAGAGCTGACAAGGAGAAGCTAAAAGCTAGCAGGTGATCTTCCTGAGATGGGTCTGCCTTAGATTTAGAAAACTCTATGATAGATTTTTCCCTTGTAGGCAAGTCCCAGGGGACATTTATTTTAGGAATGATTCCTGCTATTTATATACTTTCCTGTTGTTATTAATTATATATGACAACCACTAGGTATTAGCCCATCCTTTTGAGCAGATCTCTACAGATAAAGGTATTATATCTTTTAGTGATGCTATATTGATGAATCGATGATTTCTTAATCCTTAATGATGATCCTATAGGAGTTCCTAAAAATATAGTAATTTTTAGCTTTTTTATAATTCAATGCTATTAAATTCTTTCTGGTAGTCAGAACTGCTATGAGAACTCTGCCAGTCTTTAGTGTTATGAGTTAATTGCTTCTGAGATAGCAAGCAGGCACTTCTACTCAGAGTACATTCCAAGAGCTGGTAAAACCATTAACCAAAGGTCTTAAAAAGGGAACTAACAATGTACTGTAAGTGGTAGGACACAAAATATAATATTGACTGGCCTTATCCTTACAAAACTTCACTAAATACTTAGTCATAGATGTTACGATTTTTTAATTCTACATGAACCTGTAGAATTGTGACAAATGATGAATGGTTAGTCACATAATTACTCCTAATGGATCTGCATGTAAACATTGTCTATTGTAAACTTCTTATTTGATTTCTGATTTGAATTCATATGTAAAGCTGTGGTGAACTATTTACTATGTGATCATGTATTGTGAAAGATGTGTAAGTGCTGAGGCAAAGAGAAGAAACAGAACTGAGCTGAGGATACCTTTTAGACAGAACACCTTTTACACAGAACTGAACAGAACTTTTTAGAAATAACTCAGGAGAATATTTTTTAGATAGAACTGAACTCAAGAAGAACCTAGACATAAGGCATAGAATTAGGAGTAATGATAATGAGAGTAAAGGCATTATTGTGATATCAGAGCTTGAGGAGAAAGCAAGAGTAGGAGGAGAATGTAGAGTGAAATAACTTAGAAATTATAAGGCAGGCCAGGCAGGGGTGACGCACGCCTTTAATCCCAGCACTTGGGGAGTCAGAGGCAGGCGGATTTCTGAGTTCAAGGCAAGCATGGTCTACAGAATGAATTCCAGGACAGCCAGGGATATACGAGAAAACCTTGCCTCAAAAAACAAAAAGAAAACAAAACAACCCCCAAAACTGAAAAAACAAAACAATCACAACAACAAAAAAGAAATCATAAGGCAACTTAAAAAAAACTAAGCAAGAAATGTGCGGAATCGAGAGAGAAATTGGAAAAAAGAAGAAGCTGCAGAGAGAGCAGAAGGAGCAGGCAAGCTTCTGCCTACCATGGGACAGAACAGTTCTTTCCTTAATACCCAGGCAGCCTCAGTCTTATTAAAGAGAACAAAGCTTTCTTTATATAGACTTGGATTTAATTCGTTTAGCAATAAAAGGGTAAAATCTTTCCCTTTCATTATGCAATAAAGATTGGAACTCTTTTTTTTAATCCAGATTAGGTGAGTTCTTTCTGCAGTGGTGCTTGTTTTTTTTGGTTTTGGGTTTTTTTTTTTTTTTTTTTTTGATCCAAATGCATTTGTAAGTATGAGTGGGTGTATGTATGTAATTATGAGAATGTATACAAGCTGGATCCAGTTGGCTTGAATGGAATTGTATGAATGTGCATGTGTGAATCTGTATATGAATTTATATGACTTTATGCTTCTTTGCTTACATAAAATTTTTCCTTTTGGGAGGGTGATTATTTTCTCCAGGTTCAATAGAAGTTTATTGCTCCAAACCATTCCCTAGCTTGACAAGCAAAAGGCATCTGGACAGAAGGGAAAAGGCTGTAGTAATTAATCCTTTATTTACTATCCTTTTACAATGAGGTGTTAATGCCAGAAACTGCACTTTCTGGACTCAGAGGAACACGGAATGCAGGCCAGCAAACTGCAGTAAAATTGCATAGTCATACACAAAAAGGTTTTATTTGTAAAAATTTCTTTTATGAATTAAGTATCTTTATCATATTGAGTATTTTAAGAATCAAATAACACATCAAGATATTTCATGTTTCTTTTTATATTCATATCCCTTAGTACCCTAAAATATCATTAACACATATTGAATAATACTCATAACACAGGATCCTATCTCTAATGGTCGAGTACAAAATATTGTTTGGAAATTAAACATAATAAAAGAGGGCAAAGCACTCAAGAGTGAATCATAAAGAAATATATTCAAAAGCCATTATATGATACCACCTAACATATAGTGAGAGTATTCAAAATGCATTATATAACTGCATAACTTCTCTAACAATCAGTTTACTTAAAAAAGATTATCTATGTTTCTATAAGCAAATTTTACAAATCTCAATATAGAAAAAACTTTTTGAAGTTAAACATTAAGAAAATGCTAATTTCATGTACAGTGAGAAAAATAATGACATTTCCATGAAATTTATAGAGTATGCTTTTTATATTTTTCAAAGTTTAATGTTCATCAAACATGATAATTATTTTAGAATACATTTTATTTACATTAATATGTCCATTTAAAAATATAAAAGATAGTATACCACAAAACAGGAATATTATCCTTTAGGCTCATCTACACATCAATTTAATGTTAGCTTTTAGTGTGAATGTTCCTATGTCAACTTACTAAAAATGATATCAGATTCCTCTATACACCTCATTTTTCCTAATTCTTTGCCATCCTTTAATTGATATCTGAGCATTGAGATCTATTCTTCATATGAAATGTGTTTATCTGCCCCAGCACAGTCTCCCAGTACGTTTGTTACTATTAGTGTTTACTTCCCATCAGAAGGAAAAACACCAAACATGGTCAGTTAAGAATTTACAGCTAAGTTTGTCTTTTTAAACTACAAATGTGTACTAACACAGTTCATATATTTGTAATTCTGATCTTTATTACTACATACAAAAGTGTCACTAATGATAAATGCTATTATTTTCCTAATGAGGTATGGAAATAACATAGGATATATTAGAAATAAGATTCCTTCTGACCTGATACCCAGGAATAATAATGTGAAGCAACATATCAAAGTGTGCACAGTGTACTTTGACTAACAAGAGGAAAATGTATTCTTAAAATCCCAAAGAGGCGGAAAAGAAATAAAAGATGGGATGAGAGTCAGAGACAGAAAATCACAGGAAACCTCTTTGAAAGGTGAATGATTTTAACACTCTTTCCCTCATGATCTGCAGCCAACACTGCTATCTCACACTTGAGATCTGAGAACTATGTAGACATATTGAGAGAAGCTTCTTATTCACTAGATATATTTTTTATTATTAATATATATATATATATATATATATACATATATATATATACACACACACACACACACACACACACACACACATACATACATATACACACAGTTGACCAGTTGTCTCGTTTAACAGACTCAATATGTTTTCCCCCTGGAATATGTGGTTGACCAGTTGTCCCTTTTTATTTAAAATTAATAATGTGAGGTCAACCAGTTGTTCCCCTCCTTTTTTTTTTTTTTTATTTTTATTTTTTCTTTAAATAAGACTAGGTGTATGTGTGTGGACTGGTATGTAAAAATATTATGTATATTAGTTTTAATGCCCATATTTTTATATTTACATATATATATGTGGTCGACCAGTTGTCCTCTTTTATTGAAAAGATTTTTTTTTTTTTTTGACTTTAAATTTTTTTAATTTGGATGTACATGGTGTTTCTGCAGCTGAGCGGCATACCACGGGCTGCAGTCAGCCTACTCAGATAGTAAAATGGAAGGATGTGGTGACAGGAACGTGGTGTGGGCCTGATCCCGTGTTGACATGGGCACGAGGTTCTGTTTGTGTTTATCCACAGAATCAGCAAGATCCAGTGTGGGTGCCTGAACGCCTTGTGAGAAGAGTGAAGGATGTTGACCCTTAACGCCAAGTGTGAAATTGGTCCAGTGAGTTTGATGGGTTTGATGAGAGATCTTCGTTCCAGTATTGTGGCAGTGAACTCTACACACGTGGATCTGTCGCTGGCCTCGGGGCTGACTACGTGGGTATCTTGAGCGATGTATCATTTGAAGGAGTGGGTGGGCATGGGAGCATTGGCGTTGTGCCTTGTCCTGGCCTTCATGGTTTGTGCATGGTGCCTGTGCTGAATGGCCCAGACATGTAGGAGAGACCTTGCCCTGGTGGCACATGCCATCCACACCGTGGAGGCTGGCCAGTCCCCCCAAGCTTGGCTTGCTGCTGTAAAGCAGTAGGCTGTTTGGCGTGCTTTTGCTTCCTGGAGTCCAGAATGCAGGTGATTGCATCCAGTAGGGCCCAGACAGAGTGTTGCCTAAGACAAGGGCCACGCCTACAGGTGATTACCAGCTTATCCTGGGCCTTAGTTGGCTTGTGCTGCGTGTGCATCCAGATGGGCTTGACTCTCTGGTCTAGGGATAATTTGACTTTCTGCATATACTCCTTTGGAAGGGCTGGTTGCCGCCACTTAAAACAAAAAGGGGCAACTGTGGAGAGCCTATTTGCCGCGCCCCAAAGAGGGCGCCGGGCCCTGGCTCATCCTGGCCGTAAACAACTCCATGTATGGCGTGGGGCTGTGCTGGCAGTGGTGTGAGGTTGCATCTGACCGCTCTGGACCTGTAGGCTCGGACCACATGGTGACCCATGATTGGTCAGGATGGAGTACTTCTTACCACTCCCAGTGGGGATCGGGGCCATTTTCACTGAAGCACTCTGTCTGCATAGGAATCCTGAGTAAACTGCTTAAGAAAGAACCTGGTCATGTTGTGTCTTCTTCCGCTGGTCGTGGTTGGCGCGGCACAACGCTCATGATCAGGCTCTGATTATACAAGTATTTACAGCAGTAGAAATTGGACAATCCCCTCAGGTGTGGCTTGGCATGCTAGAGAAGTAGTCAATGATAGGTAAGACTCCTTGGACATGTTACCAACCTAAGACAGGGATAAAACTAAAGCTGTTTGTACCCCAAAGACAGGTAAGGAACATTGTTGCAAGGGGCAACCTAAGAAAGGCATTCTCTCTGCCAAGATTTAACAAATAAGGGGGAATTGTGGAAAGCTGGTGTCACAAGATGACAGCTGGCAATCTGCCAGCTGTAGCTTGGACATTGCTGCGCCATGATCAGGGCAGGTAGATCTGGCGTTACTGCGCATGTATATTACTTGCACATAAGATCGGGCCAAGACGTATGGGCGAAGCACCAATCTGGAATGACTTCTGATTGGAGGAGACAGAGATTTAAGGGCGGGGAACGACAGTTGGTGGGCCTTTTGAACGTTAAGGTTTCCTGAGTAAACGGTGCTGAGAAGAAGTTCCCGTGTCCGTCGTCTTCTGTCCGCTGGTCGGATCAGGAGGCTACAGTGGTAGATGCTGAAGGATGGGAAAACTGGTAGTCCAGGCTTGATTCCCTAACCCAGCTTGACTGTGGAACAGTAGCTGCCAGGACCAACCTGAGACCCTGGCTCAGAGGAGGCAAGGATAAAGTATCATTAGATGGTGTGGCAAACCAACAGGACAGGCGACAGAGGTGTTACTATCTCCTCCAAGTCACAGGGGCACTGTTCCTCTACTCACGTAGCCTCCTGTAAAGACTGTTCATCTTCCCAATGCTGGTACTTGCTAGCCCTGATATCATCATCTAAGACTGGTTAGTCAGGGAAACAGCTACCCAACTCATCCACACTCTAAGCTCACTAACAGAACTGGAGTCATTCTTCAGGCTGTCGGGGTCATTACAATTTTAAATGACAATGTTTACATGACGGCACTCACATACAAGACAGTGATATAGCACATCGTGGTCTGTAAACTCTACAGAAGGAGCAAAGGTCAATCTGCTCTAACAGAATGTCAAATGCTATGCCTTACAAATCTTTAAATGGCAGCTTGGGTTTTCCTGAACTAATATAGGCACCATCACACCTTAAATGACAGGAGGCTGACATCCTGGGCTTGTCTCTAATACCCAGTTCCTACATAACAAACTGCAACCTGCCTTGATAGAGAACATACCAAGACCCAAAACTAGCAGTGGGGATCTTGTAACCAATAGCTCGATTTCAGCATAGATGAGTCAATTACAGCCAACACTCTAGAGCAAAGGTTTGCAGGAACCAATCTGGTAATCTCTTCCTCATTTTTCTTCTCAGTGTCCAAAGGCACTACCCTCTCTGCAGCCAAGCTCTGAGCACTTTCTATGTAAAATACACCTGGCCTCATGGATTTCTCTGTGACAGGTAAGGACTAGGTCAATCAGCCCGGGCGACTCCCACAATTCCAGCAGGGAGCACCTACTCCTTTGTGTGGTTAATTTCGCTGCTTCTTTTTTTAATTGCCGGACTGTCCAAAACTTCAATCTTGCCTTTGCCACCTTCTGCGTTCGGAAGCTTGATGTTCTCGATGGTGACTTCAGAGGGAATGCAGTCATCATCTTCAGTCTCAGAGCTGTCCCCAGAACTGTCCTGTGAGCTCTCTTCTGGACTATCCTCCTCTTTTGAATCTGACCGATTCATCTCAAATAAGGCCACGTCCATCTGTATGATGTTTCCGGTCGTCTCGTCGACGTTTTCAATATTGAAATGACCAGCTAGAGCAGCTGCCATTTCCTTCCGCAGCTTCTCATTTGCCTGGGCCATTTGTGGGAGGAAGGCCTGAACCTGGTCTAACAAAGGGCTCCTCTGCATCCGAACTGTTTGAAGTGTAGCGGTCTTTCTGGAATGAGGCTTAGAAGGGATGAGCAACTGGTCCCAGATACCTCCCGAACACTCGCTCCCCACCGTCAACAGCTCCCTGGACACAGTGACTCGCGAGCAGGCTACGGAAGACGAAGAAACACCAGAACCAGTGGAGCGCTCGCCGCAAAGCTCCATGCTTCTAAGCCAAGATTTTTTATTTAAAATTATAATGTGAGGTTGACCAGGTGTCCCCATTTAATTTTTTTTTTTTTTTAAATGGGGCCAGTTGTCTGGACTTTTTTTTTTATTATGAAATTGTATGTATGTATGTATGTATGTATGTATGTATGTATATATGTGTGTGTATATATATATGCACACATATTTGTGTGTGCGTGCACATGTATACATATATTAATATGGACATGTTTATTAATACATATGGTCGACCAGTTGTCCCCTTTTTATTGAGCTCAAAAATATTCACTGATGGGATGATCAGGAGAGGGTGTCTTTCTTTCTTTCTCTCTCTCTCTCTCTCTCTCTCTGTCTCTGTCTCTCTCTCCTTCCCTCCCTCCCCCCTCTTTTTTTTTTTTTTTAATTTAATTTAAAATATGACACTAGTTGTCTGGACTGATTTTTTTGTTTTTTGTTTTAATTTGAAAAAAATGAATGAGGTCGACCAGTGGTCCCCTTTTATTGAAAAAATTTGAAAGGTGAGGAGTTGGGGGCAATCATGGAGGAAGAGGTAGGCATTGCATTGGGAAGCATTGTCTGAGAGATTTGTGAGGAACATCCTAGTGAACCAGAGGCTTTGAATGCCAAGCCTTGTTCCTTAAAACTTAGAAATGTTCTAACAAAGATTTATTTATTTACTTACTTACTTACTTATTTTCCTTCTACTTGTTTTTATTCTGTAGACCACGCTGGCAAGCTCTCTATCAGCCTGTGTGGGATGAATATGAGCTTTGCTTTGCTTTACTTCATTTCATCTCGCTTCCTTTAACAGAGCAAACAAATTAACAGACATATTTGTGTTTCTGCTTGCTTGCTTGCTTGCTTGACTGACTGACCTGGTTTCCCTTTCTATCCGTGCAGGGTACCCAGACTGCCCTTTGGGAATCAACTGGGAGGCCAGAACCAAAGTGTTTTCCATGAAGCAGCGAGATGGACTACATTTAGAAGGACTTCCTTCCCAAGGCATGGACTTTCATCCCAGCATGGAGAGAAGAGATGAAACCCTAAACCTAACGCTGAATTAAAAAAAAAAAAGTCTTGCTTATTACACCCTGATCCCTAAAACTACTAACCCTAAACCCTAAAAAACTAACCCTAACCCTAAAAACTAACCCTAAACTTACTCTCACCCTCCCTCCCTCCCTCCCACCCCCCATTTTCCATCCTACAGGCAATAAAATAAATAAATAAATAAAGTTTCCAGTTTATTTATTTCTTTAAGTTGTCTAAATTCTCCCACAATGCCTCCAACTGCCCCCTCCCCCCACCATCACACTGCTCCAGGATAACCTAGCTCTTTGGAAATGGTAATGGAAAGAGGAAGACTCAATCTCGCCCAGCCTCGAATTTTTCAGGCTGAGAATGTGGACCCTATTTACATAACGTGGTGGTATTTCAGATATTACTTATTATTATTTATACTAGTGAGTACACCATAGCTGTCTTAGGACACACACCCCAGAAGACTGAATCAGGTCCTGTGACAGAGCTACCATGTGGCTGTTGGGAACCTCTGGAAGAGCAGTCAGTACTCTTAACCACTCAGCCATCTCTCCTGCATGGAAGGTGAGTGTAGGCATGTGTATTAGGAAATTACAACCATAGGTGTGTGTATCTCCTATTTTGTTTCCCTTATTTATTTATCTATTTATTTATTTATTTAGACACCAACCAAAGTTTGGGTCTTAATGAAGTAAGCAAGCACACCCTTTAGGATGGACGAAGTCATAAGGCTTACACTACAGGGTTTACCTGAGGCTTAAAGGAATGAGTGTCCAGGACTGCTCTGAGAGCAGCTATGTTGGAAAGTCTACCTAGAATTGGTGGATGATGGTGTCACAGAACTGTATAGACAGTTGGTTCCCCTTATCCTTAACCTCCATGGCACAACTGGGACAGAATTGCACACCAAGCTATGGGAACAGTTGGATAATCAGACAAGGAACACTTGCAGTCACTAAAGTTTTGCTGTCAGATTTTTTTTTTTTTTTTTTTTTTTTTTTGGTGGTGATGGTGGTGGTGGTTTGTTTTTTTGTTTTTGTTTTGTTTTGTTTTGTTTTGTTTGCTTTGTTATTTGTTTTGCTTTTTTATTTGGTCACTTGGAGATATTTTCAGTGCTAGTGACTTCGGACTTGTCTCAACAACAAATCAAAGAGGTCAACAACTGACAACTGACTGCACACAAAGATGCTATTGCCTCCTCTTTGGAGATAAGACTGTGTGAAACTTCCTTCATGAACCAAAGTCAAATTCAACTACACAGGGGACTACTCATTCAATAGAAGGTTTCCTCTCCAAACCAGCTCTAATTGAATATTACAATGAAGAACTCTCTCTCTCTCTCTGTCATCTGTCTCTCTGTCTCTCTGTCTCTCTGTCTCTCTGTCCTCTCTCTCTCTCTCTCTCTCTCCCTTCCTAGGATCAATCTCAAGAATGGACTGTTTTGTGTAAGCTCAAGTAACCTCTAGCTCATACAAGAGGAGTGTAGGAAGAGAACACACACAACCCCTAACCAAATAGCAGCCTAAACCATAAAGACGGGTATCAGTTACTACTCTGCCTTAGGATCTCTATAGTCACATGAGTTTGGTTTTGTTTCCTTGCTTCTGTTTTTCTTTACCTTTTTTTTTGTTTGTTTGTTTTGTTTTCCTGTCTGCAAATCCACACATATACTTTCTTTTCCAATATTTCAAAACAAAGGCTTCTTGCGATTCTCATTTCATCTCAACGGTACTCTCTGGATCCAGAAGAGCTTCCTTACATACAATTCTCCACATCTAAATTGGATTTACATCCCTGTCAGCTAGAGGATAACAAGTATGGGGGGAGGGGGACAAGGAAAAGAATTCAGAGGGTGGTGATCGACTGATCACTTTGGGTATTTCTTTCCTGTGTGACCTTGACTCTTGACTCACCATCCAGACAAATGAACACACTAAGAAGAAGAAGAAAACAAAGCAAAGGAACTGGTTGCCTTGGAGGCCTGCCTGGTGTTGCTCCCGAGTCTAATTTTCAAAGATCGATTGATTCATTGATTGATTGATTGATTTAATGTATATGAGTACACTGTCGCTCTCTCTTAGACACGCCAAAAGAGGGCATTGGATCCCATGCCAGATGGTTGTGAGCCACCATGTGGTTGCTGGGAACTGAACTTGGGATCTTTGGAAAAGCAGTCTGTGCTCTTAACCACCGAGCCATCTCTCCAGTGGCCCCACCCCAGGCTAATTTTTAAAAGACAGAGATGTGAGGAAAATCAGATGGCTCAGTGGAATTAACCCTGTGTCATATGGTATGGGTGCCAACAATATGATTTATCTTACCCAAGGTGATACGTGGCATGATGGCAGACAACCACATACTTAGTGAAGAAATTAAACCTATGATACAATTCTGCCACTCTGACTCAGACAGGAATAAATATTGAAATTAAGCTAAATGTACAATGACAGGAAGCCAGGTGTGGTGCTGCATGTCTTTAATCCCATCATGGTGGAGGCAGAAACTACTCTCTCTCTCTCTCTCTCTCTCTCTCTCTCTCTCTCTCCTTCCCTCCCTCCCCCCTCTTTTTTTTTTTTTAATTTAATTTAAAATATGACACTAGTTGTCTGGACTGGTTTTTTTGTTTTTTGTTTTAATTTGAAAAAAATGAATGAGGTCGACCAGTGGTCCCCTTTTATTGAAAAAATTTGAAAGGTGAGGAGTTGGGGGCAATCATGGAGGAAGAGGTAGGCATTGCATTGGGAAGCATTGTCTGAGAGATTTGTGAGGAACATCCTAGTGAACCAGAGGCTTTGAATGTCAAGCCTTGTTCCTTAAAACTTAGAAACGTTCTAACAAAGATTATTTATTATTATTTATTTATTTATTATTTACTTACTTATTTTCCTTCTACTTGTTTTTATTCTGTAGACCACGCTGGCAAGCTCTCTATCAGCCTGTGTGGGATGAATATGAGCTTTGCTTTGCTTTACTTCATTTCACCTCACTTCCTTTAACAGAGCAAACAAATTAACAGACATATTTGTGTTTCTGCTTGCTTGCTTGCTTGCTTGCTTGACTGACCTGGTTTCCCTTTCTATCCGTGCAGGGTACCCAGACTGCCCTTTGGGAATCAACTGGGAGGCCAGAACCAAAGTGTTTTCCATGAAGCAGCGAGATGGACTACATTTAGAAGGACTTCCTTCCCAAGGCATGGACTTTCATCCCAGCATGGAGAGAAGAGATGAAACCCTAAACCTAACGCTGAATTAAAAAAAAAAAAAAAAAAAAGTCTTGCTTATTATGCCCTGATCCCTAAAACTACTAACCCTAAACCCTAAAACTAGCCCTAACCCTAACCCTAAAAACTAACCCTAAACTTACCCTAACCCCCTCCCTCCCTCCCTCCCTCCCTTCCCTCCCTCCCTCCCTCCCTTCCTCCCTCCCGCCCTCCCATTTTCCATCCTACATGCAATAAAATAAATAAATAAATAAAGTTTCCAGCTTATTTCTTTAAGTTGTCTAAATTCTCCCACAATGCCTCCAACCGCCCCCTCCCCCCACCATCACACTGCTCCGGGATAACCTAGCTCTTTGGAAATGGTAATGGAAAGAGGAAGACTCAAAAAAGAGGAGGAAAATAATAGATATGATTAACTTGGAGTAAACTGAACAGAATTTTAAAAGGGGGGGGGGGGTAAAGTCAGTTATGCGGTGGCTTGGCTTATATCTCGAGAACGGTCAAACACTGTTCTGCCATTGCCTCCTTGGTTGAACACACACACACACACAGAGCAGAGAGAGAGAGAGAGAGAGAGAGAGAGAGAGAGAGAGAGAGAGAGAGAGAGAGAGAGAGAGAGAGAGAGAGAGAGAGAGAGAGAATAAAATCAGGGATGGGTGGGGTTGGGACCTGCTCTGCTTGCTCTGCCTGCACAGGTTCATGCTGCCATCTGCTGTCCAACCAACCTTCCATGTTACTCCAGAGTCAAGTTTTCTGCATAAAATCAATCAGTGAGTGAGGATTCCAGTGTGTATGTCTGACATTTCACTGTCCTTTCAGGTCTATCCTTACGTTTCTGGCTCCAGGCAACCGACTGAACGGAAACAATAGACTCAGACCTAGCTCTTTGGAAATGGTAATGGAGTTGATAACACACCCCAAGAGAAAGAGGCAGATTCACTCTCAGCCAGCCTCGCCCTGACAACTCAGGGATTTCTAATGGTGAATCTGGACAATATTTCCACGATTTCAATAAAATAAATTTCAATAATTTAAAGCTTGTAAAGGGCTGGAGAGATGGCTCAGTGGTTAAGAGCACTGACTGCTCTGCCAGAGGTCCTAAGTTCAATTCCCAACGCAACCACATGGTGGCTCACAACCATCTGTAATGTGATTCCATGCACTCTGCAAGTGTGTGTCTGAAAACAGCTGCAGTGTGTACTCATGTAAATACAAAAATAAATCTTTAAAAAATAAAATAAGGCCGGGCGGTGGTGGCGCACGCCTTTAATCCCAGCACTTGGGAGGCAGAGGCAGGTGGATTTCTGAGTTCGAGGCCAGCCTGGTCTACAGAGTGAGTTCCAGGACAGCCAAGGCTACACAGAGAAACCCTGTCTCGAAAAACCAAAAAAAAAAAAAAATAAATAAATAAATAAATAAAAAAATAAAATAAGGCCGGGCAGTGGTGGCGCACGCCTTTAATCCCAGCACTGGGAGGCAGAGCAGGCGATTTCTGAGTTCGAGGCCAGCCTGTCTACAGAGTGAGTTCCAGGACAGCCAGGGCTACACAGAGAAACCTGTCTCGAAAAACCAAATAATAAATAAATAATAAATAAAATAAATAAATAAATAAATAAATAAATAAAACAAACTGTGAAGCAATTGAGCATCTCAAAATACCAGGCCACCACTACCATCGTGTCCATCTATCCATTATTTTTTTCTTATTATCTATCTCTATCTCTCTCTCTCATGATCTATTTTATCTATCAATCAATCAAATCAGGTAACCATATAGGTATTTCCCCTTTTCTTAACCTCAATAGCCCAACTAAGACAGAATTTCACCCTACCTTGCTAGCTGGGAGTGGTGGATATGCAGAGAAAAAAGTTTTGCTTGTCAGTTTTCCCCCCCTTTGGGAGGGTGGCTTTTCTTTCTTTCTTTTTTTAATATAGTAAAAATTGCATTTTCTGTACAGTATTCTGAACCCTGAACCCTAACCCACGCCCCCTGCCTGTTAGCCACGCCCCTTCCTGCTCTTCTAGTATCTGTGCTCAGTCTGCTGTTTGCCCCGCCCACAGTCTCCTGACTCCAGTGGGTGTGGTCAGGGCGGGAGTACAAGGCTCTGTCTTATGGTCCTGATTGACCGGTGCAGCCTTAGGTGGGACCGGGGGCGTGACCTCACAGAGGGGGCGTGGCCTGAACACTGCTTGGCTGTACACTCAGGAGTGGTGAGCTGCTCGTCCGTCCTGACCGCACTGACTCCGCCACGCGGAATGAAAATCTCTCAAACTCTTTATTCAAAAATACAAACGTGATGCGGCGTCAGCCACAAGCGCAGCTCTGCACACAGTAGGGCTGCAGGTCAGCAGGGTCACAGCCATGTGAGGTCCACAAAATCCGAACAACTTCCTGGTGACCTCTCTGACCCCACGCCACATGCGTGACCCTCACGAGTCCGTGGGCACATGGTAGGTCCGCACACACGCGGTCACAGCAGCTCCAGGTCGTCATCTGTGAAGTCAAACAGGTCCACGGAGCCCAGCGAGGGTTCGAACCTGGGGGCAGGGCCGGGGAGAGGGTGGAGCCGGGTAAAAGTGGCGGTCTTAGTGACAGGAGTGTGCGTGGTCAGGCATCAGTGGGCAGGGCTGAGTGCGGGTCCACGGTGAGAATGGGCGGGCAGGGTGAGCGGGTGGAGCGGTAGACAGGGCAGAGGAAGGGAAAGTGGGTGGGCTATAGTATATGTGGGGCGGGGCCAAGTCTCATGAGGCAGACGCAAGCCCTGACTGACAGGTTGAGGTTAGGGCAACACGCCGGTGTGAGGGTGTGGGTTAGGTTAAAAGGGCGGGGCTACGGGTGGTGGGCGGGTTGAGCTGACAGGAAGGGCGTGCAGATGACAGGGGGCGGGGCTTCTGAGGCGTACTAGGTCCCATCGTCACCCCCGCCGAGACCCCGCCCCCTCACACCCGCCGTCCCAGTGTCCGCTGCCTCCTCAGCCACCAGGAAGTCGTATTCCTCGCGCGCGTACTTGTCCCAGTCGGAGAGGGCGGGGTCGGCGTCCGCGTCCTGGGGGCGGGATCGGGCCCGTGTGACCCTGTGACTCCACCCGATCTGACCCCACCTCAGCCCCGCCCACCCAGCCCCGCCCCTGGCCCCAGCCCCGCCCACCCGCGTGGGCGCCGCCTGCTCCCGCTGCTCGCGCTCCAGGTATTTGTCGATGTTGAAGAACGTGTCGAAGAACGCGCCCGCAAGCCGGCAGCGCTTCAGGTCCCGCAGCGTGATGCGGCCTGGGGGCGGGGTTGCAGGGGTAACCGTGCGGGTCACGCGGGGTCACACACGTTCACACGGGGTGACGAGGGGTCATGGAGATCACACAGGACATCACACGGGTCACATGTGACATCATCCAGTCACGGTGATGTCACATGGGTCAAACAGTCACGTGGGTAAATGTGCTGTCATCCAGGGTCACAAGGGTCACAGGTCACACAGGGTCAGGAGTCCAGTGCACACAGGTTCCGGGGTGACAAATGGTCAGGTCAAGGTCACATGTCAGCATAGGGATCCCCCATGATGTCATCTGGGGTCATGGAGTCACACAGGGTCAACCCCAGGAGACAGAGGTTACCAGCAGGGTCCAGGGGTCACCGAGGGGGCCAGGGGTCGCTCACCCGGACACTGTGGGGCGACAAGGTCGAGCACCTGGCGGGCGAGGTCCGGGAAGGGCAGCGGCTCCACAGCACGTGCGAGCAAACGCCGCGCCTGCTCCTCGTAGAAGAACTCGAGCTCGAACATGGAGAGCGCGCCGTCGCCGTCCAGGTCCATGCAGCGGAACCAGTACTCAGCGCTGGGGGTGGGGGCGGGGTCACGGGGTGAGACCAGGGGGCGTGGTCAGTGGGGTCATCAGGGTCGCAAAAGGTGTGGCCAGACACTACATAACTGTGGGACGTTGGGTCCTGGGCCCCGCCCACACGAGTCCCCACCCACCTTGTGGGCGTGGTCTTGTCCTCCTCTGACAGCAGGAACCACACAAAGTCGGCGTAGCCAATCTTCCCGCCCTTCAGTTTCCGGCACCTGTGGATGGGTGTGGACGGGGCGGGGTCAGTGTGACAAGGGGGGGGTCACTCAGGCCCTGCCCACCCCACGGGGTCATACCGGGTCACGGCGCCTGAGAAGATCCGGTCGATCATCCTGGAGGAGAGGCTGTGGGAGGCTGTGGTGAGCAGGCCCCTGTGTCATCAAGACATGCCCAACACCCCAGGCCCCGCCCCTCACCTCAGGCCCCGCCCCTCACCTCAGGCCTCGCCTCCCACCAACTTTTCCTATTACTTAACAGTAGCTGCCCATTTAGTACAGGCCCGAACTCAGTGACGTCACTCCCACCATTCTCCGGGCTACAAGAGCTACGTCATCGTCCCTATAAATAGGCAGAGCTTCCCCGACCTCTCTCTCTCCTTCTCTTCTTCCCCCGGACATCTTCTGTCTCCCTCTCTCTCTCACCTTCCACCCTAAGTAAACCCCGTCTTGTGTCTTGTGCTGCTGAGCTCCGCTGTCTTACAGAACCCAAGATTATTTTTAAACCCTGGCCCCGTCCCTGGCCCCTGGAATCCCCTCGTCCCCTCACCCCCATCGGCGTGCCGCGCCAGGTCCCGCCTGTCAATCATCAGGTCGTGGTCACTGTCCAGCTCCCAGAACTTGCAGTAGATGACGTAGAAATGCTCGTATGAGAAGAAGTCGGTCGCACGGTTGATGTCGGGCTCCAGCTCCAGCCGCGACACGGCCTGGGGGCGGGGTCAAGGTTAGGACACACTCACATCCATGAGAACACACTAATAGCAATGAGGACACGCCCGTAAAGACGCCAATCCGTGAGGACACACCCATCACGAGCCATGCACACCTGTGGGGAGGCCCATAGTTTCCGTCCTCACGGGAAGTCCCACCCACCTGCAGGAAGTTGCTCCGCCGAAGCTCCTCGCAAGTAATCCTGCCTGACCACGACCGGTTAACTGTGTAGAAGATGCGCTGGACAACCTGGGGGCGGGGCCTCGGGGTCAGGGGGCGTGTCCGCGGGTCAGGGGGCGGGGCTGTGGGGCAGGGTCACAGGTCAGTGTGTAGTCAGAGAGCTCCACAGGGAGTCATGGTGACAAGTATGGGCGTGGCCCCGTGTGTCCATGCGGGAGCATGTCTGTGGGCGTGTCCCTGGCCAGGAGCATATCCTTCCTTATGTGCTCAACTGTTTCAGTTGAGTCCGTGTGGGCGTGGCCATGGGCGTGGCCCCACACGTGGGAGTGGCCATCAGTATAGGCATGGCCCTGACAGGCTATGTGAGGAGCGTGGGTGTGTCTTGCTATGGGCGTGGCCCCACGCATGGGTGAGGCCAAGGGCTTGGCCGCTCACCGTGGTGATGTAGCGCGAGTGGAACTCTGACGCCTCCCTCAGGAAAGACAGGCCAGGGTGAGAGTTCACCACATCCTGCAGGAGAGGGTGGGTTAGGTGGGGGCGGGGCCAGAGGTGGGGCGTGACCACCCAAAAGCATGAACAGCAGAGACAGGTGGTGAGTGACAACCCGGGGGAGGGGCCTGTAGATGGGCGTGTCCAGCCCACCACCCCACCCACCTGCAGGAATGGCACAAAGTCCTCCTGGGCGAGGCCGCGGCTCCCGGGGCTGCCCAGCAGCTGCAGGAACTTAGAGGCATCATCGTGACACGTCAGCAGCACCCTGGGGGCGGGACCGTGAAGTCATCACACCGGGACAAGCCCCTCTGGAGCCCCACCCACCGTGGCGTCTGTCCACCCTGCCCTCCCTCCAGTGACTGACAGTGGGGTTCAGTAACTTCGCAGCTGGGGGCGGGGCTCCGGTGATATCATCGCCGCAAAACACGCCCCTCCGGAGGCCCGCCCCCGCGAACTCACTTCCGCCACACAGCGATGAACGTGTGCACAGACACAGAACCTGTGCGCTCCCCGCCTGCAGCATAGAACAGCGGGGCCTTCCAGTAGAGCGGACAGCGGCAGGCCTGGGGGCGGGGCCAGAGGACGGGTGACAGAGACACAAGAGAGCATTCAGTCACAGTATTCACATCAGGCCCCCCCACACGCCACGATATCCCTCCCCCACGCCCAGGCCCCGCCCCCAGAGACAGAGAATACAGTAACTGTCTTTACGTCCGGGCCCTGCCCACTCCCCGAGAACACGCCCCCACGCCCAGAATCCACCCACCTTTGCAACAGCGCCCATGTCGTCCAGCCCCGCCCTCTCCTGCGGGAACTTGGCGAACACGCGCTCCACGTCCGCGATGACATCGTCCACATCCCAGCGCGCGGTTGGGGACGGCCGCGTGGGAAGTAGAAGGCGGGACGCTGCGGCCGGGGGCGGGGCCGGCGGCGGAGGCCTCTCCTCCTGCTCCTCCTCCTTGCGGGACTGGACCTGTTAGGGGGAAGTCAAAAGGTTGGAGGTCAACAGCTGGGACCACGCCCCCTCCTGTCATTCTCACCCCCAAAGCAGCTGGGACCACGCCCCTCCTGTCACTGTCACAGCGCAGTGACCCCGCCATGACCCCACCGCAATCCTCCGCCCTCCGTGACCCCGCACCTTCCGGAAGTCCCTCAGCTGCTTCCGGAAGCGCGACGGGAACACCAGGTCGCAACCCCGTGCTAGCGCCACCAACGCCTGCCTAACCGCGGGTCGTCAGGGTCCCCGCGCGGGGACGGGCCGCGCGTGCGCATGCGCCCTGGGCAGGAGGGGGGCGGGGCCGAGGGGCTCCGCGACCCCAGGGGGCGGGGACGGTGATCAGCGCGATCCATTCATGGCGATGGGGTGGCCATGACGCGCGGGGTCAGAGATCAGGGGTCACCGCTGGGTCACGCCGGGGGCCCGGTCATCCCTCCGGTCCGGCCGCCAGCACGAGGTCGCTCCCCGCTGTCCTCTCTAGTCCCCCGGGTCACGTGACTCTGCTCATGGCTCGGACAGCTGTGGCCGGGGAGTGGCCTTGGCGTGGCCGAGGGCGTGGCCGGAGTCTCCCGGATTGAGTGAACGGTGTTTCCGGTTACCCCCGCCCATGCAGGCGTGACCCCTGACCTCCTGCACGACCCTGATCTATCCAAGAGAAACCTGCCCCTGAACGTTGCATGTAAACCTCGACCTTTGACCTCTTCGTGACCTTTGCGGCACCCTGACTCCAACGACCCTCTCCGGTGACCCGGATGTGACCCCAACGTCACTGCGAGCGTGGCCCGGCCCCCTTTTTCCGTCATCACGGCTACAGTACTTCCCGGTAACGTCAGAGAGCTTTACTGCTGTGACGTCACACGCCCTACCCACCCGGGAATTCCCTTGGCACTCACGGTTCTCTGTCCCGGCGTCCTCCGCGGTCCTGGCGCCGGTCGGGCGCCCTGGTGCGGCGCAGGGGTCGAGGAATCGAGGGTAGCGGGGTCGGTCGTGACGTCATCGCGGATGCGCCGGAGGCCGTCGCTGAGCTCGCGCTGCGTGTCGGGATCGCTAAGCCAGCGCCGGAAGAGCTCGTCCACTTTCATTTGCAGCCGCGGCTGCAGCGGCTTCCCGGGGGGCATAGCGGCTGGGGGGGTGGGGCCGGGAGCGGGGCCTCCCGACGGACGGACGCGCCCGCGGCGGCCGCGAAACGGACGCTCCGGCCGCACTGACTGACCGGGCGAGGGTTGAATGCATCACAAGGCGGCTACCACAACACGTGGGCGCGTAGTGATGACATCGCGCGCTGCGACCAAAACAAGGTGGCCGCGCCGACAATCAACACAGACCAGCGGACTGATGGGAGTGGGCGCCACCTGATTGCGTCACCGGCCGCGAACGCCACATAGACGGATTCGGGACAGACGGACACACGGACAAGCCCACGGCGGCGGTGAAACGGACGCGACTGCGCGACCCGGCGCGGGTTGATGGCGTCACAGAGGCCGCGACCACAAAAAGGGTCGCGCTATGTAACTGACAGGATCTGTGCCCAGCCCCCTGTCCTCCTGACAACCACTTATATCCAACTCCAGGAGTCAGCGCTTGTGGACGGGGTGTGCGGAAATACGTCACGAAACGCGACAACAATAAATATAAAAACAGGGCTAGGGCGAAGTGGGATTTCGGTGGCGCGGTTGTCGTGTCACCAAGACAACCATATAGTCCCGCGTCATCAAACAGCGTCGCCCGGCGCACCCTCCAGATCCGCTAGGATCCAGTCCGGAGCCTCTCAGTCTCGGAGAACCAGAAAGCGAGGGACGCATGCGCAGTTCCGGTCCCGAGGCCGATCCCGAAACCGGGCGGACGAGCATGCGCAGTTGTGCGCATCAGGGAGGGGGCGGCGCGTGCTGTGTGTCATTCGTGGGGTTTTAGCTCAGGTGTAGTGTGTGTTGGCCTCATTGAAGATTCGCGCATGCGTCTTGGCGAAATGGTCGGTTCCTTGCTGCTCAAGTGTGTTAGCACATGGAGCGTGACCATGCCCCGCCCTCTGCATTGGGACTAGTGAGTTCGAATCCCGAAGATGGAATAAAGGATCCGCGTGAACCCTGCTACTGTCAGTCACTGTCGATGGGCGGGGCCCGGCCCCTGTCACTCACCCCACCTGTCAGTTTTCTAGCTGAGGCAGGGGGATGGCCATGATGCAGCTGAAGCAGCAGATTGGCCGCGACGGCAGGGATGGAACTGATGTAGGGGAATGACCACGAGTGACAGGGAGTGCACAGTGTGCAGCAGGGGGATGACCGCGAGTGAAGAGTGTGACGCAGGGGGATGACCGCGAGTGCACAGTGTGAGGCAGGGGAATGACCGCGATGGCGGAGCTGAGGCAGGGGGATGGGGCAGATGGCGTTCCCGTCTGTCTAATCGAATCCCGCATCTCCAGGCCGGCCCAGCTGCAAGGGAAGGGGCGGGGCTGAGGTACCCTAGGGAGGCCCCGCCCCCTCCGCTGACCCCGCCCCGCCCCTCAGATTCAATTTCTGGTCCCAGTGGACGCGCGCTCGGATTTCAATTTACTCTCAATTATGATGATTGACAGCCGGGACGGGTCCGGGTGAATGACAGCTGGGGGCGGGGCCTGGGCAGCGTGGACGGGGCTGGAAAATGATGGACGGGCAGAGGGCGTGGCTGTGTTGTGACCCGTTTGAAAGATAGGCGGGTAAGCCGTGATTGACAGTGGGGGGCGGGGCGGGTGAATGAATGAATGACGGGGGCGGGGTCAGTCCTACGGGATTCCCCAGTGTGACATCACCAGGCCGGGAATCCTTCGCTCCGGTCGTGACGTCACATGCCGGGGTCGGAGGTCAGCGCGGGAGAAATCGGTACTGAGCGTCATCCCCCCTGCCTCAGCTCCATTCCTGCCATCCCCCTGCTGTAGTTCAGCTCCCTGTCTCCAACTCCGTCCATCGCGGTCATCCCCCTGCCGCAGCTGAAGCATCGGTCAAACCCGCAGCAGTGACTTCACAGAGTTGCAGGGCGGGGCCTACACACTGGGGCGGGGCCTGGGCGCTGGGTTCACCGACTAGAGACTGGGGCGCTGTGGGCGGGGCCAACACCTGACAGAGCACAGCTAAGGCAGTAGCAGGGCGGGAGGGGCGGGGCTGACGGGTCAAGGGCGGGGCCTGGGATCTGGGGCGGGGCCCGGGCGCTGGGCGGGGCCCGCGAAGCTTAGCGACGCTGCCCCCGCCCCTGATCTCAGACCGGAGCAGCTGTAGCTGGGATAATCGGGTTTGCATATCGGGGCGGGGCCAACATTTGCATAATTTGCATAATTTGCATAATTTCTTCGGAAGCCCGAGGGGCCGGGGCTCCGCTCGCGCCTGTCAATCATTCTTTACTGATTGGCGTAAGCCCTGGCCCCTGGCTCCCCACAACTCGAGTCACTCCCCTGCCTCGGATCCGGCCGTCACGGTCACTCCCCTGCCTCGGACTCCACTCGTTGTAACTCCCCTGCCTCGGAATTCACTCGTCCTCATACCGGGGCCGCAGCTCCACGGTAGCGGTCATTCCCCTGCCTCCGTCACTGCAGTCACACCCCTGCCTCGGATCCCACAGTCGCGGTCATCCCCGTGCCTCCGATGCTCGCGGTCACTCGCAGTCATCCCCCAGCTGGAGATCCGTCCGTCCATCTGCCGAGACCGGGGGTGGGCAGGGTCACGGGGGGAGGGCACGGGGTCGCGAGGTAAAAGCCGTTAATCCCCTGCCGAGAACAGGACGGGAAGCGCGGTGCGGATCATTCCCCGGCCGCGGATTCCGTTGTCAGGGAACTGGCAGTCACTTCCCTGCCGTAGATCCGTCCGTCCCGGTCATTCGCCGTCATTCCCCTGCCTCCGATGCTCGCGGTCACTCGCGGTCATCCCTCTGCCTCCGATGCTCGCGGTCACTCGCAGTCATCCCCCTGCCTCCAACAGAGCCCGCGGGCGGTGGGCGTGGGTGGCGTCCGCGGTGGGCGTGGCCTGGGTGGGCGGGGCCCGGCCTTCAGAGCCCCGGACCCCGACCATGGAGCGGCTCGCGGCCTTCGTGTCCGAGTTCGCGCCCCGCGGGGACCGGAAGTTGGGGGCGGGGCCGGGGTCTCGGTGCTCTCACCGCGGTCCGCGCCGAGCTCCGGGCACCGGGCGCGGGGACCAGGGCGGCGACGCGGACCCCGGGGGTGAGTGCGGCGCAGTCCTCAGCGCGGTCCGCGGGTGGGGAAGCGGTGCCCGCGCGCGCAGGGCCCGGAGACCCCGCGGTGTCGGCGGCCACGCTCCCCCCTACCCCCGGACCCCCGGGACCGACGGATCTACCGCAGGGGGATGACCGCGAGTTACCGGGCGGCGACGGACGGATCTACGTCAGGAGAGTGACCGCTAGTGACCGGGCCAGGACCGCGGATGGAGGGATGGACGGATCTACGTCAGGGGATGACTGCTAGTGACCGGGCGGGAACGGACGGATCTACAGCAAGGGCGTGACCCCTAGTGGCCGGGCGGCGGCGGATGGATCTACGGCAGGAGAATGACAGTTAGTGACCGGGCCAGGACCGCGGATGGAGGGATAGACGGATCTACGGCAGGGGAGTGACCGCTAGTGACCGGGCGGGAACGGACGAGTCTTCGGCAGGGGAGTGACCGATAGTGACCCGGCCAGGACCGCGGATGGAGGGATAGACGGATCTACGGCAGGGGAATGACCGCTAGTGACCGGGCGGGAACGGACGAGTCTTCGGCAGGGGAGTGACAGCTAATGACCGGGCCAGGACCGCGGATGGAGGGATAGACGGATCTACGGCAGGAGAATGATCTCTAGTTCCCCGACAACGGAATCCGTGGCCGGGGAGTGGCCGGCACCGCGCTTCCCGTCCTGTCCGCGGCAGGGGATTGACAGCTTTCACCACGCGACCCCGGGCGCGTGACATCACAGACCCGCGTTGGGTTTTTTTTTTTTTTGTGGCCCCCGGATTTTACATTTTTTTAAATACCCTGGTCCGTGACGTCGTCGCTGCGGGCTCTGACGTCACACACGATCCCGCATGCCCCGCCCCCGGGCCCGGGCGGATGGAAGGACGGATCTACCGCAGGGGGATGACTGCGAGTGCACAGTGTGAGGCACAGGGATGACCGGGAGTGCGCAGCGTGAGGCAGGGAGATGACCGCGAGTGCACAGTGTGGAGGCAGGGGGATGACCGCGAGTGACGGTGACCCCTGGCCCCGACCCCGCGCCCCCGCAGGCCCCGCCCCCCGGCCCCGGCGCAGCCGCACGAGCTTCACGGCGGAGCAGCTGCGTGCGCTCGAGCGCGCCTTCGAGGATTCGCATTACCCAGACGCCTTCGCGCGGGAGGAGCTGAGCGCTCGGCTGGGGCTCCCGGAGGCGCGGGTGCAGGTGCGAGGCGGGGCCTGGGGCGAGGGGGCGGGGCCTGGGCGGGGTTTTTAAATAATCGTTTTTTATTTAAATGAGCAACTACTTCAAAGTCAATCAACAAATGCGGGCGAGAAGAGGGCGGGGGCGGGGCCTCGTGTTGCCGGGCGTGGCCGGGGCGGAGCCTCAGGTTAAGGACCGGGTCGCAGGGGCGGGGCTTAAAAAAATAATCGTTTTTATTTAAATGAGCAATTACTACGAAATCAATCACGAACTCGCGGGAAAAAGACGGAGGAGGGGCGGGGCCTGGATGCGGGGCGGGGCTAGGGTGGGGCGTGGTCTGGTTGCCCCGGGGGCGGGGCACAGAGAGGCTGCAGGCGCTTGTGCGAAGTGACGACGTGGATCAACGAATGCAGGTTGAGGGTCAGAGGTCGGGGGTCGGGGGTTCAGGGGTCACGCCCACAGCCCCGGCCCGCCCCCGTGACCTCCGACCCCCGACCCGCGTGACCCCGGGTCCCCAGATTTCGTTCCCGCTTCGCAGGACGCGGGTCGTTGCGGGGGGTGGAAACCGGAGCCGCGCACTAGCGGCCAGCCCCCTGCCTCAGCTCCGTCCCCGACATCCCCCTTCCTCACATTGTGCACTCACTCGCGGGCATCCCCCTGCCTCTGCTTTTGTTGTGAGAACAGGGAAAGATAGACGCGAGGCCCCCGCCCCCCCCCCGCCCCGTGATTGACAGCCGCGGCCGCGCTTCCCACTCCCCGTGGGGTCGCCGCCCCCGCCCCGCACGGGCACAAATCGGATTCCCGCGCGCGGCTCATAACTTCTCATTAGCGCCAGCTGCGCGGCGGCGGCGGCGGGGGCGGGGGCAGACCGAGAGTGATAATGGCTGAGAGTGTGAGGCAGGGGGATGACCGCGAGTGATGGAGGGAGGGAGCTACGGCTGGCGGGGGGCAGATGCGGGGAGCTGCGGCAGGGGGATAATCAGGATGGCGGGGACCGAGCTGAGGCAGTGGGTTGGCGGGGACGGGGCTGAGGCAGGGGGATGACCACGATGGCGGGAACCGGGCTGAGGCAGGGGGATGATCCGGTCGGGGGCTGAGGCAGGGGGATGGCGGGGACGGGGCTGAGGCAGGGGACGACCACGATGGCGGGGACCGGGCTGAGGCAGTGAGTTGGCGGGGACGGGGCTGAGGCAGGAGGATGGCGGGGACCGGGCTGAGGCAGGTGGATGGCGGGACCGGCTGAGCAGGGGATAGCAGGGACCGGGCTGAGGCAGGAGGATGGCAGACCACTGTCCCTCCGAGCCCCGCCCATCACTTAAGCCTCGCCCACAGGTCTGGTTCCAGAATCGCAGGGCCAAGTGCAGGAAGCAGGAGACTCAGGCGCACAGAGGTGAGGGGCGGGGCCTCTAGAGGGCGGGGCCCAAGTATGGGCGTGGCCTCCTGGTGGGCGGGGGTCTCTGAAGCGGGCTAGGTCGCCCCGATGGCTGTGGGGCAGGGACGAATGGGCGTGGCTTCCTGCCCATGACATCTAAGCCCAGCCCCCTGGGTGAGGGTGGGCTGCAGGAGGGCGGGACTTCCTGTCTGACCGCGCCCATCCCCCCCACTCTCCACAGGCGTTGTCCTCGGCACCGCCGGTTCCCTGGACGCCTGCCGCCTCGCGCCCTATGTCAACATGGCCACCCTGCGCCTGCCCTGCCAGCAGGTGAGCCCCACCCCCGTGACCTCACTTCCTGTCTGTCCGTATGCCTGATGTCATTTCTATCCTGCATGATGCAACTTCCGTCCAGATAAGATCGCTTCCTGTTCAGTGTGACGTCACTTTGTCCCCTCAGGCACAGGCCCGGCTGCAGCAGGAGGGCGTGTCCCACGCTCAGCTTCTTCCCCAACTTGCCACGCCCTACCTCCTGTTCCCGCCCCCGAACTTCCTGCCAGTGGCGGGGACCGGGTGGCAGGGGCGGGGCCTCAGGGGGCGGAGCCTCTGAGGAGCTCAAGCATTGCTGACCTAAGGATCAAGGCATGGAAGCACGCTGCCGCCCTGGGTCTCTGACCTCACTTCCGGGGCAGGGTCAGCATACAGGGGGTGGGGCCGACCTCTGACGAAACTCCCCCACCCCACCTCACTCTTTGTTGCAATGACCACTTCCTGTCCGAGAAGGAAGTTGCCCTTAGCCCCACCCACAACGGAATGACAAGCCCTGCCCATATCACCCATCAGTCATCCCCTGCTCCACTACTAGGTTGCACTGTCAATCTTCCCTGGCTCCACCCACTCTTCACCCAGAATTCTAGCCCCGCATGGAAAGCCCCCCTTTGACATCACCTGAGACTCTTGGGTCTCCTGTTCTTACCCCAGGCTAGCCCTCTGTGTGTGACCCCTGTGACCCCTGACCTGGGGTGCGAACTCCAGATTTCCAGGGCGATGACATTTCCTGTCCTGACTTGAAGCCCCGCCCCCGCATGACTCCCACTTCCTGATTTTATTTCCTGTCTTAAGAGGACTGGAAACCGCACCCCACTCGGAATAAATGTGTCAATATCCGGGCTTTGTGTGTATTCAAAGCCGGGGTCAGGGTTGATGATGTGATCCATGACCCCCCAGGCCCCGCCCCCTTGCCTCCAGTTATGCCCCTCCCAGCAAGCCACGCCCACTCAGTCACGACCTCAGACCTTGTCCATTCATCTGTGATTGTTACTTGCCTGGCTCGTTAGCATATTCATGAACATTCACGTGAAACAATTTCCGTTTCTGCCGAGGCCACGCCCCCAACATGCATGACTCAGACCCAGCCCTGGAGCTGAGGCAGAGGAATTGACTTAGATGATCACAAGACGTCACCAGTGATGAGGCAGCGTCCTGTTTCTGGGAGACCACACCCTGAACCCAGGGTCAAATTCCCATGATGCCTGGCGTGAGGCACTACCAAGACTTTGCCATCACATCACTTCTTGTCCTGTGGGCGGGGCTTATCTGGTGGCTCTGGATCAGGCCACATCCCTTTCTAGTCCAATGTCAAGTGACATAGGGTTCGGGAACATGAAGTGACATCAGCGACCATCCCAGGGTCGGGCGGGCATGGCCCCGCACACCCACCGTCAGGTTAGTGACATCACACACAAAGCCACACCCCATCTCCAACAGTGTCCTGCAAACTGCTTCCTGTCCCTGCGTGACAGTGACCAGCCCTGAGGCTCCACCCCGGGGTGGGAATGACGTCACTTTCAGTAAAGTCTTTGTCAGTAAAGTCTGAGGGGGGAGGTAGTGTAGGCCTGAGGTCATTTGCATATTCACGAGGCCCCTCATTAACAGGGCTGATTTGCATATCCATGAGCAGCCTCCTTAGGGCCCCCAGGGCGGGATCATGGGGGTGGAGCCACCTGACTCATGGGTGGGGGCGGGACCGGAAACCTGGAAACCACTGTGGGGAGACAGGAAGTCCATTCCACGTGGAGCAATTGACGGGACACAGGGCATCATCCCCCTGCCTCATTCTTCTGGCATCTGCCTGACAGGAAGTGACCTTGATAGACAGCTGAGGGATGATGATGTCACCAGGATCAGAGGTCACGATGGCCAGCCCTGACTCCCATGATGCCTCGCTTGTCCCCAGGCAGAATCCCAATGACATCATGCATTCATTCACCTACTGGGGTGGGGCCTGGGCTGTCAGTCACATCAGGGGCGGGACCTGGGCCCACCCGTGATAGTAATCAACATGGGGTAACTGTGGGGGTTTCTCCCGGTTCAGAGGCACAAGTGACAGGCACTTCAGGGCTCAGCCCCACCAAAATCTGGCCATGTGATGTCACTTCCTGTGTCACACCACTTCCTGTCGCACAGATGACATAATGCACACTGGGTTTGGAGGTCAACGGGGGTTCCGGATGGTGTCTGGGTTGGGACCCCGGACCTCCATGTGACCTCAAAACCCCTTAACCATGACGGATGACCTTTGAAGTTGGGATGTAAGAATGCACACAAGCCGCAGGCAGTTTCCATCTTTACCAGGAAGTGACCCTGAGACACTGCGGACTTCCCAGCATGCACGGCGTCTGGGGCAGGTCCTTATCGTCCTTCACAGTGCATGACTGATGGGCAGTGGGCGTCACCCCCAGTGCCAACCTCTTAGAAACCTCTGATAACCTCGGGTCACAGGGTCACGTAGCCAATGTCGTCAACTACAAAGGCCCCGCCCACTGACACCAGGACTCCGCCCGCCGGGACAGGTGATGGAGGGGCGTGGCTGAGCTCGGGCTCCACCCACTTCCCCTGGGGCCGGATGACATCCACATCTTCAGGCTTCGTGTTGGCAGGGGCAGCGGCCTGGGCATCGGCGATCCAGGCCTGTGGGAACAGGGTGAGGGGGTGGGGTGAGCAGGCGGGGCCTGGGCATGAAATACCTGTCAATCAGAAAAGTGAGGCGAGGCCTCTGCACCTGTCACTCAGAAAACAGGAAATTGAGTGAAAAGAGGCGGGCCCTAGCCCAGGAATACGGGACACCAACAGGAAATTCAACCTTGTAAAAAGGGCGAGGCCTGAGATAACTTAACCAAAGAGAGGGTGGGGCTTTGCTGGTCAAGCACGTGACAGAACAGGGGAGCCCTGGGCAGAAGTTTGGCGACTCCCCCAGACAGAAGTTCGTTCGGTTTAGGGGGTAGGACAGGGAAATTGAGGGAAAAGCTTCAACTGGGATGCCTATCAATCATATGTGGGTGGGGCTCTGCCCAGGAAACCGGAAGTGGGCGGTCCCGGGAGTAGGTGTGGCCTCTCCAGTGACACACACCTCGCCCTCCCCCATCACCCCCCTACTCCCGCCCCCACACCTGGCCCTGCCAACCTGGAAGTTCCCGCCGTGTTTCTCGAATAGGCCGGGGAAGGAGCCGCGGGGGTCAGGCACACAGGGCAGCAGCGCCTCCTTCACCCTGGGATCAGGGGTGGGGGTCACGACGAGCCCCACCCCCCACGCCACACCCAGTCACCTGACCTCTGAACCTTATCGGTTCTTAATTCACGTGACCTTTGACCTTTGAATCCTGACCTCAATCTTAGACCCCGGGACCTGGTCACCTGACCTAAGATCCTCGACCTTACCAATTCACCTCACCCGAGATGTAATCTTTGACCCCCCGGCTGTGATTTCTGAACCCGAGAACTCGCGACCACGCCCCCCAACTCACCTGCGCAGCCGCAACAGGACCAGGAACAGCGCCAGGTCAGCAGGGTCACGAGGCCACAGGCGAGGGGGAGTGTGGGTGGGGGCGGGGCCAGGCTCGGGGCGCAGGAGGCTGCGAGTGGTGGGCGGGGCGGGGGACGTTGGTCTGAAGCCGTTGACCCCACCGTGACCCCATCTGTGATGTCACCCCAGGTCCGCCCACCTCCCTGTCCATTTCTGTGATCCTATGACTGCACTTCAGGCCCCGCCCCCGCCCGTCACTCACCAGCGGGTCCGGCCCCCCACCAGTGCATCACGGGCGTCCACTCGCTCGCCCGCGCCTCCAGGCCGTAGTAGTGATCCTGCGGCCGTGCCCGCACCCTGAGGTCATAGCAGCGCTCGGGGTCGAGCCCCTCCACTGTTAGGTTGCAGCGGGGCGCCGAGGTCGTCTGCGGGGGCGGGGTCACGGGGCGGAGTCACGGAGTCAAGGACGGGGCTCATGGGCAGGGTCATGGAGGGGGGAATCACCGAGTGGGTGGGAATAGGGGATTGAGGAATCGTTGAGGTCAAAGGTTGTGGGTTGGGTCAGAGGTGTGGAGGGGGCGTAGCCAGGGGAAAAAGGGGAGAGGCAGGGTCAGAAGTCATGCATGGGCGGGGCTATGGCATAAAGAGTGTGATGGACAGGCCCCACCCCAGCCCGACGCCCCGCTTGCCTGCCACTCAGGGTCGAAGGCGTCGCGGTGCTGCACCTCATAGTCCAGGCCGCGGTAGTGGTGGGCGGGGCAGGAGATGGCGAGAGCGTCGGCCTCGGTCCACGAGAGCGACACATTCCACGGGGGTCGGGGCTTCACTGCGAGTGGGGATGGCGGTGGTGGTGGACACGATGGTGCAACATCACATCAGGGTCACGGGTTAGGGGCCCGCTTCCGGCCACGCCCACTCGTTCTAAGTCAGGCCCCAAACAATTCCTTGCGCTAGCCCCGCCCCCGCCCCTCCTGTCCACTGGCCCGGCCGACCACATCCAAAAACCACTTCCAGCCACGCCCACTCATTCTAGGTGAAGCTATGACCACTTCCTGTTTGCTACCTCTGCTCACCTATCACTTCCTAGCCACTAGCCCCGCCCACCCCCTAATCCCTGCTTCTCACGCCAGGTCGATGGGCGCTGCGTCCGGGAGAACACCTTAGCCCCGCCTCCGTCGCGCAGGGTGATAGTTAGAAGCCCTGCCCTCACCGGAAGGACACAGCCGGAAGTGACGCCGCTGCCTAGCACAAAGTAGTGCGGACAGGGCAGGGGGCCGTGGTTTCCGTACCTGTGGGGGCGGGGCGTCGTGGAGAGGGTGAGGTCAGCGGATAAAAAAACCGGAAGTGAGAGACAGGCAGACAGACAGAAGTCCCGCCAATTCAAACGTGATTGAAAAGCAGGAAGCAGCTGAACGGCACAGGTCGCTCACCGGAACTCCAGGCTCAAGTTCCCCGCGGCAAGGAAGGAGTGGCCGCGTTGGGCGGGGCCCCACGTTGCCTCCACCGTCTCCAGGTCTTGACAGATGATGTCAATGGAGATGACGTCACCTGCGGGGCGGGGTCGCATGACCGTGACGTAGCTCCGAATCGGGGGCAGGACCTCCAAGTCTCGCCGGTCACTTAGTTGCGGTACTTCCGGTGTGGAGACCTTGATCTCCTCCCGATCCCGCCCACCGCCAGCCAATCCAGCTATCCCCCTGCCTAGGTCCGAAACCGGATCGCGCGGGATTTCCGTTTCCCCGGGCGGAAGACTCTCTATCCCGCTCACAGGGACCCGAGTCCCGCCCACGGCCTGATGAGATGATGACGGGGACTTGGAGTCAGTGCCACAGCTACCGGTCATTCCCGGTCTCCGCGCTCCGCTGCCCCACCTTCCCGGTCTGGGTTCCAGAGCCTGGGGCCACAGCGGGTTTGGCGATATGCAAATTCGGGGCTTATTTGCATAGTCATGAAGCAACAAGCATATTCAAGAGCGGAAACAAGAGCGAGGAGCGCGGCTCATGTATATGCATAAAGCGAGGATGAATATACAAAGAAGTCTGGCTTGGATCGCCATGTAAGGGGCGGGGCTAGCCAACATGCAAACACTGCTGCATTTGCATATTCATGAGCACTCTGCATAGCCAAGTTTATGAGGATGGCCTAATGAATATGCAAAGAGCCGCCATCTCGTTCCCAAAGTTCCATACTCCATACCTCCGGCGGGACCCTCTCGCCCGGCCCCGCCCCCGTCGCCATCTTAACTGGTAATTACCGTAGCACCGCCCCCACCCCGTCTTGCCAGCACCGACCTGCCCCGGCCACGCCCCCTCTCACCCGCGCTATGCGCCCGCGCCGGCGGCCCGAGGATCTGCGGCAGGATAACGGCGAGCAGCCAGGCCAGAACATGCATGTCGTGGGCAGGGCCGCGAGCGGTGTGATTGACAGCGCGCGAGGCGAGCGGCGCGGACTAGCCTCGTCCCCGGATGGGGAAGTCGCGGCCGGAAGCGGTGGGCGGGGCAGGGCCGGGAAATTCGTGAGTGTTGGACCCAGGAAAGTGTGGGCGGGGCCTGGAGTCTGACAGGGGGCCTGTGGGTGTGTCCCGGTGTTTGGGCGGGGAATGGAGACTGAGAGGCGGGCCATGGGCGTGCCGCAGGCTGTGGGTGGAGGCTGGCATGATTGACAAAAGGTGGGCGTGACCTCGATGACAGACAGGCTGGGCACCAAGGACTATGGGAGGTCCCTGCGAGATGTCGCTGACATTGGTGACGTCATGGGGTCGCCGAGGTCATGGGAGGCGGAGCCGCGCGTGACTGACGGATGACGACGCGCCCCAGGTGAGTGAGCCCCTGGGCGGCCACACTGCATGTTTGCGTTCGGGGCTTGGAAGCTGTGGCTGACGTCACACTGCACCAGGCCACGCCCACTGCATGTGACGTCTCACTGTGCACCTGAGGGTCTGTGTGAGTGCGGGCACACAGTGCAGGCGGGTTCACTGTCTATGACGTCACCCTGTCTGCTGTGTGGTCCTACTGTGTGCACGTGACGTCACACCGTATGCCTGTCGCTCAGTGCACTTGAGGGACTGTGCACCCGTCCCTGGGGCCCCGCCCCCCCGTGACGCCCCCGCCTCCTTGTTCCTTCTCCTCTAGGTTTCCCAACCCGGCAGATGAGGAAGCGCGAGTCGGACAGACAGACGGACGGCTCGGCCGGACCCACGCCCAAGACACCCCGGGGCCATTGCCGGCAGCCCCCTGCCTCAGGTGAGCACCTGCCCCTGCACCACGATGACATCACCGCATGGCCCCGCCCACCCTGTCCAGCTCCTCCGGTAGACCCCGGGTCAGAACTGGTTTCATCCGAATCCCCACTGTGCTCCCCGCCCTTCCTGCTGCCCTACTGTGTCCGGGGCATCATCCACCTCCCTTCCCTGGGGCCGGGCGGATGGCTGGGGTCGGGGACGCGTGAACCTACTGTGTGCACCCGGTCCTGGTCATCCCAAGCGGGTCTTGGCCGTGTGGGAAGGACTTGGGGGTCAAAGGTCGAGGTTAAGTAGGCCTGAGGGTGCAAAGATGGCGGAGTGGGGGGTCAGGGGTCAGCTTCTGGGTCGCAGGGTCAAGGATCGCGGTCTGCAGGGCAGGTGAGGGGTCGGGGCTAGCCCAGGCCTTGTCAGGCCCTACTCTGTGCTGGGCCCCCCCCCCGGGGCGCAGGGCATCGAGGAACTGAGGCAGGGGAATGGCTCCCAGTGCGTCCCCCATGACGACCCCCCCCCGTAGCGCGCAGCCCCTGGACCCCCGCCCGGGCGTCTCCGCACCCCCCTCCCCGGGAGTCACCGAGGCGACCGCAGCCAGCAGGTGGAAGTGGGAAAGAGGAAGCACCGGCCGGCCTGTGAGGACTCGGCTGCGGGCAGGGTGGGGGCTGGGGCTCTGCGTGCAGTCAGGCCGCGGGGCCACTGGGGTTCCCACGGACGGGAGCGGGCCTGAGGCAGGGGGATGACCGCGAGTGCACACGTTGAGGCAGGAGGATGACAGCTACCTTACCTCCAACCCCGGGTGGGGCTTATGGGTGGGGCCCAGCGAGAAGGCGGGGTTACATATTTGCAGTGTCTGCCCGCGCACCCGGGTGTGATTGACGGGATCCCGCCCCCAGCCACGTCCTACCGCCTGACCGACAGGTGACATCATCACCACAATGGGCGTCACTCCTCTACCTCAGCTCTTGCTCTGCTCCGCCCTGCTGACAGGTGAGTGACGGGTGGGGGCGGGGCCTGGGGTCGTGGTGGGCGTGGCCGAGTGAGACTCAGCCCCGTCCCGCCTCGCAGCCGGGACCCCACTCGGCCCTGGCCCCACCTTCAACCTGACCTTCGACCCCACGACCTGGACGTTGACCTGGGCGCCCGAGGACGCTGTGGTGACGTCGTGCACCGTGACCTCGCCAGGGGCGGGGCTGAGGAGGCGGGTCACGGTGAGCGGGGTCGGGACTCGTCCATCCCCGCCATCTTCCTGCCTCACCTCCATCAGCCGTGTGGGCGGGGATTCCCGGTGACATCACTTCCTGTCTAAGCCCCGCCCCTAACCACACAGCCCCGGACTGGCCGCTGCCGGTTCCCCCTGATGGAGCTGCACCACGGGGTCGCGCTGGAGGTCAACGGCACAGTCGGGGGCAGAGCCGCCCACGGGACAATGGGCTTCCTCAACGCAGGTGGGCGGGGTTGGGGTGACGTCCTGGGGCGGGGCCAGACGGTGACATCACTGGCTGGTGACGATGTCATCCTTTTCTCAATGACATCATTGTTTGAAAAAGTCAGGGTTGTCAATGACATCATTGAGAGGGCAGGACCTCAGGGTTGATGTCATCACTGCACAGCGGCCATCTTGAACAATGGCGGCCATCCTATTCCTTCGTGGCCATCTTGTCCCCGCAGGCGCGCCTGGATCAGGGGCGGAGAACCTGACGTGCGAGATCCGCGCCGCCAGTGTCCTGTGCTGCTCGTGGAGGGCGGGGCCCGCGGCGCCCACAGATGTACGATACTCACTGCACGTGCACAACGCCACGTGAGTGACGGGGGCGGGGTCTAGGAGGCCTGCCAATCAACCTTGTGGGCGTGGCTTCGTCAGGAAATAGGCGTTTCAGTGAGCATGGGGGATGGCATGGTAGATGACATCTCTGGGACTGGGTGGGCCCTGAGTGAGAACCTTCCATAAAAAACTGGGCAGAGCCAAGACTGTCAATCACGGGACATAAGTGGGGGGCAAGGAGGCGGGGCCCCGGCTGAGGACGGCCATGCCCACAGAGTTCGACCTGGGGTGCCAGAGAGGAAAACGAGAGGGGGCGGGGCCTGACAGGGACAGCAGTCAATCATAACTCTGGGTGGGGCTCCCCCACCCCCGTGCATGTGGGTGACGTCATTAATGACATCGCCGGTGGGTGGGGCCAGCAATGCTGCTTTTCGGGTCTGTGGATGACATCATTGACGTCATCGCCAACCCCGCTGTCTGCACCCCGACATAGGGGTCACGAGGTCGCGCGCTGCTCCGCCCCCCCTGGCAGCGATGTCGTCACGCAGTGCCAGGCAGATGACCTCACGAGGCTGCCGGGCCGCGCCTACGTCGTGGTGACCGGATCCAGCCGGTCGGGGCCCGTGCGCTTCCTGGATGCCGTGCTCAGCACCAAGCTCATCGGTAGGCGGGGTCTCGGTGTGAGTGATGGGCGGGGGCAGGGCCTGTGAGTGACTGACAGGTCATGGGTGGGGGCCAAGTGTGACTGACACCCAGCTCCGCTCCCACAGAGCGGCTCAGCCCCCCTGGGGCGGTCGCCGCCTCCTGTAACTCCTCCCACTGCGCGGTGACCTGGGCCCCGCCCCCGACCTTGGCGGCCATGTCCGTCCGCGACTTCCGCTTCGAGGTGGAGTGGAAGGTGGGCGGGGTTCCCACACGTGGGGAGGGTTGGTCGGGGTCACTGGTGCCACACCCACTCCGCTCAGACCACGCCCCTCATCCCCGCAGGATGCTGACCCCAGCTCCGAGCCCCAGAAGGTATGGCGTTCTCCGACCCCTGGGTGGGCGGGGCCTCGGGAGGGCGGGAGGCCGTCGCCCAGCCACACCCACCTCATGGCACGCTCCTCAGGTTCTCGTCACGGGGATCACTGCAGTGACGTTCCCCAGCCCCGCCCCCGCGGCCGCCATGATGTCAAAGTGCGCGCTGGTGACGTGCGGAGCGAACGCTGGAGCGACTGGAGCCCCGCCCACGAAATCGGTGACGTATCCAGGCCCCGCCCCTTAAACTCCAATCCACATTCTGCTAACATGAAGTCCTGCCCACCAAGTTCCTGTTTGTGGCTTATGGGTGGGATTTTATAGAGAAGCTCCGCCCCCGACTCAAAGGCCCCGCCCACTGCTGGGAAGCCCGACCCACTTTGCCCAAGTCCCACCCACCAAACCCCAACCAGCAGCCAGCTACCATCAAGTCCCACCCGCCAACTTCTTGTTTTGGCAAAGGGGTGGGTCCTGGTTTTGAAGCTCCTCCCTTCAATCCCCGGAGTCCAGCCCACTACTGGGAGATCCGGCCCGGCTCACCCAAGCCCCACCCGCCTGGCATCGGGGGCGGGACTTCTTGTCCGGTGACCCCTGACTGGCGCTTACCCCGCCCCTCCCGCGCAGGCCCGGACCCTGCTCCTCTGCCCGCTGTCCTCCTGTACGCGCTGCCGGCCTGCGCAGCCCTACTGTGCGCGCTGGCGCTCGGGACGGTGTGCCGGAGGTGAGGCGGAGGGATGATCCGCGAGTTGAGCAGGAGCCGAGGCAGGGGGATGACCACGAGTTCACGGTGTGAAACGGGGATGACCACGAGTTCAGTGTGGGGCAGGAGGATGACAGGGAGTGCAGTGTGAGGCAGGGGGATGACCCGAGTGGAGCAGGAGCTGAGGCAGGGGGATGACCACCGTGATCCCCGACCTCAGGTTCCTGCTCCCCGCGATCCCGGAGATCAAGGACAAGGTGTCGGACAACGAGCGCTTGAACCCTGAGGTCAGAGGTCGCGGGCGGGGTGTGGCCAGTGGAGGGGCTGGGCCTCGGTGACCTCTGACCCCGCCCTCTCCCCCCGCACCCCGCCCGCCCCGCAGATGCTGAGGAAGGACCTGCTGCAGCCGTAGCACCGCCCACGGCTATGACGCCATCACTGGACGCCCTGTCCGCTGACCGTGATTGACAGGCCAGGTTCCAGGATTTGTTTTTAATAAACGCTTGTTTGCTTCCCGTCGTCGTGGGCGTGACCAAGCGATTGACGGGCGATGCTCGGGGTGGGCGAGGTTTCAGTCATGGAGCTGGGGAATCCCCGCCCCGTCCCCTCCATTCCAGTCATCCCCCTGCCTGCGAATTCCAGCTCTGTTGGGGAAGCTGCTGCATCAGTCACGGAAGTCCCCGCCCCCCTCAGTTCCGCCGTCACCAGGGAAACAACCGGAACCCCGCACTCGCAGCCATCCCCCTGCCTCAGCCCCGCCCCGAGGAGACCGCGCACGCCCCCCTCCACGCAGTTGCGGTGGCGTCATCGGGGTCGCGACCCAAGCGGTGACGTCACCGTGGTCGTGTCCCACCCCGAGGCTCTGACCCGGAGCTCCCTCAGTCGCTCGATTATCTCAGGAAATTGCTCGCGGCGGGGTGGGGTGGGGGACCGGAGTCCTCCCAGCGGTCCGCGCGAACCCTGACCTCTCCGGCCGCAGAGAACGAGAAAGCGCCGGGGGCATCCTCGACTCACCAGCGCTTCGCAAAACGCGGCTGTCAGTACACCCGTGGCCACGCCCCTAGGCCCCGCCCTCAGCATGCGAACGCTTCTCAATCAAAAAAGTGACTGTCAATTCGCACACACAGCTGTCAGTCAACACGGGGCCATGCCCCCAGGTCCCCTAGGCCACGCCCCCAGCATCCGGACCACCTACAAACGCCCAGCCACGTGTCTGGCCACCCCACACTTCAGACTTCCCGCCCACATTGTAAGACCCCCACACTCTCATCCCATAGAAGCCAAGCCCACGGACCTAGCCACACCCCTCGGGCTCCTCCCTCAACTGTCAGTCAAGGACCTCAGACCACGCCCCGTCCATCAAGTGCCCGCCCTTCCGCTTAGGCCACTCCCCGTGCACACAGCGGCAGAGGAGAACTGGAGCAGGAACTGTTTGTTTCTGGAGCGAGAGGCTCTCACTCCCCAAAGTCTAAAGCTCGAGTCTGAGCTCGAAGGCGGAGAGACGCCTCCAGAGGTGCTGAGCTCCGTGTGACACAGTGAATCCTATGTAATAATATACAATTATATACAATAATAAATAGCTAAACACCGAGAGTCGAACTCTGCGTGAAAGCAACAGCAGCGTTTTGTAGAACGTCAGGCCCTTAGCCGTTCCTTGAGGCAAAAACTTTCCAGCGATATCGCTTCACGGGCTCTCAAGAATTAGAAGCAAAGTCACCGAATGCGAACCTCCACCTTCCCCGGGATGTGAAGGAACCTTCTAGGTCTGCAACGATTCTCTAGGCATTTCCTGGAATGGCAGCTGGAGGGGGCGAGTCCGGCTGGGATGCCCCACACGTTTCGTAAATCTTAAGTTTGAAATTTGTTTGGATTAATGGAGTCACCGGTCCCTGAGTGAGAGAATCAGATGAAGGCCAATCTCGTCCTCTCTTAGCAGTTCTTCTGTTCGCAGGCGGAGCCCGGTCAACCAAGCAAATCAGCACCGATCGCTCACTCGCTCGCTCCGTCTCTCCCCCGAGGGTTCTCCTCCCCAGCTCAGGGGGACGCTCACCCACGCACGACGGAGCAGAGGACCCGCCACTTCTCCCGAGCGGCACAGACGGTCCCCGGCGTCCCGCCCGATCGTAGCGAACCCGGGCACCAGAAAACGAAAGCAGCAGAGGGAGCGTGAAAGGCGGCGAGATCTAAGTGAAAGTCCCTGCTAACTAATCAGTTATGGGGCAAGGAACAGGCGCAATCAGGGGAAGGGAGCGCATCCGAACGCGGTGGGGGGGGTGGGGTGGCCGGCAACTCAGTTCCACCGCATTCAGGTCTCGTTTTTTAAAACATTCCACCGCTTGGGGTTTGTTGTTTTCTGTTCCTCGCTGCCACCGCCGCCCTCCCGTCCTCACCCACCTGCCCCCTTCTCGAAGACTAAATACAGAGTTAGAGTACATTAAAAGAGTAGTGGAATAGTTAAAATACCCGCTTGTGGTTTTGGGATTTTTTTTTTTTCACCCCTGGAATACCTTTCCATTTGATTTGTTTTCACTTTGACCAGAAAATAATTATTTTATGCATTGCTTTCCCTTGTTCTCCTGTGTGTGTGTGTTGGTTTGTTCCATGTTGATTTTATTTGTTTCTATGTATCTGTTCTCTTTCTATCAATACAGGATCCATCTCTCTAAATAACCCAACCTGCCCTTGAACTGACAATGTAGAACAGGTCATCTGTGATCTTTGAGCATCAACCACCACCTTTATCTGCCATTTCTAGCTTCTGCCAGCCGGAGTTACTGAGTTTCTGCAGTCCAGAGTTTAGCTAGGCAAGCAGGGGCACATCTGGGGTCAGAGAGCATGCTAGATCAGCTCTCAGGATAGGGGCAGAGAGAGAGAGAGAGAGAGAGAGAGAGAGAGAGAGAGAGAGAGAGAGAACAGAGACACACACAGAAAGAGAGAGACCGAGAGAGACAAAGACCCTCAAGAAAATTAAAAGGAAAACACAGCATCACACTAAGGAAGGAAGGAAGGACAAAAATAATTATCTTCAGTACTTCAGTACACTGGTCAAGAATTACAAAGAATATTTAAAGAAATCAAACACAAGTCCACTAGACAGCAAATAACAGCACTCACAGCTGAAATATAAAACACACACACACACTGACTTGAAATTCAAACTAAACCTACAATAAAGTAACAGAAAAAGAAATTTAAAACAGAGACCAAAAGAAAAAGCAAAATCCAGAAAACCTTCCTGGGGTTAAAGAAATAATGAAAACCGGGTGTGGCCATACACGCCTTTAGTCCCATCACTCAGGAAGGAAACAGAGGCAGGTCTGATCTAGATAGTGATTTAGTGATCTACAGGGCTACGTAGAGTCCCTTGCCCTAACTAACAACTTAGCTAAATGGGGGCCTTGGAAAGCGTCGCGGTTCCGGCGGCGTCCGGTGAGCTCTCACTGGCTCTTGAAAATCCGAGGGAGCCGGGCGGTGGTGGCGCACGCCTTTAATCCCAGCACTTGGGAGGCAGAGGCAGGCGGATTTCTGAGTTCGAGGCCAGCCTGGTCTACAGAGTGAGTTCCAGGACAGCCCGAGCTACACAGAGAAACCCTGTCTCGAAAAACCAAAAAAAAAAAAAAAAGAAGAAGAAAATCCGAGGGAAAAGGGGGTAAATCTCGCCGGGCTGTACCCACATCCCCAGCAGGTCTCCAAGGTGAACAGCTCGGCTTGTCGGAACAATGTAGGTAAGGGAAGTCAGCAAGCCGGACCCATAACTTCGGGATAAGGATTGGCTCTAAGGGCTGGGGCGCAAAGCGGGGCTGGGCACACACGGCAGCTGGACGAGGCGCCACCGCCCCCTCCCACGCCCGGGGAGACACCCTCCTCTCCCCGTGGGACCCTGTCACCACCACCATACCTCCCTCCCTGTCTGTCTGTCTCAGCAGCGGTGCGGGGGAGCGGGCACGCTCACACCCAGGGACGGCGGATCCAGGGCCGGAGCGGGAGGAACCCGCGGGCCGGGGTCAGGTGGGGCGGACACTCGGGGCGGCGGCGGCGACTCTGGACGTGAGCCGGGCCCTTCCCATGGATCGCCCCAGCTGTGGCGGGCGTTGCAGCAGCACCCGGGAGCCCGGCGGGTGTCGGTGCGGTTGGGCTCGCTTCCCCATCTTTCCCCCTCCCCGTCTTTCGGGCCAGGGGTGTGGGCGGTGCGTCCCGGGTCTCCCCTCTCAGGTCCGGCCCCAGGCAGTGGTTTTCCGCATGGCACGTCACCTCGGCCAGCGCCTAGCAGCCGACTTGGAACTGGTGTGGACCAGGTGTCCTAAGTTGAGCTCAGGGAGGACAGAAACCTCCCGTGGAGCAGAAGGGCAAAAGTTCGCTTAATCTTGATTTTCATTAGGAATACGGACCGTGAAAGCGTGAAAGCGGGGCCTCATGATCCTTCTGACTTTTTAGGTTTTAAGCAGGAGGTGTCAGAAAAGTTACCACAGGGAAAACTCGATTGTGTCCTTCGACATCGGCTCTTCCTATCATTGTGAAGCAGAATTCACCAAGCGTTGGGTTGTTCACCCACTAACAGGGAACGTGGGCTGGTTTTACTCTACTGATGATGTGTTGTTGCCATGGTGATCCTGCTCAGTACGAGAGGCACCGCAGGTTCAGACATTTGGTGTCTGCGCTCGGCTGAGGAGCCAATGGGGCGAAGGTACCATCTGCGGGATGATGACTGAACGCCTCTAAGTCAGAATCCCTCTCTCTCAGGCGGATCGGAGCCTCGGTTGGCCCCGGATAGCCGGGTCCCCGCGTGCAGCTCAGGTCCCCCCGACGGGCGTCAGGACCGGGGTCCGGTGCGGAGAGCCACTCGTCCCGGGAAACGGGGTGCGGCCGGAAAGGGGGGCTGTCCTCGCCCGTCTTCTGGGTCTTCTGGGTCCGGGTTTCGTAGCAGCAGAGCAGCTCCTTCGCTGCGATCTAAGTCAGCCCTCGACACAGGGTTTGTGTCTGCGGCTTCTCCACGCTCGCTCGCTCGCAAGCGGGTGACCACCGACCCCGTGTACCCGACCGACCGACCGACCGGGGTCTCCTCCGTCTCCCGACGACGGCTCTCGTCCTCTCTCCTCCTCCCCACTTTCGTCCCTCCGACCGAGGGGTCCCGCTCCTCCGGCCCTGGCGAAGCCCGTGGGTCTCCTCGCGCGCGGGCCCGTCCGGGAGGGGGACAGGGACCGGGGGAGAGGGCAGTCCCGGTCTCGTCCTCCCGCGCCCGCGCTAGGCCTGCGCGTCCCAGGCGGGAGGGGCGTCTCGTCCCCTCCTCTGTCTCTCGGACGATCGGGGTCATGGGGGCAGGAGGAGAGGGGGTTGGCTCGGCCCGGCGAGCTCCCTCCCGCGCCTGTCTCTGTGTCCCGTCCCGCTGCCGCCCGGGGTAGCGGATCTTTGGCAGCGGGGGTTTCGATTCCCAGGAGCAATGTGGTGCGTTCTACTAGGTTCTGGTACCGTCTTTTGACATGCAGTAATGTGCAGATAGACACTGAAAAAATAATAATCAAACAAAAAAATAAATAAATAAGAAAAAAAAAAGAATATTCTAGCTTTTCTCCGGCTCTGGTGGTGAGAGAGGCCGTGGATCTCTGTAATTTGAGCTCAAGCCTGGTCTACATTGTGAGTTGCAAGACTGCCAGGGCAAAACGAGAAACACTTACTTGTGAACAAAATGAAACAAAGCAAAAAAATATTCTGGCTGATGAAGACATGATGGATTTTATTACAGGGTTTGTTTTTTTGTATCTTTTCTATTTCTTTTCTTTTTTTTTTTTTTTGTATCTTTCTATTTCAACGGTGATTGCTGTTACTTACCATCTAGTGGGTTTGCGTTTGGTTTATTTCTTTATTTTTCTAATTCTGGACCTCTGTACTGAAGACAATTATTTGTGATCTGTCTGTCAGTCTGTCTGTCTTTCAAACGGTAGGCATTTGGAGTTGCAAATAGGACTGATTTTACTGTGTGACAGTGTTTTTGTACTATTGTAATTTTAATTTACTTGAAGCTCTCAAAGCACAGATTCAATTGTGTGTGTGTGGTGTGTGTGTGTGTGTGTGTGTGTGTCTGTGTCTGTGTGTTGCGGGGTGTCAGCGTATATCCGCCCCGGCTGACGGCCACATCATGACTTATATTCGGATTTATCTCACGGCCCAGGCGCCCGCCTCGTGGACGGCAGACTCCACAGAGACAGAGTAGCACCGCCCCACACCCGCAACACAACCTGGCCGACCGAGCCGCCACGGAGGACGACGGCTGCCAGCCCATCCTTCCCTCGCACGCACCCCCTCCCCCATACAGATGCAGCCCCACCGTGCCTGCAGTGCCACGCAGGCCCAAACCAATGGCAAAGCGCTTAGACCCTCAGGCGGCAATGGACACCATTCCCCAAAAGGCCACCCCTGAAAGAGAGAGATCAGTCTTACAAGACATAGACCCTCCTGGCCATGAGGAGAGCTGGACACCGGCATTCAGCCAGCAGGGGGAACACCGCCAAGAAAGCGGGGTAAGGCAACACCACACATCCCAAGCAGGAGAGCAAGCACCACACACAGCGTGTCTGCATTGTAGGAACAGAGAAAAGCGGGAGGGACGTGAGCTAGAGAGAAGCATGCAGGTCTGGGGGATGGGAGACAGGTGATGACCAGGAGCCCACCTCCTTTTCTTTCTCCATCCCACACAGATACTCCAGAAGGGAGTGTGCACCGCCCTTCCCTACCACCACAAGAACTCACAGCTCTGCACGCTAGCAAAATGACCGCTCTGCCCAATGTGATCCTTCCTCGAACTTGGAATAGGGAGGCGTGGGCCACGGTAGAAAAAAGAGCAAATGCTCTCCCACACCAAAGACAGGAGTAGAGAAGGGATGCACTTGGCTGAAGGATGTCAGGAGCCAACAAGGAGAAGCTAAAAACTAGAGGTGATCTTCCTGAGATGGGACCACCTTTGATTAAAATCAACCATGGATTTGCTCCAGTAGAGAAATTCATTTCAGGAAAGATTCCTGCTATTAATATTCTTTTCCTGTTATTATTAAATATTTATAATACTCACTAGGTACTGACCCGCTGTTTTGAGAAGATTTCTGCAGACCTGCTGTACGATCTTGTAGTGATGCTATACAGACAAATAGATAATAATTCTTTAGAATTCCTGATAGATACAAATAATTTTAGGAAGAAATTTTGTTTAGAGATGATCTTACGTTGCTGGGAAAAAAAATGTAATATTAAATTAGAATCAAGAATTAGAATATATGCCCACTCCTCAGAATGGCAAGCAATGACTGTGTAACAAGAAATACAATGAGCTTTTATAATTACAATAAAAAGAGAAATAGACTTGGGACAGTTTTGTGTTCAAGAAAAACCATTTTGGTCCAAGGATAAAGTCACAGCTGTGCACTATGTAAGGCAAGGCCATGTAAAAACTGCTGCTTTTAACTTACAGTGAGTATATTATAATGAAACACTGCTTGGAACTTAATATCAACATCCTTCTGTAACTCTCATTTTATGTAGCATTATATCTCTGAGGTAATTATCTAAAGAACCTTTTGTCAAACAAGGTATAAAAGACCAGAAAAAAAAAAAAGAAAGAAAGAAAGAAAGTTGTTGGTTGAATGGTTTGACTAGGGGAGCTTTGTCCCATTCATCCTTCCATTCATCCATCCCTCCCTCTCCATCCAAACGTATATGTGCATTTGTATATATGTTTTTTGTGTAAATATATGTGTAAGCATGCATAAATACTTGTGGAATTGATTGTGACAGATGGTCAGGCCCGGCAAGAGTATGGATGTATGAATGTTTGAATGTATATGTACCTGTGCATATTTGCCTGTGCAAACTATCTTTTTTTTTTGGTTTTTGGTTTTTTGAGACAAGGTTTCTCTGTATAGCCCTGGCTGTCCTAGAACTCACTCTGTAGACCAGGCTGACCTCAAACTCAGAAATCTGCCTGCCTCTGCCTCCCTCCCAAGTGCTGGGATTAAAGGCGTGGGCCACCACCGCCCAGCTCTGTACAAACATCTTAATTCGTTTCTTTTCCTTCCACTTTGATTCAAAAAGAGTCAACCAGATTAGCCAAAGAGGCTTCTGCCTGACTCACCAAAGAAAGAGCACTAGCAAGAAATCCTTTTACTTATCACCTGCTGTTTTTTTAATTTATTTATTTTTTTATTTTTATTTTTATTTTTATTTTTTTTTTTTTTTTCGAGACAGGGTTTCTCTGTGTAGCCCGGGCTGTCCCGGAACTCACTCTGTAGACCAGCCCACCATGCCGTTTTATAAAGAGGTGCGTTAAATGCCAGAGCCTGCAGTTTCTGGCCTCAAAGGGACAACAGTTGCAAAGTGACTTAGATTTAGATAGGTAAATGTTTTATTATTACACAGCAACCCTAAATATCTCATAAGACCAAATCTTACCCGTTCACACTCTTCCCCCTTTGATGCTTCAAGAAGAACCAAACAAGAAAAAAGAACCGCCAGGGCTGCCTCCCCTCCCCCCACAGAAGCCATCTGGAGGCCCTTGGGGGTACAATCCATGAGAAACCCCTTGAGATCGTAGCATGCTCTTTTTCTCACCGAGGGCAGAATAGACCCAACTCCGTGAGCCCTGGGCCACGTCAACCAAAACCAGCTGCATGAGTGATTATCACTTCTATGAAAAGAGGGCCTGTCCCTTACTACTTGTCTATGTTGTTTGTCCACTGTGCCTGTGGGCTGCACAGCTGCAGATTCAAAAATCGACTGGAAGTATCTGGAAAATATTACACCTTTAATGACTCTGTATAGACTACTTCCATTTATTTTTTTCATCAAAGTACAATATAAAATTATTTGCTTCATATTCTGTATTGTAAGTTATTGTGGGGCTGTCTTGGTTTGGGTTTTATTGCTTGTGAAGAGGCAACGTGACCAAAGCAACTCTTATAAAATAAAACATTTAATTGGAGCTGGCTTATAGTTTCAGAGGATTAGTCCGTTATCATCATGGTGGAAGCATGCCAGTATCCAGGCAGACACAATGCTGGAGAAGGAGCTGAGAGTTTTACATTTTGATACAAAGGTAGCAGAAGGAGACTGTGTCACTGGGCATAGCTTAAACTTATATGAGACCTCAAAGCCTGTCTCTACAGTGATGCATTTCCTCCAACAAGGCCACACCGCCTAATAGTGTCACTTCCATGGGTCAAGCATTCAAAACATGTCTATGGGGAGAGTCTCTATTCAAACCACCAGATATGTTATTTAAAGAATCTAGGGTGAGATACCAGCAAGAGTGGGTCCACTTTAATTCCAGCATTAAGGAGACAAAAGCTGGTGGATCTCTGGAAGTTACAGACCTACTTGATGTACATATGGAGTTACCAGCCAGTCATGTACACAGTGAAAGCCTATCTTGATAAATATAAATTATAAATAAATAATAAAAAATAAATTTAATAAATAAAAATGAGGGTGATACATATATGTTACATGTAATTAGCATATAACACATTAATAACATGCATTAATAACATACACATCATTAACATTAGGTGACATGTATGCTGTTGGAACACCTCACATTAAGCTTCAGATGCCTGGGACACCTGATGACACTGCATTTTTTTCTTCCACTCCTTAAAAATGGAGAAAAAAACTAAACAGAGAGTTCTTAAGAGATAAAATACAAGTGAGTGAGAAATGGTTTAAATTCTTCAATTAGTCCCAGAACACTCACTACCAGAGACCCTGTAGCCACTACATGTAACACAGATGCAAATTTACCCAAATCTCACAGTTGCTTGCTCGAGGCATCCACCTCCTCTTGGTCTCTTCAGATCACCATAGAGAACCTACTGGAATTTCAAGTGAGCAGAGTTTCAGAGCCCTGCCAGCTGTCTGAACTGGAGCCTCCAGTTGCTTTCTTTATCTTGCCTTCAGACTCAAGCTCAAGTGAGACAACACAAACCGACATGGATGAGGGAGGGATAAAACTGAAGTTCCTCCCTAGTTAAGGAGTTATTGGTTACTGATAACTGCTGGGAGAAGAATGGTCCATTTTCTTTAAGAGTGTGGCCTCTGATGGTTGACCATGAGGTACTAAAGACCACATATTCCAGATCAACACAAACTGTACTTCATGGGTTTTTGAAATATAAGACACAGTGATAGGTAGCTAGGGAAGAGTGAACAGATCTGGGAGACGTTGGGAGAGGGGAATATAATCCAAATACATCGTATGATATTCTCAAAAACTGATTTGTAAAATATTACACAACCTGAGCCAAATAAATGTTAATTAAAATTTGAGATTTTTATCTTACCCTAGTCAAAAGAGTTAAAATAAAAATATAATAAATATTGCACAGATGTGGGGAAAGTATGTATCTCCTTATGTGATATATAGCATATGTATGTATGTATATGTACATAATATATATCTTATAACCTAGCTATACACTCATCCATTTTTCATTGCTGCTCTAAAAACAGTAGTGAGAAAATGGAAAATAGCCTAGATGGGCATCAAGGGATGAGTAGATCATAAAAGCATTTTACATGAACACAATGGAATATTATTCAGCTGTTAAAAAAATAAAAATTTTAATTTCACAGATAAATAGAACTAAAAATAATCATCCTGACTGATAGAGACTCAAAAAACAATGTCAGATGTTCTCTTTTATTTGTGGTTGTTAGCATTCTGTTAAACTCCACCTCCACAGTTACCTGACAACAGCTAGGTATGCTCCTCCCCAAAGCTATCTGGTAACAGCCAGGTAGCCTTGCCCACTATTATAAGAGGGGCTGTCTGGCCCCTCCTCTCTCTCTTGCCCTTGCCTCTTGCCTCTTGCGCCAGGTCGTATCTGACCCTTTCCCTCTCCCCTCCCCCTTCACTGTGGTCATAGCCGGCCTCCACCTCCACCTCTCTCTGCTCTCCCCTCTGCCCTAAATAAACTTCTCCTCCTGGAACCCTCTGCCGCCATTTTTCTTTTTTTTAAATAACAACAGTTGTTACATTTGAAATCTTATATGTATGTCTCATTTAGAATGTTCATATGCATTTGAATTTCTATTTCTTTTCTTTTTATTTTTCTTTTTTTTTTGGTTTTTCGAGACAGGGTTTCTCTGTGTAGCCCTGGCTGTCCTGGAACTCACTCTGTAGACCAGGCTGGCCTCGAACTCAGAAATCTGCCTGCCTCTGCCTCCCAAGTGCTGGGATTAAAGGCATGTGCCACCACTGCCCGGCGAGTTTATATTTCTAATAAAATAGTTAAATCTGTTACCAACTACTTTACTCTGTCTCCAAGCCTACCCCACTTTCAATCCTAGAATGCAAATGATCTAGAAGCTAGAAAATTCACTTGTGTTCTCCTTTCAGTGACTGCAAGAAATACTTTGTTGTTTGATTCCTTCCCCGTTTTGCATTTATTCTACTTACATTAAACTGCCTTGTCCTGTTTTCAGTTGACTTTTCTTTGTAGAGTTTGATTGGAGTTTTACAGTGGGCTCCAAAACGGCTTTCCTGTTGTTGATCTATTACCAGTATTTTACACTAAATTAGCTAATAATTATAGCTAATATTATTCTAATATTCTTGCTAAATGTTTAGTAAGAATATTAAATATAAAACCACCTTACTAATATCTTTGAATATCATGTACTGTAGAAAGCTGGTAGTTTGAGATATGTAACACAGCACCATGTCTCATCATTTAAAAATTCCACACTCATGGTAAAGTATAGTCAACACATTTATATGAATTTTGGATGGCTGTATTTTATATGTGTGTATCATAAAATAATTTATCCAAGACTCTCATTATATATATTATCATTTTTCCAGTGAGAACACTCAAGAGCTACTGTTTTAGATGTTTTGTAAGTTCTAATTGTAGCACTCATTCTATACAATAGGTCTCATGAGTTTACTTTTCCACTGAATTGAATTTTGTAATATTTTACTAAAATCCCCTCACTTTCCCAAAGGTCCCAACCTTGGGCTCTATGCCCAGTTTTTCCTTTGACCACAGCAGTGTGGCTACCTAATAGACAATTCACAAGAAATGAAGGTTAAAAAGACGCTTAGCAGTGAAAGCATTTGCTGCTCTCCCAGAGGATCCAAGTTTGGTTTGCAGCAGCCAATTCTGTATGGTGAAAAGTTTGTTATACCAGGTCCAAGGAATCTGACACTTCTTGCACTTTATTTATTATTTAGGTCTTTATTTATACACACCTTATTTAATTATTCATAAATAATTAAATTATCTCAATATCACATAATTATATAAGCCATCAAATTTGTTATAATGAAGTGTACCTGATCTTATGATAAAAATTAAATTCTCAGTGACTCTAGAATTGTCATAGATATTTAAATTGTTCATGATGTAGATTTTGACCATTCTTACATAAAAATTATATATTCATAAAAACCCATATTATAGGAAAAAACAAGTTTTATCTCACTCTAAATTACAAACTACCAACTCTTTCAAACTTAAAAGACATTCCATCTTGCTACAATAATACACATAGAAATGGCTTCAGGCTGTAATTATATATTACTTTTTTCATAATTAACTGATTAAGATATTAAAATAAATGTTTATTTAAATTAACATTTAAAATAAATGTTTATGGAAATAATTTTTTCATCTTTTATTTTACTCTTTTTAGCATTTATTGATAAATTCCTCATATAGAATACATGTGTATTATCTTTAAGAAAAATTAATGCCGGGCAGTGGTGGCGCACGCCTTTGATCCCAGCACTTGGGAGGCAGAGGCAGGTGGATTTCTGAGTTCGAAGCCAGCCTGGTCTACAGAGTGAGTTCTAGGACACCCAGGGCTACACAGAGAAACCCTGTCTCGGAAAACCAAAAAAAAAAAAAAGAAAGAAAGAAAAAAGAAAAATTAACAATGCATTTTATAAATATCCACATAAAGTCTATGAACTTGCACAATAATTTATTAAAAACAGGTACTGCTTCAAATTGTATAGCCAGCCTTCCCATAAGCAATTGGAAAAATTTAAAGATTTACTTCACAAATGACAAATTAAAAAGCCATTGAGGAATGCCTACTATGTGGTTTTCATGACAATTAGGTTGAAACAATGTAATTGTATTATAAAATAAATGATTAGTATTTAATAAAGTATTTCTGAATGTACTAACACTAATATAAGTATTTTAACATTTTTTCTAAGCATAGCATCTATATTGGTTAATACTATCCAAGATTAATCATTGCCTAGCATGATTATAAGAAACACAAGTAACAAGACATGTTTTACAAGAACATGTAAAAAAGAAAGAAGAAAGGTGAGCTTTGTACAGTGAACGAGTTAGAGTAAAAGGCTCTAATTTGTTAACATTTTATATGCTTTCACTTTTAAATAAAAATATTGCTGAATAGATTACGTAATTCCCCTTTACATCCGTATATCTCAGGTATAAAGGAGTTGAGAATAGGAATCACTACTCCATAGAAGAGAGACATGAACTTGGACAGTGGGGATGTGTGTTGAGATACATACTAATGGCTGGACCATAGAACAAGAGAACTACAGTGAGATGAGAGGAACATGTCCCAAAGTCCTTTATCCCTTGCTCTGAAGATTTTTATTTAAAATACAGCATGTTCAATACTAGCAGAGGAGGCAAGAATTAAACACAGAGGAACAACTAAGAAGAAAAATGCTTACCTCAGAGAAAGCAAGCTCGTTCGTTTCTTTTTCACCACATTTAGTTTTCATTGGAACCGGAATCCCACACACCAAGTGATCCAATTTATTGTGTCCATACACTGGCAACTGCAATGTCACAGTGGGTTCTGAGACAGCACAGGAAATTCCTTTCAGCCAGACAGTGGACACTAACAGGAGGCAGTTATGTCAATTCATGAGGAGAGTGTGTCAGGAGCCATCTAGAATAGGCTACAGCTAGCAGGAGGCCTTCACAGAGGCGGCCCACGGTTTTTTTCATGGTCTGTGATGGATGAGCTCTATGAAGTAAAGTCCCAAGGAGACTTCATCTCAGCATTGCTTCTTTTAGCTGATATGCATTTCCTGTCATTATTAAATTAATATAGTAACCCCTGGGCATTAGCCCACCCTGTTGGGCAGATTTCTGCAGATCAACAAAGATGTACTACTTCCTTGTAGTGATGCTATACAGCCAAATAGATGATTTCTTAATTCTTTTTTTTGTTTTTTTGTTTTTTGTTTTTTCGAGACAGGGTTTCTCTGTGTAGCCCTGGCTGTCCTGGAACTCACTCTGTAGACCAGGCTGGCCTCGAACTCAGAAATCCACCTGCCTCTGCCTCCCAAGTGCTGGGATTAAAGGCGTGCACCACCACTGCCCGGCTGATTTCTTTTTTTTTTTTTTTTTTTTTTTTCAGCAAATCAAAAAAATTTAAAAAGCATTCAAACAGAATAAAATGAAAATAAACAAACAAGCAAAATACCAAGGGTCAGATATACTTATACAAGAATTCTATAGAGCCTTCAAACAAGCAACACTTTTTGAGTTATGTTTAAAAAAATTCAGAACCACAATAAGCTCCTTCACAAAGCAAATAATATTGAAATAGTGAAATCAAGTGTAAACCCAACAAAAATATATAAATTATAGTCCAGTATCCCTCATGAATATACATACAAAAATTCTCAATGAAGTAGTTGCAAACTGAATACAAGAGATATAAAAAAATAATATTCCATGAATAACTGAACAACTGTTTTTTTACCGGCTGATTTCTTAATTCTTAATAATGATCCTATACCAATTCCTAAAATTATACTAGTAATTATTAAGTCCTTTATATTAGGACTGCTATTAAAGCACTCTCTTATATGAAATCTGCAATTAGAACTCTGCCATTCTTCGAGTGTCAAGAGTTAATTGCTTTAAAAATAGAAATCAGGCATTTACAACTTAGAACACATACCAAGAAGTTGTTAAACAATTTTTTTTTTTTTTTAATTTTTTTTTGGTTTTTCGAGACAGGGTTTCTCTGTGTAGCTCGGGCTGTCCTGGAACTCACTCTGTAGACCAGGCTGGCCTCGAACTCAGAAATCCACCTGCCTCTGCCTCCCAAGTGCTGGGATTAAAGGTGTGCACCACCACCGCCCGCAGTTGTTAAACAATTAATCAAAGGTTATAAAAAGGTTTCAGGAGCCATAATGGGACAAGCTAATAATTAGCAGGTGATCATCCTGAAATGCTTGCCTAGGATTATAATCTGCGACGAGTGTGCCACATTCAGCAAGGCTGTGTGGACATATTTTAGGAAAAATTCCTGCTATTAATATGCTTTTCCTATTATTACTATTATTATTAAACATATGTAACAATCACTAAGCAATAGCACACCCCTTTGGAGCAGATCTCTGCAGACCCATGAAGATGTACTGTCTCGTAGTGATGCTATATAGACAAATAGATGACTTCTTAAGTCTTAATGATGATCCTATAAGAATTCCTAAAATTATATCAATGATTATTTAGCTCTTTTATAGTGGACTGGTATTAAGTCCCTTTCTGACAATCAATACTGCTATGAGAACTCTGCCAGTCTCCTAAGTGTCATCAATTAACAGCCTTGAGATAGTAACCAGACTTCTCCTGCTCAGAGCACATTCCAATGTGGTTGTAAACCAATTAACCAAAGGTCACGAAAAGGGAACTCACGATTTATTATAGGTGCTAGGACAGAAGAGAAAATATTGCCTGGGTTTATCTATACAAAACTTACTAATTTCTTAAATTATAGTTTTAAACCTTCAATGAACCTGTGGAGCTAGACAGGTGATGGATGTTTAGTCAGATAATTACTCCTAATGGATATGCATGTAAACATTCTCTGTTGTAAACTTCTATTTCAATTTATGATTTGAATTTTGGTGTGAACTTGTGATGAACTTTGTAACGTGATCATGTACTCTGAATGATGTATAAGACAAAGGGACTTTCGTTAGCGGCTCGCTTCTTCTTCGCTCTTCTTCCCTCTCCTCTCTGCTCCTCTCTCTCTCTTCCTCTCTCTCTCTCTCTCTCTTGTCTTTGCTCTCTCCTCTCTCTTTCTTCTCTTCCCTGTTTAGAATCTCTCCATTTAGGACCTTTCCACCTTTTCTCTTAGATAGCTTTCATAGGAAACTTTTTACACTTAGTAATAAACTGTGATAACTTTTTAAAAGTGTCTTTTCTTCCTGTGACCTCAAACTAACAGACCTAAGTTAGAGCCTGGCAGCTCCTGCAGAGAGAGTACAAAGGCCATTTGCCTAATCCTCTGCTGTCCCGGCTGAGGTGTTAAGTGCCAGAAACAGTTTCCAGCAGTTCCTGGACCAAGGATACTAGAGGGCGGGCCAGCTACAACAGCCTAACCCTAGGTCTTGCCCCTGCCTACGCTCTTCCCATCCCCTGGAGGCTGCCTCAAGAAGAACCGACCGGAGGAGAAGAAAGAAGATCACCTTCTCCTCCCACCAAGCCGGGCCAGGCTCCCGGCAATTTTTGTCAGCAGATCTCTTGATTCAGACAAAGTGACATTCAAATGTCAGTCATTTTTATTTCCTAGATGTGTTTATTCCCTTACTTAGCAGATATGCCGGGCATTCTTGGACATAGAGCTGAATGTGTGTGCGCAGCTGGTCCACATGTACACGAGCATAGGACACGAGTAGCTGTCATTCTGGAATGTCTGTCATATACAGTGCAGTCATGAACCTCCACACAACGAACCTAGAACAGAAGTGCTCCCACTCAATCCCCTCAGGTTGTTTTCTGCGTTCTGCCCCACTGGGAGATGGCCCATCCCATGAATCGTCACTTAAGTTGCAATAACATATTGTGAGAGGCTGCCGTGAGGGCGTGCCTTTTTGACTTGAAGCAGCAAATTGGGGACAGACAAGAGGGTAAGAAGACAGTCCTTGGGGATAGAATCCCCCCAACGCATCTTTCCCAGCATACTCTCCAGTCTCAGCTTACGTACGTCTAAGAATAAGGGTCTCATCCCCTCTCATGGTAGCTATGAGTATTGGGAGGTCCTTCTAAGTCATATTTGCATGCCTCAAGCCATATGAAGGTCCTCCCTACACAACGCCTTCCTTCCACAAACCACTACTGGAGAGCAAGGTCCCTTTGTCCACAATGTCTATCAAGGAAGGGGACTCCACAAATCCCAGTAACTGAAGAACGGTCACAAAGCATTTCTGGCTACCAGGGTGATCTTTTCCTATTGTCTAGCATAAGCTGTTTCCTGTTGCCCCCAGATTTTCCTTTTATCAACAACACATCATTCCTCGCCCTGCTTGCTTAGGGTGTCCCAGATGCAGTTTTTCCTAGCCTGTCCCCAGTGCTCTTGGAGTGGGCCATCTGAGAGCCTGGCTGGGTGTTGGGAGCTGTGCCGATAGCTCAGCTGAGCAAGGACCTCAAGACACACAAGCAATGGCAGGCAGTACACAGTGGTATAAAATTCAAAACAGCCGAAACTTAGACATAATGGGAGGTAAAGGAAGATCATCCTTAGTTATATAGAGTTCAAGGTCAGCCTGGGCTAGAGACCCTGTCTCAAAAACCTAAACCAAGGCAACAAGAGAGCCAGCTGTGGCCCATCCTCCAGTTGGAACACAGTTCAGAATCTTTAGAGTCTCGGGCACAGATAATGTGATATCTGAGGGAGACGAGCAACAGGAAGATCCCAGGAGAAACGCGGGGCCGGGGTACACAGGCCACTGTCAAGGCTTTCTGAGGGCACATGGGTGCTCCAGAGAGGAGAACCAGGAGCTAGAGAGACAGCCTAGCTCTGTTCCCTTCTGCAGTCTGTCCTGGCCTGCAGGACATTCAACAGGATCCGGGGAGATCACCTAAGAGAGAATGAACAATAATGGGCGAACACAAGGAACACGGCTTGTCTATAGGCTGATCAAACCGCAATTTTTACTTTTACACACAGGTTATATACACAAAAAGGCAGGATGTGGGGAAGGGGATGGCGCAGGAATGTGGGTATTCCGGGGGAGTATGGATATCTTCCAGAACAGAGTGTCAGTTGGTTGAAGGTTCAGGAGACAGACCACTATGACTCCGCCTATGATTCACTTGTCCTTATCTAAGTTGGTTCTATCCACCAAGGTTACCTATCTACAAGGTCTATGACTACTCAGGCTTGGCAGTTCTCCACCAAAGCTGCTTGTTTACAATAGCTTCTAGCCATCTGTTTCAGTGTTTTCCACAGAGACCCAAGACTTGGTGCTAGCAGGCATGTATGTTAGGCCTATTGCTGATTTTAGGCCTTCAGTGTAAGCAGGGCTGCCCCTGACAGCAGTCTTCAGTTTGTCCACATGTACAGGCTCTTGTTGATACTGCTTTGAAATGGGGACCAAGTGTATAGCTGAGGCTGGACCTCAAATTCATGATCTTTCTGCCTCAACTTTCCAAGTTCTAGGATTACAGGTATATACCACCACACTCAGCATAAAGTCTTTAAAACTTTTTTTTGGTATTTATTTTTATGTATATGGAGTGTGGTGTGTGTGTGTGTGTGTGTGTGAAGGCCAGCAGCCAAGGCAGCTTACCTCTGCCCTTTAGTGTCTTGGTTATTGCAAACTTTTTGGGCCACTTTGAAGAACAGAGATGTTTTTTATTCCTGTGAAGTCCTCTCTCTATTTTTTGGAGTTTTTTGCATATGCCTGGAACTGATTGACAAAAGCAATTTTTTTTTTTTTTTTTTGAGACAGAGGGTCAAAAGGGGTGTAAAATTTGAAAGCTTTTTGTAGTCACTCAAGAAATCTCCCAAGATACTCTCTTGAGCCCTGAAGAACCTCAGTGGTCTTAGACAAATTAGTGGGTTTCTGAGCAGTGCCCCGAATTTCAGTCATAAGGTATCAGTGGAAAACGTTCAGGGCCTGGGAGCCTGCATGTGCACTGGGATCCCATCAGGATGTTTGGATAGAAAAGCTGCCTCAAATGGCAGTAGTTTTCTAGCTGGGAGGTAGTGGTGCACATCTTTAATCTGAGCACTTGGGAGGCAGAGGCAAGCAGATTTCTGAGTTTGAGGCCAGCCTGGTCTACAAATTGAGCTCAAGGACAGCCACACAGAAGAGCCCTGTTTCAGGGTGGGGGTGGTGGGAAGAGACAGTAACTTTTAGCATCTGTGCTCATGGCTGAGACCAAAAAGCTTTTCTTGCTTCTGCCCCAATATCTTCCCTTTCCTCTAAAGTAAACAGAGTCAAGAGTTTCTGGCAATTATGCCAGGTGGGTTGGTAGGTGTGGAGGACAGATTACAGGGGGTCAGTTAGGGCTTCTCAGAAAAAGGGGAAAGTGGCCTGGGTCTTCAGTTATACACATCTGAAGGAGAGGAAGGAATATAGATCAGGAGAGGGCACCGTCTTTCTCTAAGTCATTGCCTTCTGCTCCAGCAGTTGGGAGAGCCTCCCACAATGGAGAAACAGGGGCTGGGACCTGAGTTGGCCGGGGGCGTGGCAGGCTCTCAAATGATAGCCAAAGGTGGTGACAGAAGTGCAGGAGGTTTGGGGAAACTAGGTATCTCCATCAGGAGGCAGAGAAATAACCACAGAGGGGAAGAAACAAGGGATACAGATCCAGAAGGGGAAATGGTGAGGTGGAAATGGGAGACAGGTGTGGGGGGGGGAAGAGTGGGGTGGGACAGGATGGAGGGGCCAGAGGTTGGGGAGGAGGAGGAGGAATCTGGTAGAGGTGGGAGAGATGGGAAAGATGGGTTACAGACAAGGGGGGAGGGAGTCTAGTAGAGGTAGCAGGCCAGTCGGCAGGACGCAGGTGACGCAGGTTTTTAATTTTTTTTGTTGTGTGTTTTTAATGAAAATGAGCCCTTGTTGTTGTTTAAAAAAGAAAAACGGACCGGCGGCAGAGGGTTCCAGGAGGAGAAGTTTATTTAGGGTAGAGGGGAAAGCAGAGAGAGATGGCGGTGGTGGCCGGCCATGACCACATGAAGGGGGAGAGGGGAGAGAGAGACAGGGGAACCTGCAGGCAAGCGGGTCAAGGGGCAAGAGAGCAAGAGAGAGAGGAGGGGCCAGACAGCCCCTCTTATAATAGTGGGCAGGGCTACCTGGCAGTTCCCAGGTAACTTTGGGGAGGGGTATACCTAGCTGTTGCTAGGTTACTGTGGAGGTGGAGTTTAACAGAATGCTAACACTTGTTATATATGATATATTGTGAAATTTTCAAGTAACATATTCAATAACAAGATACCATTGATCCATTAAAAATGTCACTGATTGTACTTAATTAATGATGAAATAATTCTCTACATAACAGATTTTGTCCATATGTAAAGATCATATCACACATGAAATTAAACAGAGTACTGTAAGATCTTGGATGGATGTTGTATAATTTGGGGTACAGAATAGTGGAGAGACATTTAAATCAAACTTAAGTTTTTCTGAATGATTTCACAGAAGGCATAGCAATTGCTTTTGAAAGATGGAGAAAGAAAGACTTTACCTGATTGGACAGAATGAAGACAGTGAGAGTTATGACACAATGTTACCAAGTAATGTAAATGTAGTTTACTGTATTGTAGGGGTGATGATGGGATTGAGATGAATTCAGAGAACCTTCTAGAGAAAAGATAAGCCAGATTCAGTAGCTTCCTGTGCTAAGAGGAAATGGTTCTCTTTACACTGAAACTTCACTGTACCATGGAAGGATTTTGTTTTGTTTCAGAGAATAATCTCCAGAGGCAAACCCTTGAGCCAATCAAGGGAGTTTTGAACAAGAGCCAATCATTGATCAGTAAAAGGGGCTGATCAGGATGCCTGGGGGGGGGGGGGTTCCTGTGACTTTGAGTCAAATGTCTTCATAATATCTGGGTTCAGGAACTGGCCATCTCGTTGTATAAGAGGGCCACTCAATAACACAGTAAGTGGTGCATTGTCTTTGTTGTTGTTGTCATCGATAGTGGAACTCTGTACTCCTCAAACTCAAACCCTTTGTGGGTAAAGTTTCATGGAAGGAGTGAGAGTTTAGACTTGGCAGTCTCATGTTAGAAGACATAAGTGACTAGAGAAAGTAAGAGATTAATATGACCAGCAGCTCTAGCAAGGAAAAGATGACTCTAGTTGTGGGAGCTAGTGACAATCTGAGATTGGAGAGGTGACTCTGGGAATGGATTGGTATGACTGGAAATTTTTCATCCCGGAGAGGATAGGAAACTTTTTTGGTTTTGTTTTTCAGACAGAAAGACAATCACAAACAATGGCATGTAGAGGCTGCCACTCAATTTCAGAATCTGAAACAAACAAACATACAAACAAAAAACAAAAAACCAGCCGGGCGGTGGTGGCGCACGCCTTTAATCCCAGCACTTGGGAGGCAGAGGCAGGTGGATTTCTGAGTTCGAGGCCAGCCTGGTCTACAGAGTGAGTTCCAGGACAGCCAGGGCTATACAGGAGAAACCCTGTCTCGTAAAACCAAAAAAAGGAAAAAAAAAAAAAAAAGGAGAAAAAAAAAAAAAAAAAAAAACCAGCAGACACAAAAAGAACAACGGCCTGCAGAGATCGCCCTCTAGTGGTAAAATCTGGAAAAACCCAGCACCTGGAGGATACCAAAGAGAAACACCAACAATGAAAATGGGAATTTTTTTTTTTTTTTTTTTTTTTTTTTTGAGACAGGGTTTCTCTGTATAGCTCAGGCTGTCCTGGAACTCACTCTGTAGACCAGGCTGGCCTCGAACTCAGAAATCCGCCTGCCTCTGCCTCCCAAGTGCTGGGATTAAAGGCGTGCGCCACCACCGCCCGGCGAAAATGGGAATTTAAGAAGGCAAATAAACAACTACAATTACTTGGGCCAAACTTGTCCATCATGTATCTAATCATTCACACAGTTAGCCATTCAAAAAAAAACCGAAACCAGATCACTCACGACAGGCATAACCAGAATACATCACTCTGCACCCCCACCTTCCCCACTATTGGTATCTCAACTTAGCATGTGAGGACCGGGAAAGGTTCCTGTCCAAAAGGAAATTTCCCTTCCCAAACCAGGAAGAGGGCTCCTAAAAGGACTGGATCTCCGGATCTCCTTTAGGCCTATCCCATTTTTCGGAAGTCAACACTCCCCTTTGGAGCCTGTCTTTATCCAGAAGGCTCCCTGTGTGCCTCTGTCCTCAACTGGAGCTAGAAAACAGCTAGAACTAAATTCAGAATACAGGCACACTTCCTAGGAGCACCAGAACTGTGTTTTTAAAACTGGCTGAAATTACTGACCTCTCCGGACTCTGTGAGAGGCGTGGAGCCTTGGAACACTTGTTAGGGGGCACCTCCCCCGTAACAACCCCCTGCACCCCCACCTCAGGCTAGGAAGGCCAGGAGTGAGGCAGAGTCCCCCTGAGCAGGGGGGATCTCAGGGGACCTCCAATGGAATAACAAGAGAACGAGATTGACAAACACACTGATTAAGCGAATTAAAAGTTTTAATTTCTTTTCTTGGACATCTGAAAAGTCTCTTGGTGCCCAAGTTCAGACACGTATACAGTTTTTAAAGGCAAACCCCACAAAGATATGTCAAGCCAGATGAGCGAGGGGGGTCAGAGTAACCTTGAAACATCCACTCCTGGCAAAGCATAGTAGTTATTTTAGAAATAACTTAGCAATTATTTATGTTAAGTGCATCTGTACCATGATCAAGGTTATAAAATCTCCAATGTGTTGACAAGGACCACTGAGGCAAGGGGCATGGGAAGAGTGGAACAAGAAACAAAAACAAACACAAAGTCAAAGCTGTGACTTACCTTAGTCATTTCTTTTTTCTTTTCTTTTTTTCTTTTTTTGGTTTTTCGAAACAGGATTTCTCTGTGTAGCCCTGGCTGTCCTGGAACTCACTCTGTAGACTATACTGGCCTTGAACTCAGAAATCCAGCCTGCCTCTGCCTCCCAAGTGCTGGGACTAAAGGCGTGCGCCACCACTGCCCGGCTTAGTCATTTCTTTTCTTTTCCTTTTTTTTTTTTTCCTTTCTTCTTTCTCAAGACGGTTCTCTCTGTGTAGCCCTGGCTGCTCTGGAACTCACTATGTAGATTAAGCTGGCCAGGGATCAAAAGGGTGCCACCACCACTCAACCTAGCTTTCCTCTAAAAAAATATATATTTAAAATTATGTATATGTATGCATGTGTCAACATGAGTTTAGGTATCCACGGAAACCAAAGTGGGGGCATTGGATCGAGTGGAGTTGGAGTTGTAGGTAGTGAAAGCTGCCTGATATGGGTGCTGGGAAATGAACTCAGGTCCTCTGCAAGAGCAGCAAGTGCCCTCAACTACTGAGCCATCCCTAATTTCTTTGTGTAAACATATAAACAACATTTGCTATCTCTTGTTCCTGAACCTTTAGAAAACTAGGTACAGGTGATTCTAGTTGTTACATTGATAAAGGTATGTTCTGAAATCAAGTCCCTAACCCTGCTTTTTGGAGGTGGGATGAGCCTTTCTCCATTCAAATACTAGACCATCACATTCAAATACTGAGCCTATAGCCATGGAGAAAAAAAATGTTTACCAAACCATGTGTCCCAAGTGGCTTCTTACACAAGTGCCTTAGGGCTAAAATGGCATAAAATACCTTTTGTTCTGCTCACCGTCTGTTTTTGTTTTGAGATAGAGTTCCTCTGTGTAGAGGAACTGGCTGTCCCGGAACTCTAGACCAGGCTGGCCTCAAACTCAAGAGATCTGCCTGCCTCTCATCCTGGGATTAATGGCAAGCACCACCACTGTCTGGCAGATAAAGTACCTTTCATATAAAACTACCTGCCCTCCCCCAGACAGGGTTTCTCTGTGTAGCCTTGGCTGTCCTGGAACTTGCTTTGTAGATTAGGCATTTTCTCAACCGAGGCTCTTTCAGATTACTCTAGCTTGTGTCAGGTTGACAAAACAAAACAAAACAAACCAAACCAAACCCAGCTAGCACAATGTGCGTGTGTGTTCTCTTGTGTGGGCGTGTATCTACATGCATGTAGAGCCCTGAGGCTGACACTGGATATTCCGATATCAATGTCCACTTATTCCCTAAGGAAGGATTTCTTAAGTGAACCCAGAGCTTAGCAATGCTTCTTGTCTGGCTAGCAAGCTTGACTTGGGTTTCCATCTCTGCCTTCCAAGTGCTGGAATTATATACAGCTCCCAAGACTTTTTTGTGGGTTCTGAGGATCTGAAGTCAGGTTCTCAGGTTTGTGCAGTGTTCTTTCCGATGAGCTATTCCCCTAGCCTGGCAAACGTTTCTAAAAACTGGGAGTTAAGCTGGGCATGGTGGCACATGCTTTTAATCTCAACACTCATGAGGCAGAGGCAGGAAGATCTAAGTTTCAGGCTGGCTAAGGCTACATAGTGAGAAGATCCTGCCTCAAAACAAACCAACAACCTCTCCCATATCCCTTCAAAAACAAACAAACAAAACAAACAAAACCTGTACATATACAGGCCTAGGTCAAAAGTTTAAATGTTCATTGGTGATTTAAAAAAAAGAATTCTAAAAATATTATCTTTCAGATGTTAATGTTTCTCACAGACAAACAAAAAATCTCTAGTGCCATTTGTATGTTCAACACATTACTAGCCTGCTCAAAGGAAAGCTCTCTTGTCTTATAGTCTCAGACAAGACCACATGCAGTACAAAAGGCTCCCCAATGTAGTCTGTCCATGCTGTAATTGTCTGCACTGGGCTAGAGAGATGGAACACGCTGCACTCCTAAAGTTTGGTTCTCAGCATTGAGCAGTACATAGCTATCTCTAGCTCTAGTTCCAGAGGGAATGACATTTATTATTATTATTTATTATTATTATTAAACTTCTGTGGCTCCCACACAGAGACAAAAATAAAAAAAAACTTAAAAAAAAACAACAACCCTAAAAACACCTTTTTTCCCTCTTGACTTTAATATTCAACTAATACTGCCCTCTTTTGCCCTCACAACACAAACCACCTGTAAGAGGATCTTTACAGGGTCCTGGCTGGTCTTGATCTCAGATACGCCTACCTCTGCCTTCTGTGTGCTGGGATTAATGGTGTCGTGCTATTTAGTGTCTGATCAGGCATATACTTCTGAGAAGTCCTTGCTATAACAGTGTCCCTGCTTCCATGTGCCTGTGCTGTGTTCTCTCAATTAACTTTTTCTTCAGCACTTCCCTCAAACTGTCTCCTTTATCACAGTCAACATCCTGGAAAGAACCATTCCGTTTTCTTTTTCCTTTCACAGTAGGTACTAGTTAAAACTTGCATTCTTCTTCTCAGATCCTACCCATAATGTAAAGTGGTGGTTATTACTGCTTGTTTTCCTCTGGTGCCAAAAAGTACTCCCCAGAGCCATTTTCACACTCCCTTTAGACAAGAGTAAAAGTGTGTCTAAGCTAGTATAACACCATCTTTTTTTTTTTGGAGTACTCACAAACTAGAACATATGAGTGATGTCTTTGAACTTGGGTAGTATCCATGATGGCCTTAAACTAGGCTTCCTGATTCTACTCCCCAAGTGCTGGGATTACAGGTGTGTAACCACCATTCTTAGCTTGGAATATTTGCATGTTTGCATGTGTGTACAGGTGCAAAGAGCAGGAGGCAACTTCCGGTGTTGCTCCTCAAGTGCCATGTTTCTTCTCTTTGTTGTTTGTATGTGTATTTGTCTGTGTGAGTGTATGTAGGTACCAAAAGATAACACTGGACACCTTGGAACTAGACTTATAGACAATTGTGACCTGTCTAGCAGGTAATGGGACCTGAACTTGGGCCCGCTGTAAGAACAGTACCCAGTTCTTAACTTCGAGTCATCTTTTTGGTCCCTTTCCTCTTATTTAAGACAAGGTCTGTCAATAGGGCTGGGGTTTGCTTTAGGGCTGAGCTGGCCAGTAAGAGTCTCCTGGTCTCTTCCTTTCCAGCACTGGGATTACAAGTGTGTCACTTGTAATATGGTGATACCCGATTTTTCACATGGTTCTGGGGACCAAATTTAGGTTCTCATAGTTGTGAGGCTGCACTTCACACCAAGCTCTATTCCCAGCCCTGAAATATTAAAAAAGTTTGTGTGCATGGTGGTGCATGTCTTGGTATATACATGGATGTCAGAGGACAGTTCAGTGTTCTCCTTCTACCTTTCTGACAAAGGTTCGGGGATTAAACCCAGGTCACCAGACTTGTGCAGCAAGCACCTTTACGACTCAGACCATTCTGCCGTCCTGGAAGATTTCTAAAGAGACTCAGAGGAGACAAGAGGGCGATATTCAGCCCAAGGAATGGAGGCAGAATGCCAAGGTACCAGGCATTATCTTTCTTTTTTTCTTTTGGTTTTTTGAGACAGGGTTTCTCTGTGTAGCCCTGGCTGTCCTGGAACTCACTTTGTAGACCATGCTGGCCTTGAACTCAGAAATCCACCTGCCTCTGCCTCCCAAGAGCTGGGATTAAAGGCGTGCACCACCACTGCCCAGCTTCAGACATTATCTTTGTTTAAAGATATATTGATTCCCATCAGTCAGTTCCAGCCAGATTCTTAGAAATGAACCAGGAGACTAAAAACCAACTAATGAACCAAGGAAGTAAAAGTAGTCAAGAAAGGTAGGACATTTTATTTTACATACAAAATGGGTGCAAACTGAGTCCTTCCCTCCCCAAGGGGAAGAGGTATACTTAAAGATCACATTTGTGTTGTCATGATGCCCTATGAAATGGGCTACTCTGAGATAACATATCCGACCCACATTCCATTTTCTCCAAAGTTATTTCCTCTGCAAAGGAGTCCTCTCTGATGGTGTTAAAAACTGTCTACTGGAGGAAACATTTCAAATACACTTGAAATTGACATTCATTTAAAAGGTTTTTGGTGCATGGAATGGCCTGGGATTTGGTCTGGAGCGCCTGAAGAGGGGCACCAAAAGGTTTCACCGACCCTGAAAGGTGCATTTGGGGGTAATCAGGATGGCAGTTGTCTGTGCATTGCTGGGATGACAACAATGCTTTCTGGCTTTTATCACAGATAATCCTCTGCTCTTAGACCTTAAAGGTGGTGATGGCGCCAGAAAGGAGATGGGGGAGGGGTGGTATTCTGTCCACACAACTGAGGTTTCTTTATAAGATCAAGTTTGGTAACTGAACTCAAGAGATATATGGAGAGCATATTCATTTTCTTTTCTTTGATAATCTGATCTATAAATACTGGAGTGGGTTTCCTGGTTGTTTTGTTTTTCTGAGAAAATATTTCAGCTACTATTGCCTATATCCAGGGGTCTACTTACTATTTTGAATACATTAAGAACTCTACTCTTCTGTACTTAGTCACCTGCAAAAGTAGGAAAAAACACCTTCAGACTGGTTACTGGATACAAGGTTCCCAAGACTGTCGATGAAAACACTGCTCAAAACTTTACAAACTCACAGAAGGCCATGGAGGCCTCTTCTTCATAATAATAAAAAACTAACCCCCTTAAAACAAAGTTGCCCAATAAACAAATGAATTCTAACTTGATTCCTACCAACCCGTCACGGGGAAGGCTGGAGTTATTGGCCATCAATCTCTACCTGGACTTCTTTGAAGTCTGTGAAACCAAGAAACCCAGAGATAAGTGCTCATCGCCCACATGGCCAGTCCAGACGGGTACCTAGTTATTCTGGCTCCCTGAGGGTCTCTGGAATCAACCTGCCCACCTGGGGCAATGGAGGCGATGGTGGCAGTGGCCTGGCAAAGGCAATGCTGGTTATATGACCATGCAAACTCCTGGTCTTAAAATTCAGGCCATGGCATGACCGACACTAGACAAAGCATCATCAGAACAGCTCAACAGAAATGAGAAACTGGTTTCACTTATGAACATGGAAGAAGTGGCTAGGACAGAGCCATATGGGCTTGGGAGGGAGGGATCAAAAAAGAAAAAAATCAAGACCAAGTTCCTTTGAGGAAATGCTTCCTTCCTAGGTTTCTATGGAAGTTATTCTTGAGAGATGCAGCCATACTTGCTCAACATGGAGGGGAATGCATTATCTTTTACATTATTTTTTTAAATTTAAGGCTACGATCCTTAGCAACCACTTTAACACAGCATACTTCTGATATTTCAAGTGGTTGCTAACACTGAAAATCAACGCTGAGTAAGCACTACAACACACTTTCCTTCTGAACTAAACTGGACGTTATTTTATAGAAGATGGACACCATCTGGCTGATGGACATGGGCTGTTTCTGAAATTCCCTAAAAATGAAAAGGAAATGAACATGTTCAGAAATCTCGGGGTCCTTGCTGATTCCTGAATTTTGTTCCAACTGAAATGGGAACTTGAACTGGAGACATACCTAGTCACCTGACTTACACATACCTTCACAGACCCTGTTTGCTCCTAGACAGACCTGAAATAGAAGAATGTTAATTAAGGCAGTCATGAGTGCTCACCAGCTGCTGGCACATTCAGTGCAGCCTTGTGGGCAGTCTGGAGTAAGAACTCTGAAAATCCACTTGTAATGACTGGACACTTTACACCCTGGTGTAACCCTGGCCTGGTTGGACCTTAGTCTGCTGAGACTGCAATGTCTCAAGGACAGACAGCAAAGCTTGAGGGAACTCCAAGTAGCACAGTATCAAATGCCTGCAGTCTCAGGGAACAGATGAGTTAGTTTTAAGGGGAAGTAAATGCATCAATCGTAAAGAAAGCTGTCCTCAGGTGTCAGGTGGGATGGAGCAAGTGGACTTGGATGAAAGGAGTCGGAGGGTGCCTGTGCCGAGGGTCTGGCTGAGCCTACAGTCAGGCAGGTAAAAGAAACAGGGATGTGCTGCGGTGATGGTGGGGAGGGGCTGAATGATGAGCAGATTGTTCTGGGGAATTCAGTTATATTTAATTTTAGGGAAGATAAGAGAATTACTCAGGTTTGGGATCACCTTGAAGCGTCAATGGCCTTGAAAGGATCACAACCACCCTGCATGTTAATGGGATCTTTGCTACAAAACCCAAATATCTAGTAAGGGATTTGTGGGTGCTGGAGGGTGCCAACAGTGCATTAGGGAGGACTTTCCCCGACATCCACAAACCACTCAGGTTCAACCCCTCAAGAGCTAGCCTATAAAAATATTTTAAGACAAAAAAGAACTCTTAAGCCCAGCTGCAGGGCACCCCACCCTGCAGCCAAGCTGGTCGCTGCCTTTGCTTTACCTTGGAAGCAGGGTGGGGGAGGCACTTAGTGGGGCGGAGAGTGCCAGGATGCTCTAGGCCTTGCCACCATTTCCTGCGATGAGGATGTTTAAGTTTCTCTAGGGGAAGTCAGAGTTGCCCACGTGCCAAACCAGGGACTATAGAAATTTTAGTGATGAGCTTTAACTGCTATATAGTAAAAAGGAAGCAAATCCCAGCACTCAAATTCCTTATGGGACAGGGGTCTGACCTGACTTGTCCCTGCCATGCTGTTTCACAGGCAGAAACACTTCTTGTAAAGAAATGGCCAGGTGGCAGTATTTACAGATGCTGAGCAGGTTTGAAGTCAGTGAGGAGAGATTCCCTAGCCAAGGTCGATAGAACAGGTAAGGCTCACAAACTCTGCTTCATTTGATACTTATACATTTTCCAGTCCTCTACATATACAAGCTAAGAGTTCTGTGCTACACTAAGTCACTAGCCACTGTTCTGTGTGATCAGCTCTTTATACCCAGACACAAGACTTCTTTCCCCACGTGAATAATCAATCCTCCTTGCCACAACTAGTATAAGAAGTCACTATTTGGAAATAGCACTAACCTCAAATGAAATAGAACATAGGAACATGGGAAGAGGAACCCCACACTCTGTTAACTGTGCAACCAGCGATGCTTCATGGTCCAGTGAAGATGCCACGGTGGAAGGTAGAGAGTGTACCGGGGAGAACATGCTAAGATACGTGGTCATATTATCTGGACAGAGTCTCTGTTCGATTGTTAGGATAAAGTTTTAGACCTTTCATTACAGTTTCCTTTTCCCTGGGATTTCCTAGCACCAACCAATCTTACCTTCCCTGCTTACCGCAGCCCCAAGATTATCACAGGTGTGGTTTCTAAGGCAGACTGACCCAAATGTTCTAGCTCACTTCAGGCAGACAGAAAATATTTATTTTCTTTCCCTGCCCTAGGATGCTGCATCCTGAGGCTCCTCTGGCAGTTGGAAGGCAAATTTGGTGCCCTCTTTTGTCCACTACTGGCAATATGGTGGTGGCTGTTTAGTCACTACTTTCGTCTCCGGAGTCAACAGAAAGTCACATGGCTATCTAGTAGGACGACCTTGGCTGTGGAGGAAACAGACATTTTGCTTTGTTGGTCACAGTCTGGCTCGGTGCTCATCCCAAGTGCTCAGGAGCTGGGCTTTCAAGCTCTGGGCTGATTAGGTCAAGGGGCTCTGGTGGAGATTTTTTTTCTGCAGCAGAAAAGATGAACGAAAATTCAAGTATGTTTCCTTGCCAACCTGAGTGTTTACTCAGGATGAAACGGAGTTTGGCTTCTTCTCTTCCAAGTGCTGCAAATCAGACTTTCCATCAAGAATGGCCCATGGACCCACATTTTCTCTGAATGGCTTGGCTGTCCCATCCCCCTTGAAAAAGAAAAAAACAACCACCCGATATAACCGGACACAATACGCATCTGCCAAGTTGTTTATAAAATAAAAACAAAACCCCCCAAAACTAAAAGTGCAATAAAGTCAGTTTCCTCTCCTTTGCTCAGAACCACAGGAATGGTTCGCTACAGTTCAGAGCAAGGGATCTGCTTGTCAAAAAAGCTAAGAACGCCAACACACAGGGACAGTAGACTGCAGATTGCTCACAGCTTGTGTCCTACAGTGTAACTTCACAGGAGGGAGGGACAGAGGGATGAAGGGAGGGGGATGAAGGAAGGGACCTGAACCCTGTGGCCAGCTGGGCTGAGGGGTTACCCAGGCACAGAGGGAGGGGAAGCCACACTACCAGACACACCTGGGAAGTGGAGAAGTTCTCCAGCCCAGGGCTGTCATCTTCCCCTATCTTCTTGGCCACACCACCAGCTTCTTGACAGAGGCTTTAGCTTAGTAGTTTTTATGCTGGAGAGGGTTGAGGATGGTGCAAGAGCCAGGAGTAAAGGAAGAGGAGGGAGGAGAGTAGCAGTCCTTGAGTTTTTGTGAATGACACCTTCACTGTAAACAATGGGAAGAGAGTCAACCAGATAGGCCAAGGGCAAGCAGTGGAGAAGCAGCAGCTCTGGACCCTCAGAGCTCAGGGATTGCCACTCGCCCACTCGGCCCTGGCTGCCTGCACTGGCTCCTTCTGGGGGCATCTGTTTTCTTCTTTTTGGTTTGATCTCTCCCCTCCCCCACAGGAGTCCCTTCCAATGAGAAATGGCAGGAGCTGCAGGTGCAATTGGAGCCAGAGTCCCCAGGACTTGAGGACTCATGGGAGGCACTGGTCACTTGTGTCGCTGAGCAGTCTTCTTCCTTTTCCTCTTAAAGAAACAGCAGCACCTGGAGCATAAGAACATTTTCAGTCAGCCTAGAAGCCTCCAGCTCCCAGCAAATCTCTGCCTGCTTCTGCTCACTGCAGGGGGTAGGATTTTTTCTCCTGGTGCCCACCCACAAGGCCACCTGCCATCTACAGTACACATATACTGGAAGTAGCAGGCGTCTGTCAGGAAAGCTAGAGGCAGCGGGTGATCTGAGTTGCAGCCACTCTACCCAATTATCAAACTGCTGTCCACTAGGCATGGCTGCCACAGGCATTTCTGGAAGAAGGGTAAAGAAGGCTTTGTTCCTTGACTAACATCTAACCAAGACTTTGTCTAGAACCAAGATGGAGGGTGCTCATGGTAACATAAAAATAGGCTGCCCTGGATGCCCCTTGATACTGGCAGCAGTTCAATGTAGCTTACTAGCCAGTAGGCAAGGAAGCTAAACTAAGACAAATAAATATATCTCACACAAAGTATGAATTCTAGAATCCTGGCAATCACACGATGCCAACAAAGGACTAAGATCCTTTCTACCTTGTTCTGTCCCCAACACATGCCTGGAATTAGCAGGAGCTCTGGCTCATAAGGTGTCAACTTTTATCTCCTGACACCGGCACACGTGCTAATCATCCCAAGGGGACCAATGCCAGAAGCCCAGGAGCTAATCCTCTGGAAACTCTAGTCACAGGGAATTAGTCCCCAGTTAGTTTCCCAAGACGGCTCCTGTTCCAGACAAGGTTAGCAACTGGTGTGCTTGCGGTAGAGGCTGAGGCCCTGCAAGTGCCATGTCATTGGCGAGCAGCCTATAGAGCAGTGGCATGCTGGCATACCCTAACTCTGAGGATAACTTCCTCACTCCAGCCTTTGCACTAAGAACTGTAGCTGTCAGTCAGGCACTCACTGGAGAAGGGGCATTGAGGGCCACTGCAAGATTGATACAACAGGTATGTTCTGTCCAGAAATGACAAATGGGAAATGAGAAGGGTGGGCAGAAGGCAGAGGATGAGGCAACAGTACCAGATATGGAAGGGAATAAAGTTGTAAGCAAAGCTCAGATGCTTGATCCTTGAAAGAAAACATTTTCTGAGAAAACTATCTTTTAAGTCTCTTACCTAATCCTGCCAGAGCTGTTTAAAATTACTTTTATTATTTTATGTGGATGAATGTGTTAGTCTACAGATATGTCTGTGTACCACGTGATGCCTGGTGCAATGGAAGCTGGAAGAAGACATCAGATTTGTGGAGGAGACTTACAGATAGTCATGAGCTGCTGTGTGGTGTTGGGAAATGAAGTTGCATGCTCTGAAGAGCAGCCAGTGCTCTTAACTGCTGAGCCATCAGCCCAGCCTGCCTCCCGGGTTTTAGTGAAATGGATATTCGTATAGAAAGACACTACTGCTCCCTTCCAATACTCCTCCATCCCCCTGCAGCTGATCACCCTCCCTTTAGACTCCTGTATTACTATATTTTCTTATGGTGTTTCTAAGATTTTCATCACTAGAAATTTGGATAAAGTTTCTTTCTTGAAATTCTCTTTCGAGACAAGGACTCATTATTATGTAGCCAAGGCTGGCTTCAAATGTGCAATCCTCTGGCCTCAGCTTCCCAGAGTGCTAAGATTTATAGGAGCCTACCTAGAGGGAAAAGTTTTTCAGAGTGCAGAAATAAACATTTAAATAGATAACAATGTGACCTTTAACTGCAGTTTCATGCAATTTGAGACAGGAAGTTCTTAAGAGAGTTTTTTTGTTTGTTTGTTTTCGAGACACGGTTTCTCTTTGTAGCCCTGGCTGTCCTGGAACTCACTCTGTAGTCCAGGCTGGCCTCGAACTCAGAAATCCACCTGCCTCTGCCTCCAAAGTGCAGGGATTAAAGGCGTACGCCACCACTGCCCGGCCTTAAGAGAGTCTTAAAATATTTTCTTCAAAATTTGGTCATGGTGATGTTTTTCTGTAATTCCAGTGCTTGACAGCTAGAAGAAGGGTTATAAGTTGAGAGTCATTCTTGGCTACATATCAAGTTTGAAGCCAACCTGGGCTATATATAGAAGACTTTGTCTTAATAGACAGACAGATAGATTGTGTGTATATGTGTGCGTCTGTCCCAACCAGACCTGTTTATCAATGACATTAGTAAATGTCATTAGTTGGTGTGAACAAAAGTGTCATATATATCTGGAAAATGAATAAATTGTTTTAAATAAAAACTTTTGCCAGGCCGGGCAGTGGTGGTGCATGCCTTTAATCCCAGCACTTGGGAGGCAGAAGCAGGCGGATTTCTGAGTTCGAGGCCAGCCTGGTCAACAGAGTGAGTTCCAAGACAGCCAAGGCTACACAGAGAAACCCCGTCTCGAAAAAAACAAAAAACAAAACAAAAACAAAAACAAAAACAAAAAACCCCAAAACAAAACTTTTGCCGGGCAGTGGTGGTGCACAGAGAACCCTATCTCGAAACCTGCCCCTCTCCCAAAAAAAACCAAAAAAACCTTTGATTGCTTAAAATAATCCTTAATGAAAACAGAGGAAGAATTCAAGAAAAACATTTATTCATACATATGCATTAGAAATGAACATTTGAGCCGGGCGGTGGTGGCACACGCCTTTAATCCCAGCACTTGGGAGGCAGAGGCAGGCGGATTTCTGAGTTCGAGGCCAGCCTGGTCTACCGAGTGAGTTCCAGGACAGCCAGGGCTACAAAGAGAAACCCTGTCTCAAAAAACAAAAACAAAAACAAACAAAAAAAAAAAAAAAAAAAAGAAATGAACATTTGTTTTTAAAAAACTTTTATTCATTTTGTGTGTATGAGTATTTTGTCTACATGCATGTCTATACAGCATGTATCTACATGGTCAGAGTAATGCATTCAGCCCTTGGGACTGGAGGCACAGATGGTTGTAACTACCATGTGGGTGTTGAGACATGAACCTGCTTGCTCTGGAAGTGACCTTAACCATCAAGACATCTCTCTAGTCCCAGAAACTGGGACTTGAATCTGTCAACTTGAATGTCCAGAATTTAGTATTTAAGTAAACAAGTCAAATTTCACAAAGAATCAGTATTTCAAGAGTCGACCTATTTTCTTTCAACTCTGAGTTTTAGTGTGTTTACTAACCTAAAATTCATTTCTGTTCATATTTTTTTTTTTGTGGTGTGTGTGTGTAGGATCCTAAGATGATTTTTGTGTTTTCAAATAAAAACACTAAAAATAAATAAAAAAGTTTGAAGTACTGGGCCCATTTCCAAATATCCAATGAATTCTTTTTGACTTCCTACAGGGCAATTCGAGGAATTAGCATGTCTTCTGCTGAGTCACCGGAGTGCGCTGAAGCTGAAGCTGTCATCCAGAGTCAGCCATGTTTTTTTGCATTTAGAGCCCTAAACAGCTTCAGCTGGAGTAGAAGCTTTTAATTCTACCAATGAGAGAAGGAACCCCATGATCTATTCTTGAAGGCTTGGTTTCTGTGGTGACCACTAGCAAAAGGATCTAGACTGGAGGCCAAGACTACGGAGTAACTCTACATGGAGTTACTCAGAACAAAATACAGACAAATGACCAATTCCCTTTGTGTCTTAGGTTTCCTTCTAGTTGCTCCTTTGAGTGACCAGAAATTCTTAACAAGTTAGAGTCAAAACTGACCTAGGCCTTTACTCACAAGCCGTTACACTCTTCCCACAGGTCGCTGCCCTGAGCCATCGCTTCTTGCTGTGCTGTGTATCTCAGCACTTTCCTTTAAGCTGCCCACTTGCGGTTTCTCTTCTTTACCGCACTTTTGTTTTCTCCTCTGCTCTAAAATTGGTTCAAGGCCCTACTGTGTCTAGAAGTCTTCCTTGAGAACTCACAGTGACTCCGCACTCTCTCAGCCTTCTGTACAAGTCTTTATCTTTTCCCACGTGTATGACTCACTTTGCAGCTGGGTGACACCTAAGCCCTCTGGACAGGGCCTCTGCTGCACTTGCCCTGTCCTTCCCTGCCGTCCCCAGTCTCTGATTTCTATGCACACGATTGGATGAACATAGGAGAACCTAAAGTATTTGCAATTGGGATCATGTAACTGACAAAAGGAAAAAAAAAATAGACCATGACATTAGATTACACAGACACATGAATAGGCCCAAATGTCCTCTTTGAAACTTTAACACTGCCGGGCGGTGGTGGCGCACGCCTTTAATCCCAGCACTTGGGAGGCAGAGGCAGGCGGATTTCTGAGTTCGAGGCCAGCCTGGTCTACAGAGTGAGTTCCAGGACAGCCCGAGCTACACAGAGAAACCCTGTCTCGAAAAACCAAAAAAAAAAAAAAAAAAAAAAAAAAAAAAAAAGAAACTTTAACACTATCAATACTATTTCCCTAAAACCCAGCTCTTATCGTCAATAACATATCTGTTCCTAGGTAAACCCTGTGGACAATTTGGCTTAGATAGTTGGGGTTTAGAAACCAGGGCCCAATCCAGTCACTGAAAATAATTTTTCAAAATAAAGTAGTCAGTACCCAGCAGGCTATTATCACAGAAGAGAATATATGATCTTACGTGTGCAGACTGTGTGGAAGGGTTACAAAAGTCACCAACTTGAATCCTTCAGGGATTTCCTTCCACATCCCATATTTCCAACATTTATATTAAAAAAGCCTTTTCTGGAAGAAAAGACAGGCTTCCATATTTCTGTCAGCCCTTGGCCCACTATTCTCTTATAAAAGCATAAAGGTATAAAGGCAACAAAACAAAAAACAAAACAAAACAAAAAAACAACAAACACAACAAACACCCCAGAAATGTCCAATCAACAACAAAATGTAGATCTTTCCCTCAAGGAGTTCTCCTTTTAGAGACTCTTACTATAGATGAAAACACTACCAAGATCAACAAGAAACTCAGTAAGGAACTTATGGATTCCTCCAGCCTATTTCCATGTTACAAAACAAGTTGCTAAAGGTGAAACTAATTACCTGATAACACTGTTTCACGGTTATTAAAACATCTAAAATCTTATATTTCTAACCTTGGTCCCTCCTGATAGTTGTACTCATAACCAGAGGACAAAAATTTAGAAAGAAGTTCATTAAACTTGAACAAAAAAAAAGAGTTAAGTTTAGAGATTGTGAGATATTGTTTTTGGTAAGAGGGTGCAGTGATAAATGAGGTGGGTTTGAAAGAAAAGAAGGAAAGGATTGATCTCTGGGTTCAAGGCCTGCCCATCTCACCTTGTGGACCTAACTTCCCTAGTCTGGGTGGCTAAGGGGTAAGAAAGTATATGGATCCATTCAGTATTTCTAAGGCTTTGCCAATCCCAGTCTAGTCTGGTCCACTCCCCTTTCATGTAGACTGGAGAGAGGGACTCACCACAGGTTGAGCATTTTCAGGCAGCTACAGAGTATATAAAGAGAAAAACATAGAAAGAGAGAGAGGAGGGAGAGGAGAGAGAGAGAGAGAGAGAGAGAGGAGAGAGAAGAGAGAGAAAGGTATTAGTCCACAGGTGAGAGGGAAGTGACTCCCTGTGAGCCATGCACACATGCAGTATGTGTCTGTGTTTAGTTTTCCCCAGCTGATGGAGCAAGCCACTTGGTCTTCACATTTAAGAGAGGGGCAGAAGCCTGACAGAAACATCAATGTGGGAGCTGGATCTCAGGGGAATGCAAAACAAAAAGAGCTGGTGGAAGCCTCAGGTGGGCTTTCCAGGGCAACTTCCAGGAAGGCAGCAGGGGAAGGAGCAAAGGACTTTGGTTTGTGAACCATATGGTTCCCAGACCAGGTGGAGCATTGTGGGAGCACAATGTTCTGCTAACTTCCCTACGGCAAAACTAGCACTTAGGTCTTCTTAGAGGGAGGAAAAGTTTATGAGATACTTTATCCTATTAGATGAGGTAATACACTGCTTGGGTATAACCACCAAACAATGACCTAAATTCTAATTACACTAATTCTCAGGAGATAGTGAGCCAGCAATTGTCAAGATATAGCAAAAGCATTGATTAAAAAAAAAAAACCTAAAAATCATTTGCCCTTACCATTCCTTCAACCACATTTCAAAACAGTGTCTTGTGGCTAGAAGAAAGGGGAAGTCAAGTGACTATTCTGTAACATGGATCAAAAGTCATCATCCGGCGGTTTTGTTCTGCCTTTACACAAAACAAACAGGGAAAAGGAACTTAAAATCCTAAGCTTGGAGCTAATCATTTCATACTTTCCTTGTACTTGAGTTTAACTCCAATATAGGCAGCAGTCCTCCTTAATACTATCAACGGGCTCCGGGAACAAATGGCACCATAGCCTTGTGCAGTGAGGGGTGGTTTGGGACACCTTAGGTCTCTCTAGCTTTGACTTTTCCATTACAATCAGCTAGTGACTATATGGCTACTGTGTCCCTACTCCATACATGCCAACATACATATACCACAGACACAGGTCTGAGCCCTGACAATTCCCTAGGCAAGGTAGATTGGTAGCTCAGGAAATCACTACCAGAACCAGGATACAAAACGCCCCAAACACAGGGTTTGAGTGACATTTGGTCAAAGATAACTACTCTCTTTTAGTTTTCTACATTTTTCAGAAGGCCTAAGTATAGTGGTTCTGTCTGCTAAACGGGAAGACGTTGACCTCTCTAATATTCTAGTGTTTAGAATGTGACAGAACAGAACACAACAGGTTGAGCTCTTTCTGGATGGGTGACCTCCATCTTTCACACTGGACACAAACACCACACTCACATACATAGTGTACACATTTACCCAAAATGAAATGAAAAGGTCCAAAATATAAATCTATTTAGGGCCCAATACTAAAGTTCATTTGAATCAGAGTCAGATCTTAACTTCTAAAAAGAACAGGCACAAATGTGAAATGGGGATAGGGTGGGGTGGGGTGGGAAAAGGTGTGGCTCTCTTTCAGGATCAGAGCATGCAGAACGTGATAGTTTCCAATCTTGGCTACACATTAGAACTCCCTGATCTTTTAAATATCTTCGTTATCAGGCCAGGTATTAATAAATTAGCCTCAAATATCTGCGGCCATGCAGAAGTATCTGTATTTTCTAACATATTCTAGGTGATTCCAAAGTGCAGCCAAGGGTGAGAGCTCAGAAAGTGGGAATATCATATAATTTATTGAGAATGACAGAAAAAAATTATAAGCACCATTAAAATCTCCCAAGCCCCTGAGAAGAACGGACCATGTTTAATTACTAAAAATAGTCTCCTGCTGGCGTTACCTTCCCAGCCAACCGTGTCTACAGGTATCAACAAGATAGAGCTGAAGTCACACTGATTCAACTTTGTAACCTGCTAAGCAGGAAAAGACCTTTCAAAGGCCAAGTGAGCTCACCAAAGAGATGGGCAGGAATGCAACCATGCAAAGTACATCTCGAAGAAAACCACAATCCGACTGATGCTCAGAGGTGTAAAATGTCCTCGTTTGTACTAAAAATATATTGCCTGCCCCAGAGAAAACATTTGGACACTGAATGTTCTCAAAGAGCTTCAAAGAAAGGTCAGGATTGGCAGGAGTTACTGACTCATGTCTCTTTAGCTTTCCCTACCTGATATATTTCTTGGAGTTTAAGCTTGGATCTGAGTTTGGGATAGAGAAAGAATTCAAGTGGTAGAAATGCTACTTGTACAGTGGGGTCAGCATCACCTTCCAGCCCAGAATGTCAAGAGTTTAAACACAGACCATGCAGAAAGCACCAAGGGGCTAGCGGGAGAGCACAGCAAGACATATGCATGCAAGAGAAGCAGAAAAGGAAGTGAGGAACTGCCTTGCTTCCTTGGAATTAGGGTTACACTTTGATGTCCCAAGATTCCTGTATTTACAAGCACAATTGTTTTACATGATGTACTTAGTTTTTCTGAGCCCAGACTGAAAGAAAGCAAAATGTCTGCCATACCCTTTTATTCAGGACCATCCACCTGGAATGGTGAGGCAACAACTAGAAATGTGATACTACACACCATGGCCCAGGGTTTAACATTTTTTTCTCTGTAACCCATAGGAAGCAAGAAGCTCCAGGTCCTCTAAGAAACTCATGGCTACTATCTATTGTGGCTTTTAATGCATCATTCTTTTAGTTCACTATGTCTTTTGCCTTCAGCAGACTAAAAACATGTAACTAAAAAAAAAATGTAACTATCTGCCCAGAAATAGGAGCTAAAAAGGGTGGCAGCAACCTTAATGCACCATGCAAAAAATAAATGGTGAGAAGAAGAAAACCATGGACATAGCATGAAGAAGAATCCAGTCCATGATGCAGCACACAGAGGAGACAGAAATTTCCAGCCCATGAGGAGACAATCCTTTTAAAGACACGACAACCCCTTTGAAAGATGAACGTACTTAGCTTCCTCCACTACCTCCACTTCGGCATGAGCTGTGATCGGTGCATTGGAGTGAGCTCCAGTGGGGTCATCAGCATTCAGCTCTCCATTGGTTGAGCTAACCACCTGAAACAGAGACAGACTTCAATAAACACCATGGTCAAATGAAGCTCCTGCTACAACCAAAGTAGATGAAGAGAGATTAGGCCTCCAAGTACTAGCCAGGCAGGGTGTAGAATGTGTGTTTACTTGGGTTAAGGGACCAATGTCCTGATTCAGAGAGGGTTCCTAGACCTGTATCATGTCAGAACATTTAACTCGATGATATAGTCATTGACAGTTACCTTCATATTGAGTGCCTACTTTGTGGCTAGCACTTTGCTATACTGTATGTATAAATTCGATCCTTACAAACCTCTTACTTAATATGTCACAATTATTTGTATATGTTTGTGTGTGTGTGTTTGTGTATTCATGTGTATGTGTGTTCGTGTGTGCATGTGCCCATATAGGCCAAAGGTGAATACTGGCTTCACTCTTCAGGAGCTTTCTCCTTTATTTTGGTCAGGGTCTTTCACTGGGACATGCAGGTTGCTGATTAGGCTAGGCTGGCCTGTGAAACCCAGAGATTCCTAAATCTCCACTTTCCCAGTGCTGGGATTACAAGGGAAGCTACCACTAGTAGTCTTGGGGATAATAAAACAAACAACCAAAACAAAAAAACCCAACCAGCAACAACAAAACAAAAAACAAACAAACCACAGGTTCTAGGGCTCCAACTGAGGTCCCCATGTTGCCAGCAAGAACTTTATCAATTGGCCTATCTCCCTGGCTCAATTACCTACAACAAAGCAACTCACACCGATGTGTAAGTGAGTGTGAAGGGCAGTCTCGAGTGCCACAGTGTGCATGTGGAGCTTGGAGGAGCCTGAGGGAGGTGGCTCTCCCCTTTTACTATGTGTTTCCTGGCAGCTGAACTCAGGGCATCAGGCTGGGTGTGCAGTCATTTACCAACCGTGCCATCTTGCCATACTCCAGCACTAATTACTCTTTTTTAATGGATGAGAACTCTACAAAATGACTTAACCAAGGGTTAAGTTAGGGTCTGTATGTATGTACGGCTTCTGTCTGTTTGTCCACAGATTCTTTCATTTTTCAAAACAGTGTATAGCTCTGTATGAAAAATTAAGTGTGCAGCTAACTTCTAAAGATTAACTCATTCTGCCTTCTTGATCATGGTGGGTAAATTCTACTACTCTGTTATAGTATATAATTATATAGTTTAGGTAACAATGGCTTTAAAATATTCTGAAAAGGAAATCAGAAGTGGGCACTAGAAACGATAAATAATCACACTTTCATTCAGAAATTTCTTCAAGGCTTTCAGCACTGGTTTGAAGTTACTCAAACAAGACTGCTACGCTCCCTCTGGTGAGAGGGGGATGGTAAGGACAAACTTCCCTGGGAAAACAAAGTCTTATTTCAATGGCTTTATTTCAGGTTCATCCCACTGCTCACTGATGGTCCCCGAGCTGTCAATGAAGGCTCTCTCCCACTCCTGTCATCTGGTTAGTGTGGACCCGGTCAGGCTTGTCTTGTGGTGCAGCTGCTTCTGCCACCTGCTTTCATCTCCAGCACATGATTCCTGCTTATGTGGGTGCTGGAGACTGGGAAAAGGGACCCAGCACAAACCACTCTGCTGTTAAAGATCTTGGCTGAAACATGGGAGAGAACCACAGAATAGGATAAATGGTTCAGACAGCTTATGCTATTGGGCAGGTAACTTCGTCTATTTGAGACTGTTCTTACAGACTGATGTGAGGCTTATAAAGTAATGAATGGGACAGAACTGGGTATGATACCTTTATACAATACTGGAGGAAGTAAAAAAAAAGAAGTAAGAACCATGTTCTAAAATCAGGCAGACATGGGTTTGGACTCTAGCTATGGCTGCCCAGGTAAGACCTTTGATCTTTCTATACCTCAGTTTTCTAATTTGTAAAATGGGGTAACAGTAATTCTATTGGGCTACCCATGTAAGATAAGCCACAGTAAGTGTTCAGTCCAGAGCCACACATACTAATGGTTCAAAACTGTTCACCTGATACTCTTACTTGCCTCAAGCCAGGGGTTTTTTACTAGCAGCTAATCTTCCAAGATTTCCTAAATTATCCTAAAAAGGAAAATGGAAGGAAATGTCCACTACTCTGGGAGCAGACTAAGTGAATCTAGCTACTATTTTTGAGACAAGGATCTCATGCTGTAGACTTGGCCTGGTGCCCATTATATAGCCTAAGCTATATAAACTTACGGTACTATATAAATTTTTCACACTGCGCCTGACTCAGTCTCCATAGAGGTAGGTTATGACAGGTCTAGAACATCGTGCCTGACTTTTTCCTCATTAATAAGACTTGACTGAGAAAATTACAATAATGATCTATGGTTAATGGGGAAAAAAAAGAAGCCTACATTCAATTTGGACTTACCTGAGGAAGACTCAAATTTCTGCTAGTGATCAAATTTAGTATCTCTGATTAGTGGACAGCCTAACCTTATGGATAGTATACAACACAGAATTTTCCTTGCTCTGAAAACAGGTTCCTTCTGAATCTAGTCACAATTTCAAAAACTGGGCAAACCCAGAATTGTGTAAGACAGCTGACTTCGACTCTTCAAAAAGGACCATATTAAAAAGACCTTAAAAAAATCCCTGGAGACTGATACTGATTTAGAGGGATTAAAGGGATGGAGAGATGACTCAGTACTAAGAGTATCTGCAGAGGATTTAGGTTCAGTTCCTAGTAGTGTCTATAGTGAGCACACAGTTATCCATAACTCCAGTTCCAGGGCATTTGATGTCTTCTAACCTCTGAGAGCACCGGGCACACATGTGCTCTTACATTCATGCAGGGGAAACAGGAGACTATGGAATTAGGCAGGGTGGTAAACACCTAATATTACTAGGACTCAGGAGGCTAAAACAGGAGGATCCCATGAGTTGGAGGCTAGCTTGGGTTAAACAGTAAGATGTGGGTTAGCCTGGGCTACAGAGTAAGACTGACAAAACAACCACAATAAACAAACAAAACGGAGAGAGATAAAAGGATTGAAAGAGATGGAAGAGGTAAAACAACCAATGGAATGCAGGAATCTTGGTTAGATTCTGAATACTATAAAATTTTAAGGACAACTGGAATTTGGGTTGTTAGGTATTATGAGATTACTTTCTTGAGAAGGCAAAGTTGTCACTGCTTACATGAAAGAATATTTTTGTTCTCAGGAGATGTAGGTGGAGGTGTATGGAGTTAATATATACTGTCTTAACTTTCAAAAGGTCTGGAAAGCAAATACATAGACACACAGACATACACACACATGCAAGCACAGAAAATTAAAGTAAATCTGGCAGAACCTTAACAAATTGTTCATCTAGGTTAAGGATATTCCCGACTTTTCTGTAGACTTGAAATTTTCAAAATAGAAGTTAGAGGAAGCCTAGCAAATAAAAAAGGCAGAGAAGGTTAACTTGACAGAGAACCATATTCTGTGGACTGCCTCAGTTCTGCTGCGATTCCTGTGGACATATTTTCTAGCATACACTACTGTTAACACTGGTAACTGGCTCACCCTATAAAAGCAGTCATCTTAAAATATTTGCTTGTAGGGACTGGAGAGATGGCTCAGCAGTTAAGAGCACTGACTGCTCTTCCAGAGGTCCTGAATTTAATTCCCAGCAGCCACATGGTGGCTTACGACCATTTGTAATGGCATCTGATGCCCTCTTCTGTTGTGTGTGAAGGCAGTGACTCATATAAATTAAATAAATCTTTAAAAAAAATATGTTGTTTGTTTATTTAATTTCTGTAGCACTGGGGAGTAAACCAAAGGTTGTGTGTGTTCTAGGAAGCACTGTAACTGAATCATATCCCCATCCTGAATCACTGATTCTTAATGAACTGGATAAAATGTCATATAAGATGTCTTGGCTAAAAGCCAGGTGTAGTGGCGTAAACCTGTAATGCCAGCACTCAGGTGTCTGAGGCAGGAGGATTTGGAGTGTGTAGCCAGTATGAGCTGAAGAGGGATTCCAAGTTAATCTAGCATATCTATCTCTTCAGTTTGAGTTGACAGAACTACTAGTAAGAGTCACAACTGAGAATTACCTGTGACTCTGGGTTATGGCACTTACTAACAGAGCTTCATGTCTTATACTTTATAATGTCTCTGGTCCTACAAGCAATGTCTTTGGGCACTCTCAGGAAAAGGTTATCTCACTTCATAGTCAACATTTTCATCTGTGTCAGAAAGCACATGATTGCAAATAAATCAGGCACATACATACAGATCTACCTGCCTCTGCCTCCTGATTGCTGGGATTAAAGGTGAGTGCCACTATATTCTGCCTCAATTTATAAATATTTTAAACAATATCGTTGTTATGATTTTTCCTCTGAAATTTTAGTATAGTCTTTACTGAAAAATAAGACTTCCATATTATGTATATGCACATTTATTTTGCTGTAACCATATTAGCTGGCTAAACAAAATCATGTAAGATTATCTATGAAGAAAACCAAGAAAATGTACTATTCATATATATACATATGAATGTATGTATATATATTCATCTATATATGAATGAATATATAGACACATATTCAATATATATGTACATATACACACATACATTCATACATACACATATACACACACACTATTGGTAATATCCCTTGTAGAAATCTCACAAATTTGAATAATAATTCCTATTTTTCAAAATGTCACTGAGGGTAGAGAGATGTCTCATTGATTAGGAGCACTGACTGCTCTTCCAGAGGTCCTGAGTTCAATTCCCAGCAACTGCATGGTAGCTCACTACCATTTGTTATGGGATCTGATATCCTCTTCTGGTGTGTCTAAAGACAGTTACAGTGTACTCACATAAAAGAAAATAAATAAATCTAAAAAAAGTCACTGAGGAAAAGATATTATGTACCAAAGTGATTAATGCTTCAGCTGCTTTTTTAAAATGATTTATTTTGATTTTATGTATACTGGTGTTCTGCCTGTTTATATGTGTATATGATGTTTTTATATGGCCCGGAACTGGAGATACAGATAGTTCTGAGTTGCCATGTGGGTGCTGATAACCGAACCTGGGTCGTTTGAGCCAGTGCTCTTTTTTTTTTGGGGGGGGGAGGGGGTTCAAGACAGGGTTTCTCTGTGTAGCCCTGGCTGTCCTGGAACTCACTCTGTAGACCAGGCTGGCCTCGAACTCAGAAAGCCACCCGCCTCGGACTCCCAAGCGTGGCAATTACAGCAGTGCACCACCGCTGGCTGGCTGAGCCAGTGTTCTTAACCACTGAGCCAACTCTCCAGCACGCTCAGCAGTTAATTCTTAAGTCACACTGCCCTTATCTGGTTGTAGAGATTTCTAAAAATTGCCAATATAGTTTAATTTGAACAACTTCAAAGTAGTCTTTTGGAAGAACACTTTTGTGTTTTGTCTTCTGGAACTTAGGCCTGTATAAGCAGAAGAACTGCAGAAACATTACAAAGACGGGAACCAGGCTGTGCTGCTCATTAAGTTGGTTAGAACCAGAGTGTTCACACTTAAGTAAAACAAATGTTCTTCATCTTGGCAATTTGCCCTCAAAGGGAGATGATGTTGCAGGGTATACAGGTTAAACACAACATGACCTCACCAAACACCTCTGCAGAGTGAAATAACGCAGCCATCAGTAGTGCACCCCAGCAATCCAGTGCTCAAGGCTGAGGTCACATGACTGCAACATGAAGGCTAGTATGGAATACACAGAGAGATCCTGCTTGGGGAAAAAAACCAAAAAAATTAAAGAGGAAAATCAAGGCAGGCATAGCGGTGAATGCCTTTAATCCTAGCACTCGGGAGGCAGATGTGGTGGATAGATCTCTGTGTGTTCCAGGACAATCTGGTCTATACAGTGAGATCAGGACTGCCAGAGCTACATAGTGAGATCCTGTCTGCTAAACAAAAACCAAAAAACCAACAAAACCAACAAACAAAACACATGGACATCTGTTGTACTAGAAAGCATACTCTTGGCCAAGTGTGGTAGCATATGTCTGTAATTACATTATGCAAGATGTGGAGGCAGGAAGAGTAGGAGGTCAAAGATAGTCTTGGCTTCATAGTAAGATCAAGGCCAGCCTTCTGTCTCAAAAACCCAAGTTGTCTGCAGAGAGAGCGCAGCAGTTAAGAGCACTTACTGCTCTTCCTAAGGACCTGACTTCAGCGCCCACTCATGTCAAGTAGCTCACAGATGCATTTAACTCAAGTTCTAGGGGATCTTGAGCTCCTTTCTGTCCTCTTTGGGCACTCTAATATGTGATATATATATACATATAGATATACAATTCCACCCTAATATGTGATATATATATACATATAGATATACAATTCCACCCTAATATGTAATATATATATTATACATATAGATATACAATTCCACCCTAATATGTGATTATATATACATACAGACACACAATTCCACCCTAATATGTGATACACACACACACACACACACACAATATTCCTAAAACATAATTTTAAACAAGTTAAAAACAAAATAATTTTATATACTAACTTAATTATTATATATTTGTGGCAAATGATTAATTCTACCCAAAGTCTAGCAGGAAGTGCTCTTAATTACCAAGTCACTTGTCCAGCTCTGATCTCTTTTTCTTTAAAATATTGCTCCCCCCCCTCATAGGGTTTCTCTCTGTAGCTTTGGCTGTCCTGGAACTCGTTCTATAGACCAGGCTGGCCTCAAACTCAGAGATCTGCCTGCTCTGCCTTTAGTATATGTGCTGCCGAAGGGAGCACGCCTGCTCTGCCTTTAAATGCTTAGATTAAAGGTATATGCCACCACCGCCAGGCAAAGATTGTTCTTTTGAAAATACTTCTGTTGTAGTTTGCTTCGGTTCCTTTCTTATTAAAGTTTTCTTCAGGTGCCTGATAACCCTTGATTATCTGTTTCTATTAGAAGTAGTGGATGCAGAAGTCTCCATCCATCATTGAGGATTAACAGACAATTAATGATTGCTGTGGGAAGACACTTCTTTCAGTGTTGTAGGCAACAGTAAAGTGTCCATGCTCCTGTAAATATCTGTAATTAAATTCACTGGTGCACACGTACACCCCACCCGCCAAGAGTAGGAGCGATAGAGTAGCTGTTAATAAGGGGTCTGCAGAGTAAGAGAAAGAAAGAGGGTTATGGGTGGTGAATACATTATATAATATATAAAAATGTCACAATAAAGCCAATTCTATATGATTCATGCTAATAAAAACTTTTTACAAAGATTTATGTTTTTAAATATGTATGTGTATCTGTCCAGTATAGGTATGTCAGTTAATTTTTTGTCAACTTGACACAAGCAAGGAGTCATCTGGGAAGAGAGCCTCAATTTGATTGATTGCTGTGGGAAGGCCCAGGTCAAGGTAGGCAGGTCATCCTGGGTTGTATAAAAAAGCAGACTGAGCAAGCCAGACAGTACACAATGTTTCTTCATGATCTCTGCTTTAGTTCCTGCCTCCCTCAGAGACTAAGATGAAAGAGAAATAAACCCCTTTCTCCCCGCATGTTTCAGGTCATGGTGTTTATCAAAGAAAGCAAACTAGGACAATGGGTATGTGTTATGAGTGCAGGTATCCAGGAAGACCACAAAGTGTGAAATCCCCTCCAGTTTGTTAGTTGCCTAATACACTAGAAACTGAATGAACTCAGGTCCTCTGCAAGAGTAGTATACGGTTTAAACTGCTAAGCCATCTCTCCAAGGCCCTAATTAAAAACTTTAAAACAAGAGGGTGCATATCAATTGACACTGTGAGAATGGGTGGGTCTTGACAATTAGGGATTATATTTCAGGGTCAGTTGACTGCCATTGCATTGGAGAGAATAATGGTGTTAGTCCCCTTCAATTTTCTTTCTGGATGGTTGTATTTTCCACAGTGTGTGTGTGTGTGTGTGTTTGTGTGTGTGTGTGTGTGTGTGTGTGTGTGTGTGTGTCTGTGTATCTGTGTATTTACTTCTTGCCTGGAAATTTGCTTTCTAAAGCAATACATGGAAAAATAAAAATAAGCCAGTCAGTCAGTCAGTCAGTCAGTCAATCAGTCAGTCAGTCAGGATACCATGCACCCACTCTTCCTTGTTAAGCACCACACCTAGCCTCCGAGGGCACTTCACAGCCATCAGTCTAGAGACCCACTTTAAAACAAATAAACACCTCATCCTCAATTTCTTTTTTATAGCAGAAAAGTTAGTTTCATTTTGAATATAGTAAGTAAAATATCCTGACCTTTCAGAAATGAAATCATGTAACTTCCCTAGGAATTTCTCCATGGCCCTGACTGATACATAACCTGTTAACACAATGTTCATTGGGTAATTCTGAAGAAGGAAGTACATCTACTTTTCTACAATGAGAGATCTCTGCACTTTTGGATAATTCATTTTATGCTCTGTCACTATTTTACTGCTTTCTCTTTGATTTTGATGTTATTTTGTCATGCTTTTTTTTTTTGAGACAGAGTTTCTCTGTGTAACCCTGGCACTCACTTTGTATACCAAGCTGGCCTCGAACTCAGAAATCCGCCTGCCTCTGCCTCCCAAAGTGCTGGGATTAAATTGTCATGCTTTTCTATCAGCAAAATTACACTTTGTAGCCGGGCGGTGGTGGCGCACGCCTTTAATCCCAGCACTTGGGAGACAGAGATAGATGGATCTTTATGAGTTCGAGGTCAGCCTGGTCTACAGAGTGAGTTCCAGGACAGCCCGGGCTACACAGAGAAACCCTGTCTCAAAAAACCAAAAAAAAAAAAAAAAAAAAAAAAAATTACACTTTGTTCTTAAAACTACTTTCCCCTGTATTTCTTTCTTTAAAAAAAAAGTTCTGTGCGTTTTGCTTGGATGTATGTCTGTGCATCACGTGTACACCTAGTGCCTATGGAAGCAGAAGAGGGTGTTAGATCCTAAAACTGGAGTTACAGATGGTTGCAAGTTGCCATGTGGGTGCTGGGAACCAAATCTGGGTTCTTTAACTGCTGAGCCATCTCTCCAGCTCTGCCACTGAGCTTTTTATTTCAGTATTAGCCACTCAGCATTTCTGGTGTGAAGTATCATAGCTAAACAATAAATCAGCCACCCATTTGTCACAGAATGTCATGTCTTCAATTATCCAAGACTATCTCAGGTCCTGGCTGATGCTGCCCCTAAAACAAGGTGAGACTTGTTGGGGAGGGTAGGAGGTAGGTGTGGGAGCAAATGTTTCTATGAAGTACTCTATAGGGCTAAATGTGTGTTAACTTCCTATGAATAAAAAGACTTTCAGAGGGTCATTTCTTATAAAAGCATATTCTAGAAGATCAGGCCTATTAAGATTTGTTTACACGAAGGAAGTTCATTTCTATGGCGCTACTAGTAGGTCATCAGTATGAGAAAAATATTCAGTTGCATTTTTTTTTCTGGTTATGACTTTAAAAGTTATATATAAGAAAACTGATGAGACTGAAGATGTTCCTGGTACTACAAAGACAAGAAAAATTCAGGCTAGCCTAAATAAAATCAGAAATAATTTCCAAGACCAAATTTATTCCAGAGAGAAAAAAGGAAACAGTTCAACTTCTTGGGTATCCACTCAGGAAATCCCTGCAACCAATATCCCGGGCTATTAAATAATTTATCATCATCAGATGAGCTACACATGGATACCTTTAGTACCAGAAGGCTCCAATTTTAAGTTTCAGGACTTTACAATTTAGATACTGACACACTTTTACCTTAATGGTATTCTGCAGATCATGAGTAGACCAAGATTGTAGGGCAGGTTAATTCAATGCAGAAATCACATAGATGCTTTTAAGTCAATGACAAAAAAGCAGCAATTATCCCCCAAAATGTTTTTTTTACCAAGGTCTACATAGAGAGAAAATCAGCACAGAGATAATCAGTTACACAGAAGCAACTCACCCCTGCTGTAAGCATTCATCTGAAAGGAACCCAAACTGCAAGAGCAAGCCAACATTCTACTAGCCAGGCTAAGAAGGCCAGGAAAGACAGCAGGTACCTGTACTGAACCCCCATGGCGGTCTGCGGCCAAGTGAGACGTCAGGTATGAGGTATTGGTCTGCCGGCTGGGCTGGATTTCCCACTCTCCTCGGCGCTCTGATGATGTAGTCTGCTTAGGCATTAGGAAGCATGACAGCAAGATATGGAAGGAAAGGTAAAGCAACAGAAAGCAACAACAAAATCCAGTACATTAGTGTTCCTGCGGGGTTTCTGTATGGAACTTGACATTAACAACTGCTGCAAAGCACCGAGAAGTAGTACTGTGACGGCATTCATTTCCACTAATGAACCAACACATCAGCTGAAAGAAAACCTGTACGGACCAAGAGTAGAGAGGGAGCCAACCAAAAGCTGGGAATCACCTTTCGGCTTCCACATTAATGTGATTTCAGCAGCCACTAAGCAGATCAAATTCAGAAAGTTAAAAGATATTGAGCAAACAGTCATAATTTCATTGATGAAATAACTGAGCAGATAAAAGTCTTCCCATGAGGAACCAGGACAATGTCATTTCCTTAAATAGGTAGGTAGCGTACTACTCTCAAGATTAATGTCCATGAGACTTGCTTTTTCTTCTTTCGACGTTCTTCCTCCTCCTCCTCTATTTTTTGAGACCAGAGTCTTATTCTGGTAACCCTGATTGGGATGAAATTCATAACAATTCTTCAAGTGTTGAGATTACAGGCATAGAACACCACTAACTGACTAACAAGAGACTTACTAAGATGAACAGTGGCTGGAATATGCTTTTATATCTAAATGAATGAGCAAAAGTAGTTTTCTTTAATTTTAAAAAATATTTTACTTATTAAAAATGTTTGTAGATTTATATGTATGAGTGTTTTGCCTACATGTCTGTACGTGTACCACGTACCACCTTCAGAAGAAGGTGTTAGATATGCCGGAACTGGAGTTACAAATGGTTGTGTGTCACTGTGTGGATCCTGAAAACTGAATCTAGGTCTTTTGGAAGAGCAGGAAGAACAGCCAGTGATGTTCACCACTGAGCCATCTCTCTAGCCCCCAAAATGTCTTTTTAAAGGAGACTCACGTGCTAAGAACAAGTAAGCACACAAAGACAAACATAAAGCTCTGATTCCTTGAGCCAATAGTATTTAATTTGGAATTAGAAACAATTTACTAATTTACTTTCTTTTAGAAAGCAAAAGGCAGATATCTATTCAGCAAAAATAGGATCTCAAAAAAATTAAAACTCTTTATACTGTTTCTATTTTTGCTGCCATTCAGGCTGTCCCCATGTTCTTTACCTGTTGGTTGTTTAAGATCTCATACTAGTCTGCCCTCACTTCTGTGTGACTTTTTGTTCTATAGTCTGTATTATGTCCCTTCTGCCCTGGGCCAGATGGCTGAGGAGGTGCTGCCATCATGTCTCACAGCTGTACAACAGTCCTAAAGCTTTAAAAAATGAAAAATGAGCAGTCTGAGAGGAAGTAATTAGGGATTAGTAAATAAGGTTTTAATTGCTGCTAATATCAGTAACAGCAGGGGTTGAACAGAGTATTGCTCCTCTGCATGGACACGAGATAAGGAACTTATCTCAGAAATGCTGGTGACTATAAATGTGTATTCTATAGCTTAAGGCTCCATATTGACTATTTCCCTCTAAGGATTTCATTGATAAGAACTGTTTAAAGTTCATTAGTAAGTGACCTAACAGACATTTCCTATAAAGCTACAATTTACTTGACATTATTTCCTTTGGAGGAAGGAGGCAGATGTATCAACTTGCTTACTGTGTCATTTCTACAAGTGGGGTTTGGGTTTCATGCTAACAGCACTACAAGAGAGTTGAAATTATTACAAATATTCCTTCCCTGCAGGGTTTTGTTAAGTTGCTTAGGTTGATCGTGAACTGCCATACCATCAATCCACCAGTGACCTGTGTAGCTGGGATTAGAGTATACACTACTTTGATGTTTCCCTTCCAATGGTTTCTGTTTATAGATATTCACATGGTAAGTTTTACAAAATAAGACTGTGGTATATGACAAAATTATACCATGTTATAAACCCAGTGACATTATCAGATGCCTAGACAATTGAATCAATGTTTTTCTAACATTAGAAGATATACAACTAATTTAGTAAAGTTTATATAGAGTATTCAAGTTCTTACATTATTATGTAGAATTAGGTCTCATTATGTAACTGCAGGTTGGCCTCAAACTCATGATGCCCTACTTCAGATGTGTGGCACAATAGTGCCCAGTTTCCCAAGATATTTAAAATATCTGAAGGGGATTGGAGAGGTGGCTCAGCAAGTTAGAGCACTTGCAGAGGACCTGAGATCAGTTCCAAACACCCACACAGTAGCTGACAATTGTCTGTGACTCCAGTGACAGGGAATCGAATGCCCACTTTTGACCTCAGTCAGCACCAGGCACATACAAAGCACAAAAACAAACACGGAGGTGCTCACAAAGACCTGCCCTGTTTGAGGATCTATAGGCAATTGCTAGTTGCTGAGAGAAGAACACTTGTTTTCAGCCCCATAGTCATTGGTAAATTGCCCATTCCTCAGTAAGCAACCCCAAAGACAAAGGAAGGAAGATACGGCAGCTGGAGAGATGGCTCAGCAGTAAAGAGTACTTGCTGCTCCTCCAGAGGTCCCAAGGGTTCAGCATTCACACTGGAGAGCTCACAACTGCCTGTCACTCCAGTTCAAGGAGAACTAATGCCCTCTTCTCCTGCATCTGCACATACATGATGTGTGTGTTGTATATGTGTGTGCATGTACATATTATATATATTATCCAAGCACACACACTTATGAACATACAGATAAAGTAAGTAAATCTTTGAAAAAGCAGTGTGAAAGTAGAAGAGAAAGTAGTTGAGAAGAGGGGAGGATCCGTGGAAGAGGGGAGGTAGAGGGTCGTGAGTGAAAAATATGAACAAAACACATTATATTAACACATAAAAAAGTCACAATGAAACCAATCCTCATGTTTAACTAATACATGCCAATAAAACATTTAAAAAGTCCATTTACTGGCCAGTTAGCATTCTTTAGGGTTTCATGATATATACACAAAATATTACTTCTCCCGTAAATGCTAGTTTTGTTCTGCTTGTTTTGGTGTGTGCATGTATAAACATTTATGTACACATAAACATGTGGCCAGAGGTCAACCTTGGTGTTGTTCCCCAGTGGCCATCCACTTAATTAATTAATTAATTAATTAGAGAAGGTCTCTCAGTGGCCTCCCTCCCCCCTTTCTTTCTTTCTCTCTTTCTCTCTTTCTTTCTGTATTTATTAATGGGAGAAGGTCTCTCAGTGTCCTGGAACTCATCATGCAGACAGGCTGGCTCTTCAGTGAGCCCCAGGGAACTGCTTGTCTTAGTCTCCACACTTCTGGGATTACAGGTGTGTGCCTGCCAGCATGCCCAGCTTCTCTGTTTTGTTTTGTTTTGTTTTAAGGAACCCGACTTGGGTCCTCTGGAAGTGCAGCGAGTTCTCCTAATTCCTGAGTCATCTCTCCTCATTACCAGTCTTCTGCTTTTTCCCACATAGGTATTGTATGCTCTTCACATGCGTACTGGCATCCACTTGTACACATTCATATACGTGTACTTGCGCTCATATAAACATAAGCACCATAAACACAGAGCATTTCAAAACTGACCTATACATCTGGATCAGATATAGAGCACTTGTTCAGCCTGTTCACAATCTTGTGTTCAATCGTCCATGTACATGTGAGTATAAATAAATGTCCATTTTGACCCTTTACTTTCTCTTCTGTTTTAAATTATTTTTTATTTACTCTTTGTTCTGGAGATCAACCTGAGGACCTTAGACAAGTTTGCTACTAGTGAGCTACATTCTTAGTGCAAGCCCTCGGGTTTTTTTTTTCTTTTTCATTTTTATGTGACTTAAAAACAAATGCCAGAACAACTTTTATGGAGTGGAGTGATAGCTCAGTTGGTCAAGTGTTCGCCCTGCAAGTATGAGGACCTGCCTGCCTGAGATTGTAAATGTGTGCCACTAATAGCTCACTATCAAAAAAACATGTCCTCATATTCGTACTTTAGCATTTGAGCTATTTCTCCAGCAAAAATCTACTGATCTACTGCCCTCTCATTGGTCTCAGTATCAGCTGCCAAGTTAAAAAAAAAAAGGTTTAAAGCGAATTTCCTCATCATCAGTCTTTTGTTTTATACCCCACCTGCCTGCTGAAGTTAATTCCAGCATTTTGGAAACTTCCTATTTTTGTAGCCTCAATCCCTGGGGCTTCTTTATTAGATACATAATTATTATTGGTCATGCTCTTTCTGCTTAGACTATCTTGTTCATCTCTACTTCTTCCAAGAACATTTCGAATGCAGCTTCTTCCCCTTCCCTGTGAAATAATGTCATGCTCTGCTTAGAAGAAAAGTTTCCTTCTAATTCCAAATGAGACTGGGCCACGGTGGCTCATGTGTTTAACCCCAGCACTCAGCAGATCTCTGTGTGTTAAAGTCCGGTCTTGTCTACACAGACCTTGTCACAAACAAAAAAACAAACAAACAAACCAGTTCCAAGAGGCCTTACTTTTTAATTCTTCTCTATTCTGCCTTGTGTTACAGTTACCGGTTTACGTGGCTTATCTATTTGTCCGATCTTTGGACATAAGAGCTCTCTACTTATCCGAGGCCATTAGGTTTGCCAGCCAGTGGCTCTCCATGACAAGCCACAGCATGAAACACGAACAGGAAGTAGGGACAAATAAGGAGACTACTGGATAAATAAGGAGGAACAAGATAGGACAATGGTCGCAGGAGACAAAATTGTTCCATTTTCTCTCACAAGGACAATCTAGGTTTAAAAACAGTGGGTATTCGTGTGAAAACAGAAACTGGACTACGGGAAGAGAAGAAAGGGGTCAGTGAGGGAGGAAAGAGAATGATGGGGGACAGCTGAACAAAGTACAACAAAACACATGTACAAAACTGTCTTAATTGAAACTCATTATGTTATATACTAATTTAACCCATTACTAAAAATGGGCAGAGATACAATAGCTATGGTTTCACTTTTATCTCTTTTCTCTTTCTATAAATTATTCTTTTTATTTTTTTCTCCCTTGGTTTTTCGAGACAGGGTTTCTCTGTGTAGCCCTGGCTGTCCTGGAACTCACTCTGTAGTCCAGGCTGGCCTTGAACTCAGAGATCTGCTTTCAAAGCCCTGTGACTAAAGGCATGCAGCCACTACCACAAAGCTCTATACATTCTGTTTATTATAAAACTGAAACCTCATTATAAACTGTTTCAGAAAACTATCACTCAGAATTCCCAACAGTACTTCTGTTACTATTTTGTACTACTGCTTCTCATTGATTTTGTTCACTTTCTCTTCCCCAGAGAGGAAATTGTGAAGACTTACTATTTATTTTGGTCTTTTGAGATAAGACTACTGCTATGTAGTCTACACTTGCCTCTACTTGTAGCAATCTTATTGTTTCCAATTTAAAAGTACTGTGATTAAAAACATGCCCTGTCTTTTTGGGCTCTAAACACCTTTTCTGGTAGCTGTGCCAAACCCTGAACCATGGGCTTTCTACATGCCAGGAAAACACTCTACCCCTGAACTACATCTTTAAGGCATCTTATACAATTTCCAAATCTACCTGGGTATTTGTGTACAGGTTGCATTTTATACCAGGTCAGCTGAAAAGACAATTCCCATTCTTCTTATCAGTAAACAAAAAGTACAAATGGCACAAGATCCAACTGCAGATAGGACCTTGAGCATAGCAAGTGGTCTACCTGCATGCCATCAGTCCTTCCGATCTTAGATCCTAATTCACAGTTAATGATCAGATCTCCTGAAAACCAGAGTAGTCCCTAAGGCCCAGAGACTGTTCTTCTCTTTGTTTCTTTTTTGTGAGTGTAAGCAGGAGATCTGTTCTGCTTCTAACTAATGCTGAGATTAAAAGCCAATCTCTACACATATCTACAGGGTTAGGCCCACTTTCTTCTCTCTTTCTCTCTCTCTCTCTCTCTCTCTCTTTTTTGCTTTTTCAGAACAGGTTTCTCTGTGTAGCCCTGGTTGTTCTGGAACTCAGTCTGAAGACCAGGCTGACCTTGAACTCACAGAGATCTGCTTGCCTCTGCCTCCTGAGTACTGGGATTAAAGGCATGCACCACTACTACCCAGCTCAGGCCCAGATTCTTTAATTTATGTGCCTCTTCTCAGTGCATTTACTCCTACTCTGACAGTCGTTCCGATGTCATACTAAATCAGTTGTTTTTTCTGAATTCCATATCTGGGTTTTAGCAGTAGCTGTAAAGAAGGGGAATGATTAAAACAACTAAAAACCAACACATACCTGATTTCTAAGAGGCTGTTGTTGTGACGGCCGATCCCTGTGTGTGTGGCTTTCCCGAGTTATTGCAGATGCACCAGAATCTACATGAACTGATCCTACTGGAGTAGGCTAGAAAAATGAAAGTAAATGTCAAATGGGTAGTGTGGTGTGTGGTATACACCATTAAACCCAGCACTTGAGAGAGAGGCCAGCCTGTGAGTTTGAGGCCAGCCTGGTCTACAGAGTTCCCCAAAATGATAAATGGGGAAAGTAAGTTTAATGAAACAGTTCTGCAAAGGGCAGCAGCATAATAATTCTTATAGACTAGGAATCAGCCAAGGGAGTGGGGCAGAGGGAGAGAGGGATCCGGGTGGGAGAGGGAAGGGGAAAAGGGGAACATGATCAGGTATTGGGGAAGGGGAACAGGAGTGATGCCCTGAGGGCCAGAGAATAAATGGAAATATGCAACCTTGGGAGGTGGGGGGGACCCTCTAGAAGGTACCGGAGACCTGGGAGGTAAGAGACTCTCAGGACTCAAAGGGAGGGACCCTAGATGAAATGCTCAACAGAGGGGAGAGGGAACCTGCAGATCTACCTCCAGCAGATAGACAGGACATCAAGGGAGGCATAGGGTTGCCATTCCACAGTCCAAACTCTGACCCGGAGTTCCTGTCTAAACAAACTCCAAGGACAAAAATGGAGAAGAGACTGAGGAAAGGAGAACCAGTGACCTGACCAACTTGGGATCCATCTCAAGAGGAGGCTCTAAGGCCTGACACTATTACTAATGCTATGGTGTGCTTACAGACAGGAGCCTAGCATGATTGTCTTCCGAGGCCCAACAGGCAGCTGACTGGGAAAAAGACAGATACTTACACCAACCAATAGACTGAAGTTGGGGACCCCCATGGTTGAATTAGGAAAAGGCTGGAAGAAGCAGAGGAGGAAGGCGACACCACAGGATGACCCGTAGTCTCAACAAACCCAGACTGCTGAGATCTCTCAGACACCGAGCCATCAATCACGCAGCACACACTAGCTGGTTCAAGGCCCTCGACACATATACAGCAAATGACAGCCTAGTCTGGTCTCAGTGACAGAAGATGCACCTAACCCTCGAGAGACTTAAGGCCCCAGGGAGTCGGGAGGCCTGAAGGGATGGGTTGGGTTTGGTGGGATGGGGACACCATCTTGGAGTCGGGGGGAGGAGGAATGGGAAGAAGAAGGAGGGGAGGGTGGACATGGAAGGGGATAACGACTGGATTGTAAAAAAGATTTAAAGACAAATAATAATAAAAATAATGATAACAATAATAATAAAAGAGGTACCCCCCAAAAATTTAAACTTATTTTTATGTGTACGGGTGTCTGACATGCACATATGTCTGTGCACCACATGTTTGCAATGTCTGAGGAGGCCAGAAGAGTGTTGGATTCTTTAGAACTGGAGTTACAGACAGTTGTGAGCTGCCAGGCAGGTGCTGGGAACTGAACCTAGGTCATCTGGGAGAGCAATCAGTGCTCTTAACCACTAAACCATCTTTCCAGCCCACACTGTTTTTCTTTCATGTCATCTTGTTTTCCCATGTGCGGTTATCTGCAGAAGGGAAGGTAGTCTGGCTCTCAATAATCCATTTGAGAACAGGCTACCTTAGGAAGAAAAAAACACCCCTCCCCACAAAAAACAACCCAGTTCTACAGCATTATCTGTTAACATAGGCACCGATGCTGTGGATTCCTGGTCAGAACAGTAAGTCCAAGTTTCCTTCGGTGCTGGAAGGGCTCTATTCCTACAGAAGTCCAGTTCTTCTATAGCACAGATAGCGCTAAGTTGTGAATCATTGAAAAAAGTTGTAAAAGACAAGTTTACGCTCTCGTATCCTCGGACACACATTCTACTCTCTGAAGATTCATTTGTATTTGATGTGTCTAAGTGCTGCCTAAATATGAGTATGAACACCATACGCATGCCTGGTGCACACAGCGGAAGGCGGCACTGGATCCCCTTGACCTGGAGTTACAGATGGTTATTAGGTGCCATGTGGATTCTGGACACCTCTGTAAAAACAGCAAAGATTCAAGCAGAAGGACTGGCAAGTAAAAAGATGGAGTGGAATTTATTTATTTATTTTTTTTTTAAGAATACTTACAATAGGCCTTCCAACCCAATCATAGGCATAGTCAAAGGTATAGCCTTTCCGTTCAAACAGATCTGTGAAGAGGGTCCGTAAATACTCATAATCAGGTTTTTCAAAGAAGTCCAATCTCCTGACATATCTAAGGTAGGTTGCCATCTCCTCTGTTAAGAAAGAGGTAAAAAGCATTCCCGTTAACTGAATGTCTCCCCAAAGGTTAAGTAAGCTCTGAGCCACACAACAGGTATCTATACAGATTACCTGATAGTAATATTTTCTTTATAGATGAAATAAAAGTGATACCTTCCTTACGCTGAATAATAATGAAAGAAATTTAAATGATCTGGCCAATCAATATCTATCAGTATTTATAGATACTGTGACATTACCTATTTCCAAGTCTCAGTCACGCTGGCAGTGTATTATCTTTGTAGCGTCCTACCTGGAAAGTTCTCACAGAGAGCTTCAATGGGAGTGTTCCTTTTGGTATCACCAATTTTTGATATCTCTCTTTTAAAGTATCAGCCTGTAGAAAATAAAGAAAAAAAATCACCTGGAAAAACATACTAAGTAAATAGGTTTAAAGATGTTTTCAGACACTGGGGTTATAGTCTTTTTTAAGACTTTACTTTCAATTATGTGTATATGTGTGTATCTGTATGTGGCATATGTGCCCGAGGAGGCCAGTTCCCGTCAGCTGCAGTCATAGGTGGGTGTGAGTTAACTGGTGGGTGCTAGGAAATGAACGTGCGTCTTCTACAAGAGCAGTGCATGCCCTAAAACCAGAGTCATCTCTCCAGCAGCCACAATAGTTATTTTCATTCAAACAGGTAGGATTTGTTAGTGGATCTCATTTTTTTTTTTTTTTTGGTTTTTTGAGACAGGTTTTTTCTGTGTAGCTCTGGCAGTCCTGGAACTCACTCCGTAGACCAGGCTGGCCTCGAACTCAGAAATCCGCCTGTCTCTGCCTCCCAAGTGCTAGGATTAAAGGCGTGCGCCACCACCGCCCGGCGGATCTCATTTTTTAAGCCATGTTGTTTTTAGAGACCTACAAACCTCTGCTGAGCTCTAGAAAGTTTCACTTGGAAATATGTTTAGTAATCTCAGATGAGATGTACAGATAGGATAAGAAAACAAAAACATTATGCAGCCGTTTTTTAAAAAACTGTAGCAGCTTAGAAAACTCCCTTAGCCAGTTAAGAGTTCAAAGTGATTCGGCCCTTCTCCCTCTAAGGTCAGGTCCAGTTTCTGGTAAAGGTCAGAGTAGATGCATGTATTATTCTGTTGACATCCAAATAATATGCTTTCTCAGGTGAAATCACAACTTTTTGTGAACTTTTCTATAGTTAGTAATTTATCTTCTTACTTCAAAGGACAGAAAAACTAGTGTCAAGTTCAAAACACTGGAAAAACAAGAAGTGAGAAGAATCCTTTAAGTAATATTCTCAGGGTTGAGGAGACAGCTTTACCAACAAGGGAAACCAACCAACAAATAAAACTTTTTCAGACAAATTAAAGATTCCTGCAGAATAGGGGTTGCTTACAAGTAAATGTGTGCCGGTGGGTTGGAGCAGTCCAAATACAGCATAAGGACTAAACATAGGAGGCTCCTGGACCTTGGACACTTCCTTAGACTTTAACCAGCCTACTTAACCCAGAACTAAGTAATGGCATGGAAAGGCAAGTTGGAGAGATTCTAAATCCACTACTACCACAAAAATGGGGTCTCAATCCATGAGAATTTCAAGCAAGTAACAAAGTTATATACTACCAGCAAGCACAATGTGTAGCCATATGTAACGTGTCACTGTCAATGAAAAGACAGACATGACTGGATGATTATAGACGAGAGTTGTCAGGAGAAAATTTTAAGACAAAATTTTTTTTTTTTTTTTTTTTTTGAGAATAGGAGGGTCTGGCTGTAGCTCAGAGAAAGGACATTTGCCTAGAATGTACAAGGCCCTGTGTTTAATCAGTGAGAATGAGTGGGTGTAGAAGCCATGTCCTAGAATGCATGGGAAAATGGATTATTTTGCCCACCTGGAAGAAGGAAGTATATGAATACCTCAAATTACAGATTAAGATTCTTTCTGTATTAATATGTTGAAATAAATTACAACTAAAAATATACCCTACATCTGACTACGTAAAGGGCTTTGGGAAGGGTTAGGAAAGTAAGCTTCCTAGTAACAGCCACAGAGTGATTATAATGCTTATAACTGTATTAAGAGTTTACTCATATCTACCTAAAGAAGCATCTAACTAAAAAAAGTGACTAAAACTTATGTTTGCAAGAAATGGCTACTATTTGTAAGTTATTTATTCAATAATGTATTTAAACAAACAGCAAGGTTAAGTCTGAATTTTTTTTTCTGCTATTTTTGTTAAGGTGAGTCCTTTACCTATGTAGGATTAATACATATTTTCCAGTTCTGAAAAACCCTGTTGGGTTTTTTTTTTGGTAAATGTGTAGCAGCTGTTGTCATCAATTTGTTGTAAGACTTTCCCAATAGCCGGGGAACGCTCCTCCTGTTCTGTGATGGTGTGGAGGAGGGCCACCGACGCACAGAGAGAAGCAGCACTGCCACAACTGGGAGGAGTGAGGGAAGGAAGGAGTATGGAAACCCAACACAGAGAGGCAGGGGTTAAGACAGGAAGTCGAGGAAGCCAAACGTGAACAAACCAAGCTCCCAAAGCCCAGGTGACCATTTACAATGTGGACGAATGTCACAATACCTGCTTCTCATCTCTGAAGCCAACCAACCCTTTGTGCTTTTTAGAGACACAACACTAGGCAGCCCCTTCATTATCAACTGAGCAGACACAAAGCACTTTCAAGGATACCTTGAGTCCTTGCCAGGGTAGGCTGCCTCGAAGGAAGTACATGAACATATGGCCTAGGGCTTCCAAGTCATCTCGCCGGCTTTGCTCTAAGAGGGAAGACAGATCACACACATTATGTTTGCAGTTGTTAAAGCAGAAAGAGCTTTAAAACCAAACAATCCCCCTGAAGCCCTTCTGCTCTAGAACGGATCTGCTTACTAGTCTTTGTACACCCGAACCAGGAATAATATTTTAGATTAAAACTGAGAAACAATAGGTGGCTGTCCTCTGTTGCTATCAAGTAGAGAGCAAGTGAAGAGTAAACTCTAAATTAAAACCAAGACCCAACGCTAGCTGGTGGGCAAAGCACTCAGTACTCAACACTGTCACCTGCCTGAGCATGAGATAATACATAAACAAGCAGGAGTTGTTTAGTTTGGTTACCACATGGGAAACTAAGCAGCAGTCTGAGCAGCTGAAGCTATTTTACAATGTTCCACTTGGACTAGGCCTGCAAAGATACAAGATGCAGAATAGCTAGTATACATGTTAGCAAAATTTTTCCTAAGACAAGGTTTCTCTGTGTAGCTCTGGGTGTCTGTCATTGTGTATACCAGGCTGGCTTCGAATTCACAGAGATCTGCCTGCTCTGGGATTAAAGGCAAGCACCATCACCCCTCTCCCCCAGATGTTTAGCAATTTTCACTCATCACAAAAACTAACACTTTAGTTTCAGGTCAGTACAGAACAATATATCACTTCTTGGTTAACATCCCACTTGAACCAAGTATCCCATAATTACCTTAAAACTAAATGTTTAACACTAAAGGTGTCCTCTATGGACACACAAACCCAGCTGCTGTCTTGTGAACTTGACTAAAGTAAGTCGCTAGCTTTTCTCTCCTTTGTAATAGGAAGACAAACTGTTCCTGTGGAATAGTTCATAAAAATATGTGACTTTATCGGAGAAAACATAATCTTTGGATGTCGCCTGAATAATAACTAGTACATGCATCTACTTTGAACTTATCAGTTATGGGTCATCAAGACATTTATTATTTATTGTTCTTGTTTTACAGAGATAGGCTTTAATGTAGCACAAGACAGCCTCAAGTTTGCTGTGTACCTCAGGATGGTCATCCTGTCTCCACTTCTCAAGCCTTAAAATTACAGACATGATTTGTGTTTACTTTTTGTTTTAGCCAAGTTTAGAGCTTCACCAAAAGAGATTACAGCTGGCCTTGGTGGCGTAGATATTTAACCCTAGCACTAAAGAGGCAGAGGCAGATGATCTTGGTGAGTTCAAGGACAGTTTGGACTACATGATACCCTGGCTGAAAATCGGGAGTGGGAATGGGGGATATGTGTGTGTGTGTGTGTGTGTGTGTGTGTGTGTGTACATAACGAGAATTAAGAGACTACCTTTAACGTGTGTTTTTTTTTTTTTTTTTTTTTAAAACAGGCTGGCCTACAACCCATGATGTTTATACCCCAGCCTCCCAGGTGTTGGAATTATAGGACTACATTACACCACTTTCCTAAGTTATCACCTTCAACTTGATTCTGATCTTCTGAGCTCAAAGTAAAATTCAAGATTGTCATTTAGGCTGGGAAAGCCACAAACTAAAAATACAGCACAACGTATCTAACTGCTACCTCAGATTATGAGAAACTTGCACAAAAGGAAATGAGTAGTACTACTATAAACCTGGTCAAAGTGTCATGCTGGTGAGGAAATGGGCCCTAAGTGGGGGACCTACTATTGTTGTTTGCTTAAGTATATGTCAAACTGCCTACTAAATATTTATGTTTAGACCTATACGTTAGTGCTGCTCTCAACTTTTGCCAGAGAAGTTTCTTAGAGACTCCTGTCCCAGGAATAAGTAACTGTTGAGTGCTTCCCCAATGGGATATCTGTACCCTCGAGCAAGACTCAAGGACCATCACAGAAGAAAGTATGGAAAGAATGTAAAGGCTGAAGGATGGAGACGAGTGCTATAAAAAAACTGTCTTTTAGATAGGATATGGCCACTGCACTCATGAACTTAATAGTCAATAACTCCAACGTGGGTGGGGGAGATGCTCATGAGGCTACCACCTCAGCTGAGGACTGACTGACAACTAATGGTTGCTAGAGGAAGAGGGAAGTCATTTTATTTCTAGGGTATGGCTTATGCTCTTGAAAGCAGAACTAACTGGACACAGTGGGTTATTTAGAAGAGGAGGAGGAAGAAAAGGAAAAGATGAAGGTGAGAGGAACATTGCTGGAGGAGGTGGAGGGTTAATAATATAAGGATAGATTTACACACACACAACACACTGAATAAACAAGAAATAGTTTAACAACATAAAAATGAACAGTACTCTACAGGGTAGATGAAATATTTCAACTTAAAAGCTTTTATTTTGTTACTCTCCCCTGTAAATATCATTGTATCTTGCTAATACATATTTGCCTTCTAAACACTCCCTACACCCATACACCTTCTAGGCCATCTTCTTTATTTCAGAGTACCCTTTCTGAAAAGGCAGCATTATAAATAGAACTATGGCAGAAGTGTGATTTTCCTTGATTATTTTTGTTTAGTTTTTGAGGACGATGTCTCATTTGGTAGCCCAGGCTGGCCTAGAACTCACTATGAAGCTCAGGCAAGCCTTGAACTTCTGGTGATCCTCCTGCTTTCTGCTTATACAACACTGGGATTACAGAAATGAGACACTATGCCTGACAAGAAGGGTTTTTGAAAAAGCAGTTTCCAATAGAAAAAGCAGACATCCATGCCCGGGCATAACTTTGTGGTGAAGGATCTTTCTTGAATGAATAGGTCCTTGATTAAAAACGACTAAGAATAAAAGAAAAAGGGAAAAAGTGTTTAAAAGAAGTAATTAAACAGCAAGCTCTCCAGACAATTTTGCCTACATGGGTTGTCTGACATTTGCAATAAAATGTTACAGGATTGAAAACAAGTAGTTAGACAAAAAGTTTGTTAACAGAACATGAGAAATAAGGACAGGGACAGAGTCTGTGAGGCAGGCAGAGCAGAGAGGGAAACACAGCAGGAAAGTGTCTCACACCGTCTCACACCTCTCCACTTTTACATGTTTCCTGTATGTAACAGAAAGGGAAACACAGCAGGAAAGTGTCTCACACCGTCTCACACCTCTCCACTTTTACATGTGTCCTGTATGTAACAGGAAGACTCTTTGTTTGTTTGTTGTTTTCGAGACAGGGTTTCTCTGAATAGCCCGGGCTGTCCTGGAACTCAGAAATCCACCTGCCTCTGCCTCCCATGTGCTGGGATTAAAGGTGTGCACCACCACCGCCTGGCAGGAAGACTCTTGATAATAAAAAATTCTCTTTCTCCACACACATCCTTGCCAGCATCTGCTATCACTTGAGTTTCTGATCCTAGCCATTCTAACTGGTGTGAGGTAGAATCTCAGGGTTGTTTTGTTTTGCATTTCCCTGATGACTAAGGATGTTGAACATTTCTTTAGGTGCTTCTTGGCCATTCGAGTTTCCTCAGTAGAGAGTTCTTTGTTTAGCTCTGTACCCCGTTTTTTAATAGGGTTACATGATTGTCTAAAGTCTAATTTCTTCAGTTCTTTGTATATATTGGATATTAGCCCTCTATCGGGTGTAGGATTGGTAAAGATATTTCCCCAATCTGTTGGTTGCTGTTTTGTCCTTTGCTTTACAGAAGCTTTGCAATTTTATTAAGTCCCATTTGTCAATTCTTGATCTTAGAGCATAAGTCATTGGTGTTCTGTTCAGGAACTTTTCCCCTGTGCGCAAGTATTCAAGGCTCTTCCCCACCTTTTCTTCTACTAGTTTCAGTGTATCTGGTTTTATGTGAAGGTCTTTTATCCACTTGGACTTGAGCTTTGTACAAGGAGATAAGAATGGATCGATTTGCATTCCTCTACATGCTGACCTCCAATTGAACCAGCACCATTTGATCAAGTGACCATAGGTATGTGGGTTCATTTCTGGGTCTTCAATTCTATTCCATTGATCTTCCTGCCTATCGCTGTACTAATACCATGCAGTTTTTAATCACTATTGCTCTGCAGTACAGAGGGATACAGGTCAGGGTACAGGTCAGGGATAGTGATTCCCCCATAAGTTCTTTTATTGTTGAAAATAGTTTTTGCTTTCCTGGGTTTTTTATTATTTCAGATGAATTTGCAAATTGCTCTATCTCTATGAAAACTTGAGTTAGAATTTTGATGGGGGCTGCATTGAATCTGTAGATTGCTTTCAGCAAGATGACGATTTTTACTATATTAATCCTGCGAATAGCCGGGCAGTGGTGGCGCACGTCTTTAATCCCAGCACTTGGGAAGCAGAGGCAGGCAGATTTCTGAGTTCAAGGCCAGCCCGGTCTACAGAGTGAGTCCAGGACAGCCAGGGCTACACAGAGAAATCCTGTCTCAAAAAACCTAAAAAAAAAAAAAAAAAAAAAAAATCAAAAATCCTGCCAATCCATGAGCATGGGAGATCTTTCCATCTTCTGAGATCTTCAATTTCTCTCTTCAGAGACTTGTTCTTGTCATACAGATCTTTCACTTGCTTGGTTAGATTCACATCAAGGTATTTTGTATTATTTGTGACTATTGTGAAGGGTGTCATTTCCCTAATTTCTTTCTCAGCCTGTTTATCTTTTGAGTAGAGGAAGGTTACTGATTTGTTTGAGTTAATTTTATATCCAGTCACTTTGCTGAAGTTATCAGGTTTAGGAGTTCTCAGGTGGAAGTTTTGGAGTTACTTAAGTATACTATCATATCATCTGCAAATAGTGATATTTTGACTTCTTCCTTTGTATTTGAAATCCTTTGACTTCCTTTTGTTATCTAACTGCTCTGGCTAACACTTCTACTACTATATTGAATAGGTAGGGAGAGAGTGGGCAGCCTTGTCTAGTCCCTGATCTTAGTGGGATTGCTTCAAGTTTCTCTCCATTTAGTTTGATGTTGGCCACTGGTCTGCTGTCTATTGCTTTTACTATGTTTAGGTATGGGCCTTGAATTCCTGATCTTTCCAGGACTTTTACCATGAAGGGATGTTGAAGTTTGTCAAATGTTTTCTCAGCATCTAGTGATGTGGTTTTTTCTTGGAGTTTGTTTATATTGTGGATTACATTGCTGGATTTACATATATTGAACCATCCCTGCATTCCTGGTATAAAGCCTATTTGATCATGATGGATGATTGTTTTGATGTGTTCTTGGATTCAGTTTGCAAGAATTTTATTGAGTATTTTGCATTGATATTCATAAGGGAGATTGGTCTGAAGTTCTCTTTCTTTGTTGAATCTTTGTGTGGTTTAGGTATGAGCATAATTGTGGCTTCATAGAACGAATTGGGAAGTGTTCCTTCTGTTTCTATTTTGTGGAATAGTTTTAAGAGAATTGGTATTAGGTCTTCCTTGAAGGTCTGATAGAATTCTGCACTAAAACCATCTGGTTCTGGGCTTTTTCTTTTTTTGGTGGGGAGATTTTTAATGACTGCTGCTATTTCTTTAAGAGTTATAGGACTATTTAGATGGTTTATCTGCTCCTGATTTAACTTTAGTACCTGGTTTCTGTCTAGAAAATAGACCATTTCATCCAGATTTTCCAGTTTTGTTGAGTATAGGCTTTTGTAGTAGGAGCTGATGATTTTTTTAATTTCCTTGATTTCTGTTGTTATGTCTCCCTTTGCAGTTCTGATTTTATTAATTTGGATACTGTCTCTGTGCCCTATTGATAGTCAGGCTAAGGGTTTATCTATCTTGTTGATCTTCTCAAAGAACCAACTACTGGTTTTGTTGATACTTTGTATAGTTCTTTTTATTTCTACTTGGTTGATTTCAGTGCTGAGTTTGATTATTTCCTGCTGTCTACTCCTCTTGGGTGTATTTGATTCTTTTTGTTCTAGAGCTTTCAGGTGTGCTGTCAAGTTGCTAGTGTATGCTCTCTCCAGTTTCTTTTTGGAGGCACTCAGAGCTATGAGGTTTCCTCTTAGCTTTCATTGTGTCCCATAAGTTTTGGTATGACGAGCCTTCATTTTCATTAAATTCTAAAAAGTCTTTAATTTCTTTCTTAATTTCTTCCTTGACCAAGTTATCATTGAGTAGAGCCTCCATTGTTGTAAGCTGAAATCAGTCTGGCAGTTCCTCAGAAAATTGGACATAGCATTACCTGAGGACCCAGCTACACCACTTCTAGGCATATATCCAGAAGATGCTCCAATATATAACAAGGACACATGCTCCACTATGTTCATAGCAGCCTTATTTATAATAGCCAGAAGCTGGAAAAAACCCAGATGTCTTTCAACAGCAGAACAGATACAGAAAATGTGGTATATTTACACAATGGAGTTATTACTCAGCTATTAAAAACAATGAATTCATGAAATTTAGGCAAATGGATGGAATTAGAAAATATCATCCTGAGTGGGGCAAAAGAAAACACATGCAATGCACTCACTGATAAGTGGATATTAGCCAAAAGCTCGCAATAGCCAAGATTCAACTCACAGACCACATGAAGCTCATGAAGAAGGAAAGACCAAAGTGTGGGTGCTTCGGTCCTTCTCAGAAGGAGTAACAAAATACTCATGGGAGCAAATATGGAGACAAAGTGTGGGACAGAAACTGAAGGAGGGGTCATCCAGAGACTACTCCACCTGGGTATCCATCTCATGTGCAGTTACCAAAGGCAGACGGTGATGTGGATGCCAGGAAGTACATGCTGACAGGAGCCTGACATAGCTGTCTCCTTAGAGGTCTGCTAGAGCCTGACATATACAGAGGTGGATGCTCACAGCTAACCATTGAACTGATCATGGGGTTCACAATGGAGGAGTTAGAGAGAAGACTGAAGGAGCTGAAGGGGTTTGCGGTCCCATGGGGAGACCAACAATAATACCAACCAACCAGAGTTCCCAGGGTCTAAACCGTCAGCATGGGAACACATAGGGAGGGACCCATGGCCCCAGCTGTATATGTAGGGGAGGATGGCCTTGTCGGGAATAGGTGGGAGAGGAGGTCCTTGGTCCCATGAAGGCTGGATGCCCCACTGTGGGGGAATTCGAGGGTAGGGAGGTGGGAGTGGGTGACTGGGAGGGAGCACATCTTCATAGAAGCAGGAGGAGGGGGGATGGGATAGGGGGTTTCTGGGGGGGAAATGGAGAAAGGGGATAACATCTGAAATGTAAATTATATATATATATAAATATATATTAAATAAAAATTTATATATATATATATATAAATTAATTTTAAAATTCTCTAGGCAAATGCTTGAATTGTAGCAAAGTGACCACTAGAGGGCGAGCTCTCCACAGATTTACAATTTTCAAACACACACAAAAAAAATATGATGTAGCTCTTTAAGTCCTGAGAAGGATAAAAACATAGCTCTGGGACACAGAATAAAGAAAGTATGATACCTAAACTAGGTGTGAGATCTAGGTCTGTGCTCACCATTTCTATTAACTCATATTAACTCCATTCAGTAAAATGAAAACACAGCCAAGCCACCTACTTTGGGCCTCAGTTTGGTATATGAAAATAATGTGGTCATTTTAGATAATTTAAAAAATCATTTTTGAGCTCTAAAATTTTAAAATAATCAATGTTAATCTATTAAGTCTTAAATCTTCTTTGGTTGTTTCTTTCTTTCCTTCTTTAAGTTAAGACAGGGTTTCTCTGTAGAGCCCTGGCTGTCCTAGAACTTGCCCTGTAGACTATATTGGCCTCTAACTCACTGCCTCTGCCTCCCAAGTGCTGGGATCGAAGGTGTGTGCCACCACTGTGCAGCTAAGTCTTAAAATGTTAATGAAAACCAGAATGTGTTTTCTCCATACTTGCTTGGATACTCTGTACTTGTTTAACTCAAAAGTTCAATAGGTCCTCCTCACTTTTTCACAGTAGGTTTTTTGTTTTGTTTGTTTCACAGAAAAATTTTGTTACTAGGAAATGAACAAGACACAAATGCCTTCAACATAGTGAAGGCTCACTTTCAGGTTTTAAAAAAAAAATGTGCTTGCTTTATAGGCACAACACCCCAGTTTTAGGCTAAACATATTTTGTTCAGCTGGGCTGTCTTAATCATCGGGAGGTAGCTCATCTGATGTAATGACCTTTTTCCTTTGCTCACTTCCATTATAAAATGAAAAGCACTTCTCTGAGTTATTTGACAATGTATTTCCCAGAGTCTCCCTGTCTCATTACAACTTAAAAAATATAACACATTAAAAAACCAATAACATTAGAGCTCCCATGAACACTTCTCTAGTGCGATAACTGAGATAGAGTTTATAAGTTATGTTTTGTTTGAGACATGGTCTTACTAGGTAATCTCAGTTGGCCTGAACTTGCTATGGAGATGAGGTTGGTCTCAAACTCAGGGACCCATCTGCCTATGCCTCTAGAGTGCTGAAATTAAAGATATACACTACTATACCAAATTACAAGAATTTTTGCCAGGCATAGGGGCACATGTCTTTAATTCCAGGATTTGGGAATTAGAGGTATGTAGATCTCTGAGTTCAAGGCTACATATAGTGAAACCCTGTCTTGAAACACACACACACACCATACATGGAGGGGGGGAGGAGAATTCTTTACAGTATGTAGAGAAATAGAGAACAAACATAATGGTAAGGCATATTATATTTGACCTGAAGAACACTTGGACCTCATGAAACCTAATTTTGGAGATGATTCTAGTGGCAACTGCAGTACACCATGATGATGAAGTGCTTTTACTATCATAGAGGGTAGATGTTCAAAACATACTTTATAGAATAATAAAAATAACTGCCATGTGGGATAACCCACTGGGTAATCATTCTATCCACATCATGTTTTGCCTGCATGTATGTCTGTGTACCACATGTGTTCCTGGTCCCAAAGAGTTCAGAACAGATCAGATTCCTTGGAACTAAAGTTACAGATGATTAAGAGCTGACATGTGGGTGCTGAGAACCAAACCTGGTCCTCTGGAAGGACAGCTGGTGCTTTTAACTGGTGAGCCATCTTTCCAGCCCATCCCCTGGTTTAGTGACACCTTCATTAACACAGGACTAGCTTGATGTCCTCCTTTTATGTGTATATAGAGTCAGACACATGTAAACACAAGTCTCGTTACTTAACCCAAATACTACTATCATCTTGCAATAACTCTTAAACTACTGAAGAGTGAAGCATTAGAAAACACAGTATTAAGATATATGGGAACATCACTAACTTACCATTTCAATCTCTCAAGTACAAAAATGTCACTTACCTTATGATGCAACAAATGGTACAAGTTGTAATGCACAATGTAATATACAATAAAGTGCTATTGGAAAAAAAAGATGCTCACATAACCTGCCCCTTTCAAACACACCTTTGCCTAGATGTGTGTTGATAGACATGTATCGCGCAGTTCCAGTTAAGCTTTTGTGCTCTCTGTAAGGTATGTGTTTTTTGGTTTCAGGATCAATGTATTCCTTGGCCAGTCCAAAATCTATAATGTGTATTACATGCTCTTTCTTATTGCCTTGTCGGCCAATCAAGAAGTTCTCTGGTTTGACATCTCGGTAAATGAGATTCTTTGAGTGTACATACTCCATTCGAGAAAGCTAAAAGAAAGAAAAAATAATAATGGAAATACCTTGAAATAAGCATGCTGGGGGAGGGAGAATCCAAACAACTATGTTTGGAGATGGGATTTCATCATGTAGCTTGACTGTCCGGGAACTCACAGAGACCTGCCTGCCTCTGCCTCCCAGGGGCTGGGGTCAAAGACATGGGCTACTATGCCTGGCCCAAATATCTCTTTTTAAAATTATGTTTGTTTATTTACTTAGTGTGTGTGCGTGCGCACACATGCAAGTGCATTCACAGGCATGTGTGTGGCAGTCAGAAGTAACCTATAGGAGTCAGTTTTTCTACCATGTGGACCTGGGGCTAACTTCAACTTGTCCAACTTGGTGGCAAGTGCCTTTACCTGCTGAGTCATTTCACTGTGACCATCCCCTCATATCCCCCCACACCCCGCCCTCAGTTTTATTCTTTCCTTCCCATTGTTCTGTATTCGCTCTGCTGTCTAAGCTAGGCCTTGAGCTCTTGGACTTAAGCAATCTTCTTATTTGGGTCTTCTAAGTAACTGCCACCATAGATATGGCACTATCCCTGGCTCAACATAAGGTTTCTGAAACTAAAATTAAAACTCATCTCATGGCTGGGTGTGGTAGTGCATGCCTTTAATCCAAGATAGATATCTATGAGCTCAATAACAGCCTGGTCTACATAAGAAAGTTACAAGGCAGCAAGGGCTACCGAGTAAGACCTAGTCTCCAAAAAAATAAAACAACAACAACAAAAATCCACTCTTATTTATCTCCCACTTTACTGACATAAACTAAAGCTATATTTTAAGGTTTGTATGTGTGCCTTCCTGAGTTTATATGTACCAATTGTGTGCATGTACCCACAAGGCCAGAGGCTATCAGATTCCCTGGAAACAGAGTTACAGGCAGTGTTAGCTATCTGATGTAGGTGCTGGGAACCATTCAGATTTTCTACAAGAGCAGTAACTGATTTTAATTGCTGAATCTATCTCCAGCAAGCCCCCACATCCAAATACTTTTTGTTACAAATATGTAACAACTATTAAGATTAAGAGAAAACAATTAGATCGTCCAATTTGGCTAAGATGGTAATATTCTTACTTTATATATGTAACTTGCAAATGTGCCCTCTGAGACAGGGCTCCACTGCCACCTCACCTCCTGCCCACACCTTCTATTGTTCAGGACTCTTTAACCCCAATCTTGGTATTACAGAAATAAGAAAGCAGGGGCCCAGTAAAATTGATACTAGACTGACATTAGACATCTGGCCGGCAGCAGTAGGAGGATGGGCAGTTTAGTGACCACAGATCAAAGTAAGTAATTGTAACACTGTGTCAAATTTTATTAAATAGTTCTATCTATAAAGCATTTCTGCTTAGCATAGAAAGGAAGGCTTAAATCCCAGAATCTGGTCAAGTATTTCCAACTTGCTATAGGATGATGGTGAGACCATCACTACTTCACAAGAATTAAGTTGTACCTCAAGGCTGTGGAAATGTGGTGGTCTACAACCACCCTAGCCCTCAGGAGGCTGAAGCAAGAGTATCTGAGGTCCAAAGCCAGTCTAAGGAAACTAGTGAGATAATACCACAAAATAAAACAACTCAATATTTGAAATATTCCCTTGAAGGTCTAAAAACTTTTCAGAAGACTGTTCTAACTGCTTAAGGTGAAACTAGTGCTTAATTTGGCTGTAAAGCTTCTTGGCCAGGCCACAAGTATATAATATGCCACATGTTATATGGTGTATTATATGTTTAACATCTCAGTTACGTAACTTTGAATAAAGGTTAGTACAGTGGATAGAACCTTCAATCTTTTCTAGCTTTCAACAGTGAGAGAAAGAAGGCATGATAAAAGCTGGCAGCTATGTGCCTAAGACCTATAAATAAGATGCCGAAGCAATTAGTTGAATTCGCACAGCTCCACCTATTTGTCCTCTTTCTCCCTAATGTAAATTATATTCCTCCACTTCAATTACAGGAATGGCTCTGCTTCAAGGTGCAAATTCTTAAATAGAGCAAACTGCAGATGCACTGGCTTCTCTCAGTTAACCCCTTTGTAACCCAGATCCTTCTAGAATGCTATCAAGCCTGAAAAAACTAAGTCACCATATTATCACTGTAGCTAATACATCACTAAAGGGCCCTCAAGGAGGTGGCAAGGGATCTAGCTATCTTCTGGAACTGCACATCAACTTACCAACTGGATGGCTATCATTAACACCGTCTTCAAAGTAAACGTTCGGTCACAGAGGTCAAACAAGTCTTCCAAGCTAGGGCCAAGGAGTTCCAGCACCATGGCATTGTACTTCCCACATGGTCCAAAGTAATAAACCTGTGGGAGGCCTTCACCTGAAAGCGGAGGGGTAAATGGGGTACAGAGTAAGAGACATAAAAACTAAAACATAAGACAACTGCATTAGCAGCGAATGTAATATAAAGTGTAATCTGTAAGATTTCAATTTCCTTCCACAGTCCCTCTTGGAAAAGTTAAACTGAGTATAATAGCTTCTGTGGGAACTATTACTGGGTAGAAAAAGCAAAGTCATTGCACAATATGTCCAAATAAGCAGTTATTTAATACCAGAGTGCCAAAGGCATTTCCACTGCTGTATAAAAGAAATCGGTCTCTGATCCATTATTGCTTCAGAGTGTAAACTATTCTTCCCAAAGGAAGCCTGAAAGTGCAGCATCATAAAAGGCTCAAAGGAAGCCTCACTGAGCTCAAATTCAAGCTAACAAACCCCGTTACATTAGTTGGTCTCATTAGCACTCCCAGGGCTCACTGCTAAAGCCAGGAAGAGTTGTTGGTAACTGCTGCCCCAGGAGACTTCAGATTGAAGAGGCTGGGTCAAAGAGGTGCAGCCTGGCCTTAGGCCAGCACAACTGGCTTTCTTCTCACACAAAATCTCTGTAGGGATTTGTTTCTCTCAGCTAGGAGTCAGCAGACACTTAGCATTTGTTGTTGTTAAGTAATTATGAAAGGGAAGGGAAAAACTAAAATCTAAAATGCCAGTTTTCCAAAATTTGAAATTCATAGATATGTGAAGCTAAAAATCCGGTTTTCTCACCTAAACAGCAACTTGTAAATTAATTCCTCTTTACAGTGAATCATAAAAAACAAGGTATTCAATAAATGCTTATAAAATGCCACTGTGAGAACAGTGGATATTTAGAAAGCTACAAACACGAAGAAAATGACTTCATCTTATCTAGAAGAAACATTCCCATCCCACAGGTATGTGTACACCAGTCTACAGTTATGCATGCTGTCACTTACTACTGCCTCTCCTTAAATTTTAAGAAAATATAATTTTATCTATTTATTTATTTTAGTTTTTTTTTTTTTTTTTTTTTTTTTTTGAGACAAGGTTTCCCGTTTAGCCCTGGCTGTCCTGGAACTTGATGTGCAGACCAGGCTGGCCTCGAACTCAGAAATCCACCTGCCTCTACCACCATGCTCGGCATCCATCTTTCTACTTTTTTAAAGAGTTATTTTTGGGGTTGGGTTGATGGCTCAGCTGTTAAGGATTAGGCTCACAACCAAAAAAAATATTTTTATTTATGTGTATGTATGCCATGTGTGTACTGGTGCCCATGGAGGCTAGAAGAGGGCATCAGATCCTCTGGAGCTGGAGTAACAGGTAATTATGAGATGGGGATGCTGGGAACTGAACCACAGTCTTCTAGAAGAGGAGGAATTGCTCCTCGGGGCTGAACTGTCTTGTCTCTTGAGCCTCCATTCTTTTGTAATTTATATGGATGAAACACAGGCAGAAACAACACGTATCTGACTCTCCTTTCCGCCAAGGAAGGCCTTATGTATCTGGAGATACTGTGACTCAATGCTACAAAGTGTGCTTGCTTAGCTTTTCTGTGTACTACATCAATCTGTCTTGTTCCTTTTAGACCCTAAACCACTTGAGTATTTCAGTAAGTTCATGGCTAGTCTGTACCATCTCATAAGGTACTCTTGGCTCCTCCTAATTCTGGAGTTATTTTTATTCTCTATCCAAACAGAAACAGGATTTAAACTAAATTGTCATTTCCTCCTCCTGTTGTTCTGAAATCATTCAGTTAATTTTAAACATTTCAACATAGAACATTCTACCCATGAGGTTAATTCCTTTTATTTTTCAAACACATGATAGATGGAATTTGGGGATATACTTTAAATTTATGCTCAATTTATAGCATTTTTAAATTCCTCTAAATTTTTTTCCCCTAATATTAGTATTATATTCCTCAAAGTTAGTTGTAGCAGGATATGTCTGGCCAGTATTCATTGTTCCTCCCTCCCTATTTACTAAAAGCACTTTTTTGGTGTGTGTGCATGGGTGTGTGTTTATATATGTGCAGTACAGAGGTGTGTGTACATCTGTGTGTAGGCCAGAGTCAACCTTCGGTGTTGTTCCTGTCTTTGCTCTTCCAGCACTGAGATTACAAGGGTGCCACTGTGCCTGGCTTTTTACATGGGTACTGGGTCGGGGGTTGAACTTTTGGTCTTAAATTTGCCGACTGAGCTACCTCTCCAGTCCCCAAGACTCTGACCATTGCAGAAAGCAACCTGCACAGTTACAATTGATTATAGGAATGGTCAATGAGATGGAAGCAGGAAGTTTTGGGTGTGGCAGTTCTATCTAGAAAAGCTCTTTCAAGAGAGTTGATTCAAATGGAAGGAAAATCTTACAGAACTCCAGAAGCCAACGAGAAACACCAAGTACCTTCAGGATATAATACAACAGCAGGAATAGATGTAATGAACAAAAGAGTTTGATATTTGATGTCTGTGGAATAATCACACCAATAATCACTTTCCATCCTTTTACCCACCCTCTTCACCCCTTTTTTGATATGTTGGGGACTGAAACTTAGGTAAATGGTCTACCACTAACCTACAACTCTAGAGCTGTTTCTAGATTTTTCTTAATCTAACTGATCTACAGGTATATTTTAAAAAGAAAAACCAAAGCTAACCCTACATAGTAAATACATGCTTCCTTCACTTGGTTGAATTCACAAGTCTAGGCACACTATCTATCCTCTTTTTAAATACTTAAATACTCCATTTCAGGTCTATTTAATTCAAAATAAGAGTAATAAGTTGCTTATTTTCAACAACCTTCAATATCAAACCTAGGTATTTCCCTGCCGTAAGTTTCCATATTTACTAAAAACTTACTAAACCATTTTTGGGCAATGTTTATAATTTTTAACTATAATGCAGTAATAAATTCTGTCTACAAACTTCATAGCATGAGGAGCTCCTGTTTGCTGCACATGAGACTTCAGAAGGCCTCAGTGCGCACGTGGGGATGTTTGCAACCATCTGCAGGCTACTGCTTAGTTGTACAGCATTTCTAGGGAGGTACTAGTTCCAAGATCCCAGAGAAGAAAGAGTTCCAGTCAAGAGTCTTGAATTTAGTATCCGCTTCCACTACGTCTAGCACAGTCCTTTCCAAATTCTCTACATTCTCTGTAGACTGGGTTTTTTTCTTATTCTTTCCCAACACAGAAGAATTTAAAGTAGTTCGTCTTTAAATTTAAATTATAACTATAATTTCCTTCTAGCTACCTTCTAGGCTCATCTTTGTAAAGTCACAAAATCAGTGTGAGTTAAACTTAGATTCCACGTGGAATAACAATTAAAATGTAAGCTACGAATGTCATGCAACTAGAACAATGTTCACCTGAAACATCTCTAAAACTTAAAACAGAAACAGATGAGGTGACTTTGCCTCACACCTTCTGAATTAGAATTTCTAGGAGTGGAGCAGAAGCAAACAACACTCTGTAAGTGCTATGCAGTCCCAACTAGAAACTGCACCTGGAGAGGAGAAATATAAGGCATTGCTTTGGTTTTTTGTTTGTTTGTTTGTTTGTTTTTTGTTTTTTTCTTATAAAGGACAACATTTAATTGGGGTGGCTTCCAGGTTCAGAGGTTCAGTCCATCATCTTCAAGGTGGGAGCAGGACAACATCTAGGCAGGCATGATGCAGGCAGTGCTGAGAGTTCTACATCTTCATCTGAAAGTGGCTAGTAGAAGACTGACTTGACATTGCTTTGTTTTATGACTAACAATATTACCAGGACTCAGAAAACACAAACAAACCAGTTTCTACAGTTATTTCAGATTAGAACAATTGAACTTATTTATCTGTTCATTTGAGACCATGTCTCATAAACAGTTCAGACTGGCCTCAAACTTGTTATCTTCCTGTCTTAACATCAAAACTGTTGGCATTGCAGGTATGTCTCCAAATCCAGCTTGGACATAATACCTTTTAAAGGAAATAATTTAAAGGTTATTTAAAAGACTCCCTAGTGATGAGAACAGCCTTCTGTCCCAAGTTTTTTAGGTTATTACAAGAAATGGACTACCAAGTAGAAAAGTGTCTTCAGGAGATGTAGTTGTAATTTAATAGAACTGTCTGTATGAAGGGTTGCCTGTTTAAGTGCTATTCCATGCCTGTGTATTGTGCATGGCTGCCCATAGCAACAGACCTTCACGACTCTTTGTTGGCGATTACCATACAATAATGAATGCAAGTGAAAATTCTGAATCTTTCACTCTTTTGTAGAGCAATCTCCAATTTACTGCTTTTTCACATTAAATTAACATGTAAAATTCTTTAATAAGATAGGGAGTAAGGACAGTGTAAATAAAATACAAGCTATACACAAGGTAAAGATGGCATTTCTTGTGAATAATTATGAGAAAGGATGGTAAAGCTGAGCAAAGCACTGGATTCTTTGATTACGCCATATCTCAGAAACTAAGGTCTTTTCTCTCTCTCTCTCTCTCTTCTCTCTCTCTCTCTCTCTCTGTGTGTGTGTGTGTTTCTCTCTCTGTGTGTGTTTCTCTCTCTCTGTCTCTCTCTCTCTCTGAGGGGTGCAGGGTTTCACTGTAACCTAGGCTAACGAACTCACTCTGGCCTGGGCTGACCTTGAACTTGAAATAATCCTCCTGTTTCTATCTATCTATCTAGTACTGGGATGTCAGGCTTAAAAACCACCACATTGGGCTAGCTTTATAATCTTTTATCAGCTCTGGAAATAATACATTCATAAGTGAGGCTTCCATTAAATCAGTCAAAGGAAAAGAACAGTTTAATCATAGGTTAAATCCTCAACAAACCTAAAGTGCAAGATTACATCACATCATCCTGAGTATAGCCTTTCCATTTAGCAATAGCATTTTCCTATAAATCCTGTAAGCCATATGTCTCACACAAATTGTTTAGTACAGGAAGTAAGGTTATAATACTACAGCTAATTACCATAAATTTGATTTGGGTTAAAACGACCATATCAACATTAACTGCTTATTTAGCATCTAAGCTGCTGCTACCTAAAAAGATTCCATCATGCGCTATGAACAGTAACCAAGCAGAGATATTTTAAATGTACATCAGGCTGAGAACTGATATGGAAGTACCTGAAAGTTTTGGTAGTTTGCCTATATTATTACTCAATAATTGTTATTAAGAAACAAACCCCAAGTTGTCTAACTGTGAAGCAAACTCTATCTACAATAAAGTTTGGATATAAAACGAGTACTTACAAAAAACTTATAGGTGACTCATACCTATAGTTCCACCTATTCAAAGGTGGAGAGAGGAGGACTGCTATGAGTTAGAGTCACTGTGGGCTACAGCTTTGTTTAAAAAACAAACAGGTTGGAGTACTTGTTGTGGAAGCATGAGAATGAGTTCATATGCCCATCACGGTTTCTGGGACATAAGAAACAATGTGGTGTGTGTGTTAGTGTGTGTGTGTGTCATATACACACACACACATACACACACACCCACACACACACAAACAAAATTTGTATTCCTATAAATATATTTATTTGGGGGAGGGGGTAGATGGTGGTAGTTTCACTGTTGTCTAGACTAATGGGAAATCCACTTTGTAGCCAGGCTGGTCTCAAACTCATAGTACCCACAGCTTTGTCAAGGATAAAGACATGACTGCTGGGGATGCCATCAGCCTTGGGGTTTTGATTGTTGTTAGTTTTTGCTTTGTTTTTTGAGACAGTCTCTCTCGATGCAGTTCTGGATGTCCTGGAACTTGCTATATAGATCAAGCTAGCCTTGAACTCACAGAGATCCATCAGTTTCTGCCTCCCTAGTGTTGGGATTAAAGGCATGCACCACTATACCCAGACTAAGGAATTTTTTTTGTTTTGTTTTTAAGATTAATTTACTTTTATGTATATGAGTACACTGTAGTTGTCTTCAGACACACACCAAAAGAGACATAGGATCCCATTACAGGTGGTTGTGAGTCACCATTGGTTGCTAGGAAACTGAACTCAGGAACTCTGGAAGGGCAGTCAGTACTCTTAATCACTGAGCCATCTCTCCAACCCCTAAGGTTTTTTTGTTTATTTGTTTTGTTTTTTTGTTTTGAAAAATAAAGTCTTACATTCTTTGAATTGTGTGTGTGTCTGTCTGTCTGTCTGTGAGGGTATCATCCTTTGGAGCTGGAGTTAAACAGTTATGAGCTATTTGATGAGAAACTCAGAAACTCTGAAAGAACTCTATATGCTATTAACTACGGAGCCAGCTCTCTAGTCCTATGACTGACTTATAAAGACAGAAAAGCTATTGAATTTCAAACAGTAACCTGAAAGCTAAGGGATGTGAACAATAACAACTAAAGTCATGACAATTCTAGTGAGCACTTGGAAGAAATAAAAGAGGGAAACATGAGGCAACCCAAATATCAGCAGCATTTGACAATTCATCGTCCTGACAAACATGCCAAACTCCTATTGTATTGTCTCTGTTCATGTATGTCTTCTCTATAAACAGAAGATTAACTGCAGAGAGTAACTACTGGATATTAATAATATATTTGTGTTAGTATCTAGCACTGGTCCAGGCATTTAGCTGATTTGAAGAAAAGGAATACTAATTAACAAATGCAGTGTGATGAAAATAATAGAAGTTTCTACCTGGAATGCATGCTTACCTTATGATGCTAAAATGCACATACACACAAAAAGCAAAGCAAACCTGGCAGATTTTAAATATATATGGAATGAAAACTAAATAGTCCCCCCCCATATTATCTGAATTTTTGCAATAAAAAAGTTCTTTTGGGTCCAAACTTCAATAGGAAAGATTGAAAGTAATTCAAGGTTGGAATCTTCATACTGACTTTCTTCCATGATGGCTGTTTACGGTATCTATAGTTTTTACCTTGTGCAATTCCCATAGGTGAACAACATGCAAAATTACTCATTTTAGCTAATAGCATTAAAAGCAACACTAAAGGTCTTTACTTTCTTAGCACCTGCGACCTCCAACTTCAGCTATTAGCAAGACTGAAGAACAAGGATCACAGGTTCAAGGTCATCTTATACACAAAGAAGACTCTGTCTGAAGAAAATCAACAACCAATTAAATGATCAACAACAACAAAATGTATCACCCGTCTCATCAACGATCTGAGCTGTTTAAATACAAAGGAAATTTGATTAGCACCCCTCCCCCTCTGCCTTCTATCCATTTACAGATAAATATATTACTTTGGCCAAGTCTACCTTGCTTAGTACCCAGGAAGCTCTTTCTTATCTCACTGGAATCTCACTCATCTCAGAGGAACTCTCTGAAATAATGTGACTATGTGATTATACCATAACAATGAAACTCTTGGAGATGGTTACTAAAGGACAAAGGTACAGGTAGTCCATACAGCATAGAAAAGCTGGGCAAGGGGATAATTTCCAAGGCAAGATAGCCTGTGATTTCATCACACCACCCAAAATAGTGTATAATTTAATGTGTAATTTAAAACTGTCAAAGATCTCGCTTCTGAAATTTTTTCATGCAATATTTTCAAATAACGGGTACTTGGAAAACTGAGCATCCGTACTTCAAGGTCTTTCTCAGCTGACTTTGAAAAGGAATTTCTAGTTCTAGCCTTTGCAACTGGAAGAATCCAGACAAACATTTATCAATACTGGAAAATAAAAATCCCCTCTCTCTCTCTCCCTGTCTCTGGTATTTATGAGGTACTGGAGTATCTATGCTAGGCTAGCACTTTCCCTTACTGTGTTTTATAGTCCAGCATTCATTTTTGGGCCCTTATATAAATAAGTCTTGAATGTAAATTCTTTAAAGATGGAATAATGAGTCAACATTTTGCACATGCGTCAGCTTCAAGTCATTGTTAAAAAATGTCTGAGAGAAACAACTTAAAAGGGGGAAATGTTTACTTTGTTTTAGAGGTTCCACTCCACCCACAGTCACTAGGCCCAGTGTGTCTGGGGTTGTGGCAAACTTGGTAAAGCATCAAAGCAGAAGCATGTTGCTCACATTATTACAGCCAAGAAGTGATGAAAGGGAAAGGTACGTGTCCCAGTAACAGCTTTCAAATATGCTTTCTTACAAGGTTCTGCTACCTTTCCATAGCTGATGCTGAAGCCTTTAAACACAAGCCTTGGTGGGACAGCTCAGATCCAAATCTTAACAGTGTATACGCAAAGCTGCTGCAGTACTAAATCCTCCTTATTCTGTCTCTTGTCCTGGGCCTACATTCAACACTTACTTCCATGGTCCCATTACTTGGGTTCTAAGCTGAGGGTACCTACTGTCCAAATGCTTGCATTACCACTGTTTATATTCAGTCATAAGTGTGTGACAGAGTCTTTTGACCACAACCATGGGAGAATTGTTCCTGTCTAAAAAAAACTGCAGGGACAAAAATGGAGAAGAGACTGAGGGAAAGGATATCCAGTGACTGGCCCAACTTGGGATCCATCTCAAGGGGAGGCTCTAAGGCCTGACACTATTACTGAGGCTATGGTGTACTTATAGACAGGAGCCTAGCATGACTGCTGTCTGAGAGGCCCAACCAGCAGCTAACTGAGACAGACACAGATACTTACAACCAAACATTGGCAGAAGCCAGGGACCCCCATGGTTGAATTAGGAAAAGGCTGGAAGTAGAAGAGGAAGGTGACCCCATAGGACGACGAGCAGTCTCAACTAACTCAGATTGCTGAGATCTCTCAGACACTGAGCCATCAACCAGGCAGCATACACTAGCTGGTTCAAGGCCCTCGACACATACAGCAGAGAACAGCCTGGTCTGGTCTCAGTGAGAGAAGATGTACCTAATCTGAAGGCCTCAGGGAATGAGGAGGCCTAGCAAGGTGGGGTGGGGAGACATCATCTTGGATAGGGGGTGAGGGTGAGGAAGGGGAGGCGGAGAAATGGGATGAAGAAGTGTCAGAGGGTGGACTGGGAGGGGGGTTTATGACTAGACTGTAAAAAAAGGATTAAAGATTAAAAAAAAAGAGTGCTTGGTCTTTTTATTCAATGTATCACTGATAATTCAAAATCAGGACACTCCTTCTTGCACTATTTGCTTAATGTCACACTTAGGAAATCTCATTTATGGTATTATATAAGACTACTATAAATAATGATTTATAGTTTATATAGACTTTCAATTAATCCTATCAATTATGCAAGGGTATTTTTGGGTTTTTTAATAGATAACTGATCTGGAGTTGACTTCTGATCAGGTTGACTTCTGCCTCTAAGTTTTGGTCTCAGGCCTTTCTGCTGCATCACATTTACTTACCTGGGATCTAAATTCACATACTTTATAAGTGCTGGCATGAACTCTGGGTCATATTACCTTGACAGGATCCAAACCTATTTTTTCACTATCATACATATATATAAGTATATGAGATCTAATGACAGTTGAAAACACTGATGATTAGCTTAATAGATTATTAATGCAAATGATTAGAAAAATATTTGTTACACATACACAGCTAAGTTTTCAGTGGAAAAGTTCTAAATAATGCTTTAAAAATAGAACTTTTTGGCTGGATATGGTGGTGCATGCCTGTAATCTCAGCAAGCAGATTTTCTGTACATTCTAGGCCACCCTGGTCTACATGGCAAGTACAGGCCAGCCAGGCCTGCACAGTAACATCTGTCTCAAAAAAAAAAAAAAAAAAAAAATCAAATACACAAATAAATCCTAACAAGGAATCAATTTGTAAATTAAGCCTAAAAATTAAATACATCATGTAGAACTTAAGAAAACACGTTGGTATATATTTAGAATAATACATAAAATATAAAAGGCAGATAAGAATGTTTTTATTCCCTGTGGGCCCATATTACAAACTGTTCCAAGAAGTATCACAACTGGAAAAACAAGTCCATATAATGTAGATGTGGCTACAGCCACCAAAACTCATGGTAAAATTTGGATGTCATAAAAACTCACAGTAAAATTTGGTTGTCAGTGCAGCAGTATTGGAAACTGGGCTTTTAGAAGAAACCGATGGTTGTTTGCATGAGAATGCATAAGGGATGAATTATAGTTTCCTCAAGAGCCATTTGCTGTAAGTATCTGGGTTGAAGAAGCAGTCTAGAGTGCTTACCTGTAGGCTGGCTGCCCCTGTCTGATTCTCAGCACCACAAAACAAATGCACAGGCCTGTGATGTGCCTGGTCTCCCTGGCCTCTCCTCTCCTCTATAAATATGTCCTTCTATTTTGTGCCATGAGTTGAAGTTGTGTGATATCTTCACCAGAAGATGAGCAAGAGTTTGCACCCATGCTTTTCAACATCCAGAAACACAAATTAAATATTTTAAAAAAATTACTGTTTTAAATATGTTATAGCAACAAAAAATTAACTATAACAGGCACTCACAGCATAGAGCCATAATGTCCCTTTTTATTCATGGAACCCACCCTTCTTTAAAAACAGAACAGTCTAGGAAAAGTAAATGTAAAAGTCACTTTTTTCTAAATGGAAAGGTAACAAGTGTTTGCCACAGAACAGATGCTGAGGGCTGCCATGCTTTTTCTCATATTACCCTTCATTCAAGTATGACTCTATTACAGTAGACGTGTCCTGATGTAGTGTTCAGATGATCTTACAATTTTTGTTACTTTAAAAGGTATGAAGATGGGCTGAAGAGATGGCTCAGCAGTTAAGAGCATTGACTGCTCTTCCAGAGGTCCTGAGTTCAATTCCCAGCAACCACATGGTGGCTCCCAACCATCTGTAATGGGATCTGATGCCCTCTTCTGGTGTGTCTGAAGACAGCTGCAGTGTCTCATAAAATAAATAAACAAATCTTTAAAAAAAAAAAAAAAGGTATGAAGACATCTAAGAAAGCAAAGTGAATTAATCTATTTTGCAGATTTTTAACCTTAAAAATGATAATGTTGGCAGATTAAGAACTAAAGTAACACATACTTTCCTTACAGAAGTACGACTGTTAACATGGGAGTGTCCTAGTGGTGTTTTAAAAGTAGCATCACCAAAGGGTTGGTCTTCAAAGTCAGCCTAACAGTTAAATACTTACAGGAATTTAAAGACAACTTGGCACACTCACATGAGAATGCACTGCTTCTAATCTCCAAATCCAACATGTCTGGTGGTTACTTTATTCCTTCATCAAACATCACCAGAGAGAAAAAAGTGAACAGAAAAGGGGGACAGCTGCCATAACTGAAGGGGTGGGGAAAGCTTTACAAGTAAGGGTCACTAGAGTCTTGAAGGATGAGTAAGCTGACTGGGCTGGAGTGGGAGCGTGTCAGCTCGTGGTTAAGAGAGCATGCAGGGAGCCTCTGAAAGTGCAATGGCAAAAGCAAGGTAATAAACAGACAGCTCTTTAAGACTAGAAAATTTCAATAACCTTTTGCTTTTAGAGTTTTCTTTCTTTTTTAAACATTTTATTTTATGTGTATGGGTATTTCACCTGCATGTATATATGTGCACCATGCGTGTGCCCGGTGCCTTTAGAGGTCAGAACAGAGTGCTGTATTACCACAAAATGGAGTAACAAATGTTTGTGAACCATTATGTGGTGTTGGGAATCAAACCCAGGTCCTCTACAAGAGCAACAAGTACTCTTAACTGCTAAGCCATGTCTCCAGGCCCTCTCAGAGTTTTCTTGAACCTTGGAGTATCCATTAAACAATTTCTTTAAAAATAATGGTAGATTGGGACAGAGAGATGGCTCAGGAGTTAAGAATATCTGTGGCTCTTCCAAAGGATTGAGGCTCCATTACAGCATCCACATGGATGTTAGAGCTCTGAGACTGGCTCTGCGGTTACTAGACATCCATGTGGTGCACAGAATGCACACATACAGCAAAGTACCCATAACATAAAATGGAAAAGTAACTTAGGCTGAGTATAGTGGCATGTGTCTTTAATTTCAGCAGTGAAGAGGCAAGTAGGTATCTATGAGTTAGAGGCCAGGATGGCCAGCAAAGAGAGTCCTGGGCCAGCAAAGGCTACAGAGTGAGAACATGTCTCAAAACAAACAAGCAAACAAATAAAAATCAGAAAAAAAGAAAGAAAGAGAAAAAAATTATGGAGAGGTCATTGGTAAAGCAATATCTGAGTATAATATTAAATAATACTATAAATTAATAAATGTATCAAATATTCGCTCCCCTCTAAATGAGTAACCTTGATGTACTATGATAAAGATGTGAAGTGGCTGACAATCACTGACCTTACTCTAGCCTATAATTTGGAATAAAACTTTCCCTAGGCTAAACATCAAACAAGCATCCTCTGTCCACAGCAGTGGTTCTTAACCGCTGGGTTACAACCTCTTTGGAGGTTGAATGACACTTTCAGAGGGTCACCCGAGACCACAGAAAAACAGAGGTATTTACATTATGATTTATATTTATAACAGTAGCAAAATTACAGTTATAAAGTAACAATAAAAATTGGCTGGGGGTCACCACAACACATGGAATGTATTAAAGGGTCTCAGCATTAGGGAGGTTGATAGCTATTGCTTCAAGAGTAGTTACTATGTCCTAGTCAAAGCCCAAAAGATGGCTTTTAAAATAAGAAAGAAAACACATAGGCAAGCAGTAAGAATGATGTAAGTAAGACAAAATAATATCAATAGGTACAACTTAGTTGTTACAGGGCAGAAAGTTGCACTAGAACCATAACTACTGTACACCTCTGAAAAATGAGGCCCCCACAGCAGGCTCTGGTGGCCAACTCACTCTTCTAAATCTTTGCCCATGTAAACACAGTAACAATTTTCTCAGACTAACCACAACCCTCCAGTACAGTCACCTTATATATGAGCTAGTTGGGCTTATTTCCAGAACTTGACCTACTGTTTTGAATGTAAAAAACAAATTTCAAGTAACAAACACTGCCTTCACACTAAGAAAATGCCTTTGGCCTTCAGCTGGTCTGCACTTTGCAAAAGTAACACACTGCAAGGAGGGTGTTAGCACTCTGTGTCTCTGTGAGATATGCACAGGTCAACAATTTCACAACACTCTACTGTGACTGAAAAAACTAACAATCCAACATGTGTAAAATGTAAGTGGTTTTTTCCTCTTGCAAGAGAGATCTTCCAAATCTCTCCTTTTGCTTTGTAATTTTGCAAGTAAAGGAAATTACAAAACCCTGAGTGGCTTTTTATACTTTCCTCTTTTACAAAACATAATTAAACTTAAAAGTTTTTTAAATTATTTATTTATTTGCGTATGTGTGCCATGCTCCTTGTGTGGAGGACTGAGGACAATTCTAGAGTTCTGTGCTTTCACCACGGGTTCTGGGACTGAACTCAGGAGCTGAGCTTACACAGGAAGCACGTCTACCTACTGAGCCCTCTCTGCTCCTCACCTCTGCTTTTTAATCCCCCTTAAGACAGGATTTCGAAATATAGCTGCCTGCGTCATGGCACTGTAGGCATGTGCCACCAAGCCTGACTGAAGGGAAGGGCCAACTGGGGTTGGCTCCAGAAGAGGAGTAAGTCTCTTACAGCATTATACATGAATTGGTTTTGATCCTATTCTACTGTCTAGTAGAGTTAATGAGTAAGATCCCAGTGTAGAAGTAGTCTCTCAGTGTGCCTGATATTTGTAATGTGGTGATATGATGTAGTTACCTACACAGCTCATACCTGATAGTTTTTAATGCAATTGCATACCCCCACGCCCTCATAACGTTTTAAATTTATGATTTTTACACTGGCCACACTCACAGCTGCCATGGACCTCAAGACTGACAACCCACATGCCTAAACAATCACAGAATTCATCCTGATCCCAGGGTTGGGTCCCAGACACCAGTTATTTTCTCTGCCCAACTAACACAATAAAGGTTAATGTTATATAATTTCATTCCTGGACAGATAAGAATTCACAGTACCACTATTTTTAAAAATCAAGACTTATTAATTTTGCTTGTTTTGAGACAGGATCTCAACTACATCACTCTAGTTTGTCTTAAATTTACTATGTAGACCACACTATCCTTGAACTCATAGAGATCTGCCAGCCTTTGCTTCCCCAGAGTTAGGAGTCAAGATGTGTGCAACCATACCTGGCCAAATTAGTTTATCTTTATTTTCATTTTATTTTACATATATAGCTGTTTTGCTAGCATGTATGACTGTGCATCATGTGCAGGCAATGCCCTTGGAGGCAGGAAGAGGGCATCGGATCACCTGGGATTGCAGTTACAGGTTGGGGGTCACCTGGCATGGGTCTTGAGAACTGAACTTGGGTCATTTGGAAAAGTAGACTGTACTCTGCTAAGCCATCTCTCCAGCCCCATTTTAGACTATTTTAACTCAACAAAATCAACTTGTAAAAATTCTGGGATTTAACTTAGAAACGTTAATTAAGGTTCCAGTGACTCCAGTTCTAAAAGATCTGACAATTCACCTGACCTGAAAGCGTTCCTGTATGTATACAGTGCATATACATATGTCCATCTCAGAAAGAATTCTAAACTAACATTTAAAAGAATATCAATATTATAGTCTACATCCAGTCAATGACTGATACCTGATGCTGGGGCCAGAGCATGGGGTAATGAGGTGCCAGGGATTAGGGTTATTTTTTTTTTTAACTAAGCTTAAAAAGTTATAAATCATTTATTTGGAACTAATTATTTGTTTTCTGTTTTACAAATACTTATTTTACTTTTTTATGTGTGTGCCTCTGAGCATATGACTTATTTGTCTTAATAGGATTAATTTGTATTACTTTAAAATTATATGTATTTTAAATCTGGTGTGTGGGGGTATGAGCATGTGAACCCAAGTGCCCATGGACGCAAGAAGAAGGCATCGGATACTATTTATTTTTAATGAATAATGTCTGTGGCACAATTTGTAGCTTTAATCAGACACTTGAAATTTTGTGTGTGTTTGTGTGTATTTCCCCCCTCCTACTACACAAAGTACTATGTAATATCATTTGACAAAAACTTATTGCCATATTATTTCTTTCAGTAATTTTTCTAGAATCATTATTTAATATCTGATAATTAACCTATTAAATTGTGTGTTCGGTCAAACAACATAGGAGCCTATCATGGTGTTCCATGCCTACAGACTCAGTATTCAAGACGCTAAGGCATATTTAAAGAACTCTTTGGCATATGACAAAACTATCTATCTTTTTGATTTTCTCAAAGAATCAGCTCCTGGTTTTGTTGATACTTTGTATAGTTTTTTTTTTCTTTGTTTCTACTTGGTTGATTTCAGCCGAGTTTGATTATTTCCTGTCATCTACTCTTCTTGGGTCTATTTGCTTCTTTTTGTTCTAGAGCTTTCAGGTGTGCTGCTAATCTCCTAGTGTACGCTCTCTCCAGTTTCTTTTTGTAGACACTTAGAGTTATGAGTTTTCCCCTTAAGACTGCTTTCATTGTGTCCCTTAAGTTTTGGTATGAAAATGAGCCTTCATTTTCATTAAATTCTAAAAATTCTTTAATTTCTTTCTTTATTTCTTCCTTGACTAAGTCATCATTGAGTAGAGCGTTGTTCAGTTTCCACATGTATGTGGGCTTTTCATTGTTTTTGTTATTATTGAAGACCAGTCTTAGTCCATGGTGATCTGATAGGATGCAAGTGATTATTTCAATATTTTTGTATCTGTTGAGGCCTGCTTTGTGGCCAACTATATGGTCTATTTTGGAGAAGGTACCATAAGGTGCTGAGAAAAAGATATATTCTTTTGTTTTAGGATGAAATCTTCTATAGATATCCATTAAATCCATTTGGTTCATAACTTCCGTTAATTCCACTGTGTCTCTGTTTATTTCTGTATCAATGATCTGTCCATTGCTGAGAGTGGGGTGTTGAAATCACCCACTATTATTGTGTGAGGTGCAATGTGTGCAAAAAAAAAAAAAATGTTTTGAGTTTTAGTAAAGTTTTTTTTTTTTAATGAATGTAAGTACCCTTGCATTTGGAGCATAGAAGTTCAGAATTGAGAGTTCATCTTGGTAGATTTTTCCTTTGACGAGTATGAAGTGTCCTTCCTTATCTTTTTTGATAACTTTTGGTTGAAAGTTGATTTTATTCAAAATTAGAATGGCTACTCCAGCTGGGCAGTGGTGGCGCACACCTTTAATCCCTGCACTTGGGAGGCAGAGGCAGGCGGATTTCTGAGTTTGAGGCCAGCCTGGTCTACAAAGTGAGTTCCAGGACAGCCAGGGCTACACAGAGAAACCCTGTCTCAAAAAATACCAGAAAAAAAAAAAAAAAAAAAAAGAATGGCTACTCCAGCTTGTTTCTTGAGACCATTTGCTTGGAAAATTGTTTTCCAGCTCTTTACTCTGAGGCAGTATCTGTCTTTGCCACTGAGGTGCGTTTCCTGAATGCAGCAAAATTCTGGGTCCTGTTTATGTATCCAGTTTGTTAGTCTATGTCTTTTTATTGGGGAATTGAGTCCATTGATGTTAGGAGATATTAAGGAAAACTTACTGTTTCTTCCTGTTATTTTAGTTATTAGAGGTGTAATTGTGTTTGTGTAGCTATCTTCTTATGGGTTTTTTTGGAAGATTACTTTCTTGCTTTTTCTATGTTGTAGTTTCTCTCCTTGTGTTGCAGTTTTCCATCTATTATCCTTTGTAGGGCTGGATATGTGGGAAGATATTGTGTAAATTTGGTTTTGTCATGGAATATCTTGGTTTCTCCATCTATAGTGACTGAGAGTTTTGCTGGGTATAGTAGTCTGGGCTGGCATTTGTGTTCTCTTAGAGAACACAAATCACTCCAGGAATCTTCTGGCTTTTATAGTCTCTGGTGAGAAGTCTGGTATAATTCTTATAGGTCTGCCTTTATATGTTACTTGACCTTTTTCCCTTACGGCTTTTAGTATTTTTTTCTTTGTTTTGTGCATTTGATGTTTTGATTATTATGTGACAGGAGGAATTTCTTTTCTGGTCTAGTCTATTTGGAGTTCTGTAGGCTTCTTGTATGTTTATGGGCATCTCTTTCTTTAGGTTAGGGCAGTTTTTCCTCTATAATTCTGTTGAAGATATTTAGGGCCCTTTAAGTTGGGAATCTTCACTCTCATCTATACCTATTATCCTTAGGTTTGGTCTTCTCATTGTGTCTTGGATTTCCTGGATGTTTTGGGTTAGGAGCTTTTTGTATTTTGCATTTTCTTTGACAGCTGTGTCAATGTTTTCCATGGTATCTTCTGCACATGAGATTCTCTCTTCCATCTCTTGTATTCTGTTGGTGATGCTTGCATCTATGACTCCTGATTTCTTTCCTAGGTTTTCTATCTTCAGGGTAGTCTCCCTTTGAGACTTTATTGTTTCTACTTCCATTTTTAGATCTTGGATGGTTTTGTTTAATTCCTTCACCTGTTTGGTTGTGTTTTCTTGCAATTCTTTAAGGGATTTTTGTGTTTCCTCTTTAAGGGCTTCTACCTGTTTACCTGTGTTCTCCTGTATTTCTTTAAGAGAGTTGTTTATGTCCTTCTTAAAGCCCTCTAACATCTGGACTTGAGGAGTTCTGATACAAGCAAGATAACTGGAAAGACAGGCTCCAGTCAGAGACAGTGAGTGCAGGTAGCGCTAGAGTAAATCAGATGGCAAAAGGCAAGCACAAGAATATAAGCAACAGCCGGGCGGTGGTGGCGCACGCCTTTAATCCCAGCACTTGGGAGGCAGAGGCAGGCGGATTTCTGAGTTCGAGGCCAGCCTGGTCTACCGAGCGAGTTCCAGGACAGCCCAGACTACACAGAGAAACCCTGTCTCGAAAAATCCAAAAAAAAAAAAAAAAAAAAAAAAGAATATAAGCAACAGAAACCAAAGTTATCTGGCATCATCAGAACCTAGTTTTCTACCATAGCAAGTCCTGGATACCCATCACACCACAAAAGCAGGATTCAGATTTAAAATCACTTCTCATGAGAATGACAATGGGTATACTTTTAACCAAACAGAAAAGTTTCTAGTTGAGTAAATTAAGTCTCAAGTTTTGATTACAAAAATAGGTATTCTTTAAAATTACAATCAATGCTATTTCCCAAACAATTTTATACATTTATCTTATCATGTACTGATAAATTTACTGAGTGAACCTGCATCACATGGGCTGATTTTAACGTATCATTGTTTGTTTGTTTGTTTTTTCAAGATAGGTTTCTCTGTGCAGCCCTGGCTGTTCTAGAACTCACTCTGTAGACCAGCCTGGCCTTGAACTCAGAGATCCTCCTGCCTCTGCAGCCAGAGTGCTGGGATTAAAAACATGTGCCACCACTACCCAAGTTTGATTTTAATTTTAGTTTTCCTTATTTCTGGGGTTGTGATGCACACCTATGCCTCCAGTACCTGGAACATGGGGGCAAGATAATAAGGAATTCAAGGCCAGCCTGGACCCCGAAACCCTGCTTCAAAATAATAAATACAGACGTAAGTAAATGTAAAGGGCTAGAGGGAGAACTCCGTAGGTAAAGTGGTTACTCTAGAAAGATAAGGATCCGAATTTGGATCTCTAGCATGCACATAAATAGTAAGTGGATATGGTATCTGTCTGTAATCCCAGCTCTCAGGAGGGACACACAAAAGTAAATAGCTTTTGGTTGGCCATGTTTATAACCTATTCAATAAACAGGGGAGATAAATGGTCTAGTAAAGGAGGCAAACCAGACAAACTTACTTTAGGGTATCCAACTAAGTTCTATGTTAAATAAAGGGAGAAAAATAAAGGGACTTACCTGCACTGCCAAGCTGTTTATAAAACCTATACTCTAAATGAAGTTGTGGAGCACGTGATTTTATTGGTTCCTGAAACCCAAGAAGAAAAACTGATCAAATTTCAATAAACGAACTTTTTTTCCCAGTCTTAGATTTTCAGCATGAATAGAGCAAAGATCCTTTAATGTTCTGGAGGTGACTCCACATGACAGTCTGTTCTTACCACAGTTGTCTTTGGAAGTGCAGATAAAAGAAGATGAGCTGGATGATATGCAACCCCTCTCACAGGCAGGCAGACTCTCCATGAGCCATCACTCAAGGCAGCTCCTTGGCATGAAACAATCTTACAAAATGTGCTCTCTCACCAGTCTACCTTCTTTCCTTCTTTGCTAATAAATCACTGTATATTTAGGCAGGATGACTTCAAAATCTCAGTCCTCCTGCTTCTCAGATTGCTAGGATTACAGTAGTGCACTATTGTGCCTGGTTTAGACATCAAATCTTGAAAAACACAGTGGATAACTCTTGCCTGTATTATTATGAAATATGGTTGGTAAACAGTTTGAAAAATGAGTACACGTTAAAACACATTTTCAAATACATAAAATTTAAGAAGAAAGAAAAAGTAACCTGAGGATCTACTATTTCAGATAGTCATTATTAAAGCTTTGGTAAATTTTGGGGGAGAGGGTAATTTTTTTTTTTTTTTTGAGGCCATGTACCTTGAATTCTCTACATAGTCCAGGCTGGCCTCAAACTTGGAATTCTGTTGTAGTCTCCTAAGTGCTAGGATCAGAGGTGTGTACCACAATGCCTGGCTCCAAGTACTTACCTGGATCTATTATACAGATCATTTTATATGAAGGAGATCTGATTATATTTGCTGTTTACTATGTGTATGAGGTATGAACAGTTCTACTGGTTGAAATATATTCTTGTGTATGCAAATGCTTATTGTTTTCAGCTTTCACTATATGAACAATGCTGTTACAAACTTCTTATGTGTATTTTTGTTTAATCTTGCAAGAATTAAAGACTGTAAATGCAACATAAATCAGTAACTTTGATTAATGTGGTGTTCACTTTTTTTGTTTATTTTAAGACAGGGTCTTTCCATGTAGTTCTGGTTGTCCTTGAACTCACAGAGATCTACTTGCCTTTGCCTTAGTGATGAGATTAATGGCATATACCACCACATCTGCTTTTATGTGTTTAATTTTCAGTAACAGTAATTTCCTTTCTTATTTAGGAAGGAGGCTTTTAAAAGGTTTTATTAATATATATTAACTGGATAAAATAATAGATTATGCCATATTCATATATACATATATAATGGATACACACCCACCCACCACTGTCCACTCTATTATCCACAGGTCCCTTTCTTTTTCCCAAATAGTTCACCTTTTAATTCATGTGTTGTTTTTTTTTTTTTTCTCTTTTTAATCTAGATTCCATGTATAGAAACAACCAATGATTTAAAAAAACCCAAAAAACCAAAAACAACCATGTGATTGGTATCAGTCTTTCCAACAAAAATTGGACTCTTTTGTCAAGCATAGCGGTTCATGCCTTCAGTTCCAGTACTCAGAAGGCTGAGGCAGGAAGATCATCCACAAGTTTGAGCCCAGCTTGAGTTATATAGTGAGTTACAGGCACCTTAGACTATAGAGTGAGACCCTGACGAAAAACAGCAAAACCAGTACAGAATAGAAACAATAATCAACAATGAGGGAAGTTTCTAAGTCTTTATAAAGCAGGTAAGCAAACACACACTGCTCTGTCACACCTAAGAACTGAGTGATTAACTGTTCTAAACTGATGTGTAGTATTGGCAAATAGCTAACAAGGCAACCAAAGGTTATCTAGCCTAAAAGATAAAAGAGTTTCTTGTCAATTTGGTACATAAATGATAGGCAAAAACCAGTACAAGGTTGTTCGCAGATCTTTGAGTTATAGGACAGTTTGGAATACAGATCAAATTCCAAGCCTGACAGAGTTATAGGAGACTCTTTCTCAAAGCAAAACCACAAACATAGACACACGCCGCGCGCGCACACACACACCACACACACACACACACACACACACACACCTCAACTAACCAAAACCAACCAACCAAAACCAACTAATCATCAACCGAAGCATGTTTATAATCTCTATAGCTTTAGTATTTAAGATGATGAGGCAGGAGGGTCTTATTTGAGGATATGGAGGGCAGCCTGGGCTACAGAATAAGATCCTTACTAAAAAACAAACTAAAACAACCACCATAACCAAAACTTCTTAAACATGTGCACTCAACTAGGATGCCTACTACCAAAGCAGAAAGGCAGGGCTGATGAATGAGTACTATGGAGAAACTAGCACCCTTTTGCTTTGCTAGTCTTAATTTAAAATGCTGCAGCTGGCAGCACTTCCGAAACTTTCCCAGCACTTTGGAACTGGAGTCAGGAAGATCGAGTTCAAGGTTATCCTTGGCTACATATCAAGTTTGAAACAAGCTTAAACTATATGAGAGATCATGTAGTTTAACAAAATAAATAAAAATCAATGAATGAATAAATAAATAAATAAATAGAGTGGTGCAATTGAAAATACTGCAGTCAATCATTTCTACTTCTTGGTATAGATCATAAGCTTGTGAAAACACAACTGGTTTTATGTGGTATAGAGGGAAAAAGTCAAAGTCAGGACTTTATGCATATTAGATAAGCATTCTATCAACTGAGTTACATCCCAGCTCCTCAAACATTTATCATACTTTTGTAGTATCAACATTTAAAAACATATCTTCCATTTCAAAATACACAAAAAGTTATTGCTATCTAACAAAAAAAAAATCTATATTAGGACATAAAATCTATAAATCACACGACTCTGAAGCTTCTTTCACATTACCTAATTCATTCATCTGTTACTTTTAAGAAAAGTTTAAGCTAAATAAATTTGGATATTGAGTATTTTATACCCTCAAGGAATTTGATTAAAGAACTCAGCATTCAAAACTAACTAGCGTTGAACTTTGTGCTTCCTGAGATCATCATAGCTAAGAGAAAAGCACATAATACTAATACCATGATAGTTGTTTCCTGCTGTCTTCAGACAGAAGGACCACTCTTCATTTGGTGACAGGGCATCTACTTTATCACCAATAAAATAGCCAGTTACAGAACGTGTCTAATAGCAAAACCATCAGCAAACAAAGAAGACAAAGAGACGGATGCAGAGCAGGAGAGCACTGCCTGCATCAGAGAGCCCAGCTCGAGAGAACGGCAAAACACAAGGGGTGGACTCCTGCCAGAGGATCTTTACTTGAATTTCAGGCTAGAAACCTTAACAGAAAATATTCAATATAATCTTCAATAATTTAGTAGAAAGGAAAACAAACAAACAAACAACAACTAATCTTCATAGAATCCCAGTGTTGGGAGCATGCTTATACCTCACACATATTCACACAAGATGGATTTCTTTTGTTTTGTTAATCATAGGATGCACAATACCGTTCAGCCAGTCTCTTGAGCACATGGCTGAAGCCTACTCAAGCTAATATGGCTTCAGGACTTAATCTGGAAGCATTAAGAATATAAAGCCTTCCAAACATATAAACAGCAGTTTAGAGAAAAGTAGCAAGATAAGCAACATACACAGGCTTTTATCTTACTTCTAACTCTTCCTAGGTTTAATTAATAAAAGAGAAATTCAGCCCACTATATTGTTTTAACTTTGTATGTATATGTATGCACTCGTATACCTTTTTTATTTTTATTTTTTTATTTTATTTATTTATTTATTTATTTTTTTTTGGTTTTTCGAGACAGGGTTTCTCTGTGTAGCCCGGGCTGTCCTGGAACTCACTCTGTAGACCAGGCTGGCCTCGAACTCAGAAATCCGCCTGCCTCTGCCTCCCAAGTGCTGGGATTAAAGGCGTGCGCCACCACCGCCCGGCTATACCTTTTTTATTTTTAAGACAGGATCTCATGTAGCTTAGGCTAGCCTTGAACTTGGTAAATAGTTGAGGATGACTTTAAATTCCAGATCTTCCTCTCTCTATCTCTTAAGAACTGGAACTGCAGCCATGAAACAAATACCCACACTGATTTTTGTTTGTTTTAAAGAATTATTTATTTCATGTATATGAGTACACTGTAGTTGTCTTCAGATACACCAAGACGGCATCAGATCCCATTATAGGTGGTTGTGAGCCACCATGTGGTTGCTGGGAATTGAACTCAGGACCTCTGGAAGAGCAGTCAGTGCTCTTAAACCGCTGAGCCATCTCTCTAGCCCCTTGTTTTGTTTTTTGATAATATCTCTCATTCTATAACCCAGGCTGACCTAGAACTTTTGATGATCCTTCTGCTTTACCTTCCAAGTGAAATTACAGATGGGAGTCACCATGCCTGGTTACTTTGCATATATGTTTAAGATCTACTTCATTTTTATTCATGTGCTTGTATCTCTGTGTGTAGGTTATGAGCACATATGCACAGTTGCCCAAGAAGGACAGAAGAAGAAGCTGGGTCCCCTGGAACTGAAGTTCAAGGTAGTTATGAATCGCCTGACAGGAGTGCTGGGAACCCGTGCTTCTTACTCTTCAGACACTTCTGCAGCCTCTACTTTGCATATTTTAAACAGTCTCCAATTATCTCTTCTTCTTTTCTTCTCCTTCTTCATTATTATGTGTGTATAAGGAGGGGGCATGTTTGAGAGAGAGGTGGGTAGGCAGGACAACACTTTGGGAGTTACTTTGGGAGTTCTTTACTTCTACATTTATACAGGTTCTGGACAGAGCTGCCCCAAATGGCCCTACTTTGTGAACTTTTAAAAGTTCTTAAAAACTTAAAGGCAAGAGCTACAGTGAGGATCTAAACAAAGCAGAGCTGCATCCGCAGTGCCAGACTTGTGCTTCCACACACTCTGCAGGCGGAGGCAGGCAGACCTCTGCGTTTAAGGCCAACCCGGCCTACAGACTGAGTTCCAGGACAGCTAGGGCTACACAGAGAAACTTTGTTTTGCAAAACAACAACAGTAGCACCAAGTCTCTTGCATCTGTGGCAGATGTGGCTGCCTATGAACAGGGAGCTGGCCATCGGCCAGAATCATGGCTTCTCTGGAACACAGGAGCCTGCCTGAAATCCTAGACCAATTGACAGATGGCTGTCTTATAGGATCTTGATACTTCACAAAAATGTTGCCCACAATGAAAGGAGATCAATTACTATTGTTCTATGTCCCTTGAATAAGTTCAACAGCAAGGGATGAGATGTACAGATGGAGTTGCTGTGCTCTAACATGATTCTCCTACCTTCCTCCATCTTCCTTAGAATCCAGGACCCCACTCATGTTAAATGTGCACCCATCACTGAGCTACAACCCGAGGCCCAATCCTACTTTCTTTTTTGGCAAAACAAAACAGAATAAAGTTTCATAAAAGGAAATGAAGGGAAAGTGAAATGTCTGCCAACGACATTAATATGTTTGACCTATCTCTATATGGGTCAAAGTGGTATGAACTTGACTGAAAAAAATCTAGACAGAAAGCCTCAAAAGAAGCCATGGGCCTGGCAGTGGTGGCGCACGCCTTTAATCCCAGCATTTGGGAGGCAGAGGCAGGTGGATTTCGGAGTTAGAGGCCAGCCTGGTCTACAGAGTGAGTTCCAGGACAGCCAGGGCTACACAGAGAAACCCTGTCTCAAAAAAACAAAAAAACAAAAAAAACAAAAAAACAAAAAAAAAAAAAAAAGAAGAAGCCATGAGAAAAATATAGGGACAATGTCAAGTATATAGTAGGAACACAGAATTTTAAAAGGACAAGTTTTGATATTGCTTTAGTTTTCTTTGTGTGTGTGTGTGTGTGTGTGTGTGTGTGTGTGTGTGTAGTTTACTGAAACTGAGACTCACTATACTTATTATATAGCCAGGCTAGCCTCAAACTTACAACACCACCACTTTAGTGTTGGAGTTACAAGTGGGCACTAATACTCTTGGCTTCGAGTGTTATATGAACTCTTTCTTCCTGTTAGGTAGCCTCAGATAAAATTAAAGATTAGTCTGTGTGGGAAAAAAAAAAAAAAAAACCTCAAAGGGCAAAGGCACTAGAGAACACTTCCAGAACTAAATTCCTCTACAGAAAGCAGGTACACGATCCCTCACTCACCCATCCTAGAAGGCATGTGCCTGGCATCATTGTGCGTCCGTCCTACCTTTTCCTGCTCTAATTCCTCCACCAAGAGCTCTAAGTCAAAGACAAAGGTAAAGCAAGTGGAATTGCCTGTAATCTCAGCACTAAAGGTGCTTCAGCACAAGGGTTGCCATAAATTTATGGTCAGCCAGGCTACCTACCCACTGAGAACTGGCCCAGCCAGGGCTATAAAGTAAGATCCTGTCTCAGCAAGAATTTAAAAAAAAAAAAGGAGGTGGGGAAGATCAGGATTTTGCTCTGATCCTTAGGTATACATGGAGTTTAAGACCCAGCCAGAGTTACATGAAACAGCTCAAAAAAGGGACAGAGCCAGGGAGTTTCAGAGAAGCCTCTTATTTTAAATACCAGTATCTGTTCTCTCCTTAATAGAGAAACTAACCTAACAACACTAACTTTTCCACAAAAGAATCCTAATAACCCTACAAACTGACAAGCTAAAGACAATAAAAGATTAATCAGAACAGGAGAGGTGTTTTTGTGGGAATTTTGTTTGTTTCTTGAGATAGAGTCTCTAGGCACAGGCTACCGTCTAACTAGCTATGCATCTTAGAAAGATACTGAGTTCCTGGTCTCTAGCCTCTGCCCTCCAATTCCCGGAGATAAGAAATGCAGCACCGTAATCAGTTTAACAGCTTTTTGTTCTGTTTTGGTTTGGTTTGACTTGGTTTTGTAGGCAAGGTCTCCCTCTGTAGCCCTGGCTGTCCTAGCACGATGAAGACTAGGCTGGCTTCGAACACACAGAGCTCTGCCTGCTTCTGCCTTAAACTCACTCAGTGTACACCCTCTGAGGGTGACACTGAAGCCCTCACTCCCCTCTCAAATGCTAGAATGAAAAGATTGTGCAGAAACCAGGTGTGGTGGCTCAAGCCTTTAATCCTAGCACTCTGTGAGCTCAAGGATAGCCTGGTCTCCAATGCAAGTTCCAGGGCTGTTACCCAGGGAAATCTTGTCTTGAAAAACCAAAATCAATCAACCAACCAATAACCAAAAACCAACCAAACAAAAACATCATGTGAGCGTTCTCTCTCTCTCTCTCTCTCTCTCTCTCTCTCTCTCTCTCTCTCTCTTTCTCTCTCTTACATACACACACAGAGTCAAAACATTTGTACTCATAAAATAAATCTAAAAACAGTAACAAAATTAGGTATGGAGTTGGACCCATGAAAGAAAGTCCAGAGAATTACTTGTTCTTTCAGCTATTTTTTTAAATCAATTAACTTTTGATGCATCTTTGCTAACACTTCAGTTAGTATACCATTTATATACAACATTACACAGTATCTACTGGTTTATCATTATAGCATCCTAATAGAGAAAAAATGGCTATCTGGCATCATGTGCACAGTAAAAATAGCAGCATTATTGTGAATGCTTACAATGACTTCCTGTAAGAAGACATTAGCAATGAAAACACCAAAACACGAAGACCACAGCACACATGTTCTACTCACCAGTTTAATGGCTACATATTCATTGGTGTAGAGATTTTTACCTAAGGGGAAAAGAGAATGTATATATTTAGTGATATTAGCTTTGAAGGTCATGAGAAAGGTGGATTTTCTAAGTGAGCTCAGTACAGGAAGCCAGAGCTAAGTGAAAAGCCAAACAGAGATAATGAGAACCAGCAGGGCTAGGACAGAAAACAGGCTGAGAATCTAAAAATGTCAGCTACACAAGAGACTATTTTGTTTTGTTTTAAAAAAGGAGAAAACCAACCAAATCCACCCCCTCTTCTCTCCTTTATGCCCCCATGCTGAGTTTAAGGCCAGTCTGGACTACATAAGCTCTTGTTTTCAAACTTTTCCCCATCTCTAGAAAAAAAATTTAAACTCAGATCAGGGATGTAGTTAAGAGGGAGGAGGAAACAAGAGATGAATATTTAAGGTGAACCAAGGTGGGAGTCACATTCAGCAAAGGAACAAACCCGGATACCAGTGTGAACAAAGAAAAAAATAATTACTGTAGATGACAGAAGGACCAGGGAAAGAGTCTCGGGAATTCACTTTTCTCCCTTTGACCTCCCTCCTCCACAAAAATCTCAAAAAGCAAGTAGTATTTTAAGAGCTAAAGACTGGATAAGATCATTTCAGGAAGAGGAAACTGCAAAAGCAAACAAAAATAAAACCAAAGATGCTACAGACTCAGAGTGGTGCAGTCCTTAAGTTTAGTGAGTATCAGGGAAGGATGAAGACTGACAAGGAGGGGTTAAAGCAAAAACTGAAAAAGGTTATAGCTGTATTAGGAAAACCTCAATACTATTCTAAGTCTAAAGCAGAAGACTTGGAGGTACAGTGATCACATACTCAGATCTATAACTCTGAATGATTATGCATGAGGCGGCATAAGAGTTAACTAGAAAGTAGGAAAGCAGCAGTGAAGGAATGCATCTGATGATTTATTACCCATCACATACAAGCACCATCTAGACGGGCCACAGGCAGTTAGTTCTCTAACCTTAGAGAATATGCCCTATCTTTTCACACAGCCCAGTGTATGTGATTAAAAATTCAGCCAATAATTTATATAATGTGATGATGCTAAGACAAAAATATAAACAAGTACATAGAAGATTCTGGAAAATAGAGGAAAGTATGTTTGGGTAAAAACATTTCAAGCCAGAAAGTCAAGTAACCTGAAGAATAAAAGTTACTTCTTATATTTAAAAAAAATTTCCAGGTAAGGCATGGTGACACATACCTTTAAGCTCTAGGAGTAGAAAATAGGAGGGCAGGTGGACCTCTGTAAGTTCAAGGCCAGTCTGGTCTACATAAGCAGTTCCAGGCCACGTGGAGCTTATATAGTAAGGCCCTATTCTATCTCAAAAGAAAGAAAGGAACCTTTGATTTCTTTGAACACTTGCATTTTTAAAAAACACGTGTGATTTTTATGATACTATAGATTCATTTTAATACAAATATTTTTCCTTAAATCTACAAGTAAAAAAAAAAAGGCCCAAGAATAATGTGTATTATTTGCTCTGTATCTTAGTACACAGAGGCCATGATCTATCACAATATGCTCTGAGGTACACGTGTATATCTGCAGAGGAAGGCTATCCAAGGCCATCCATAGGCTGTCTCTACTGATCCTTTCTGGCTTCTTACTATTTCTTCTCATATACCAGATTCTTTAATTGTCTGAGTCTAGTCACAGAATATCAGATTCTACATTTTCTAGCATGTCACATGATCAGATTGTATTTAGGTGCATTCGTTCTGTGTTTGTGTGTGTGTGTGTGTGTGTGTGTGTTGTATTGAGGTATGGAGGATAGAATTCAGGGTCTTCCACATGCTAGGCATGACCTGTGTTACTATTGAACTACATCCCGGGGGGGGGGTCAAAAAAAAAAAAAAAAAAAAAAAAACTAATCCCACCTGGAAAAAAAATCTTCCTTAGAAAATTTTTAAAGGGCACAGGGTTTCACCTGGGTGTCAAGGAACTGGATTTTATACAAGATTCAAGAAGCTTATAACACAAATGAACACCTGTTTCTAGAAAATTATAAATTGTAATGTCATGCCGGTTTTTGCTTTTTTTGTTTGTTTTTGTTTTTTAAGACATAATCCTTTTATAGTCTGGCCTGGCTATGTAGACCAGAGTGACTTTGAACTCAAACATCCACATGCCTTAGCCACCTTAGTGCTAGGACTGAAGGCAGGTAAAAACCAGGCCTGCATAGCATTATCTATCTATCTATCTATCTATCTATCTATCTATCTATCTATCTATCTGGAAGACAGGTCTCAAAATGTAGCCCAGGCTAGACTTGTACTCTTAACAATCTTCCTGCTTCAGCCTATTAAGAGCAGAATGTCAGGTAAATGCCAGGTATGTTACATATATTTCTTTTTACCTTAGGGAGACAGTATGTTTCCTGAGGACAAGAATGGGGTGTGTGTGGCGTGTGTGTGGGTGGGGGGGGGGAGAGAGAAGAGAGAGAGAACAGAGAGACAGAGAACAGAGGAGAGAAAGAGAAAGAGCACTCACTGAGGATTAAACTCAGAGCCTTGTGTAGCAGGCTTGTCATTAAGCTACATCTCATGTCCCCAGCAACAAACACAGCATCTGACATATAGTAACAGATGTTTGCTAAAGTGAATCAAACTGACCTAGTCCTAGCTGGTGGGTCAAATTACTAGGAGGTGATTAGATAAGAAAGGCTGACTTATCAATTGATTAGTTCAGTGGTGGATTCATAATTTGATGGCACTACTGACAAGTAGTAAAAACTAGAAAATGGGGCCTAATGAGAGGAAGCTGATCACCAGGACATAGCTTTGAATGATCGCTCTAGCTCCCGGAATATCCTCTCTCTCCCCCTCTCTCCCCCTCTCCCCTTTTCCCTCCCCTTCTCTCTCCCTCCATCCCTCTCTCCTTCCCCCCCCCCCCCCGCTTATCTTCTTCCAGACCCAATAAGGTGCACAGCTCTGCTGCACTATACAATTTAGTCATATTTCTGCTTTACATCGGCCAATAGCAATACACACAGGAAAAATTATCGACTGAAGCATTTGGAACCATGAACCAGATAAACCTCTCATCTTGTATGCTCTTCACGAGAAACTAACATATGGATACGTTTTTATTTCATTCTTCAGCTTACTGAGAATCACCAACAGTCTTATGCTAAGAGAAAATCAAGTGGTATTTTAAAAGTATTATCTTGGCCCTATAGTATAAAATAAAAGAGAATAACTAGGGGGAAAACCAGGACATTTTCATAGCACAACATTTAAAGAACCACACTCCTGGCACAGAATGGTTACAAGGATTATGAGATAGAGCATGTGAAAGTCCTTTGTAAACTGAAAAAGTACTAAGTAAATCTAATTTTCATTATTATTTTAAGTATGAGGTGACAGCCCCCTCTAAAAAGACTAAAACAAATAAAATTTATATCTCAGGTATTTTGAAGAGAAGAAATAAGTAGCTCCAGTTTACATTTAATAGGAGATAAGAAATAAGAGCCAGAAGTTATGTCCTTATGCCAAGTGTGGGGGCCCATCCCTTTAATCTAGCACATGAAGAGTAAAGACAACAGGGTCTTGAGTTTTAGAGCTACATGAGATCCTATCTTGAAGGACAAAGAGCAAAAGAGCAAGGGGGGAGGGAGGGAAGGAGGGAGGGAGGAGGGAGGGGAATGCTTTAGGAGTAGGAGAACAGAAAAGCCAGAGAGGAGAGTCATCAGTTTGCTTTTCTTCAGTTCTCTCTAAACTAGAAAGTGATAGATTATGAAGTGCTTCTCAGCTTCAATTTTCTATATAAAAAATATATTAAATGTTGAAGTAAAGCTATTTCCTGCAGACATGACAAGACCATCTACCATCATGAAGAATGACTCTTATGATCTACAGAATACCTTGGTCTCCAGTCATCTCGACAAGAAAAGCAAGCAATAAAGTGAAGCTACATACATGGCGATAATAACAGGGCTGCTAACATTCTCTGGCAGAAGAAAGGTAGAGTGGGTCTGCTCAGGTTCCAGCCACCACTACTCTCCTCACTCCCTTCAGCTCTGTGTGGTCTGAGGGAACAGGGTAAGAAAGTAATTAAAGACAGAAGGCTGACTAGAGTTAAGACTTCAGTGAGGCAGCTCTCCAGAATCGGGGCCTTCTGGGATATGGCTAATTTCTAGTATCCATACTGTTTTGAGCTTCTTGGTGCCGATCTGGGGAGAACAGATGGTTCTTTATGGCTTCTGAGAGAGCATAAGCATAAACTTAACTTCAGGTATGATGGCTGATACACTACAAAATGATTACTGCTTTGTGCTTGTTTACTTTTCTAAGAGTACCAAAACAACTGAATAAATGTCATTCTTTATCTAATAGTTAAAGAACACTGGAGGTGATGTAATTATTGTCCTGGGCCAAAACAGTGTTCAAATCAATTCTTTGCCGGGGGCAAAGGCATCATGAAAAGTGAACAGGGGTGTGTAGATTGGCTCATCCAGTAAAGGTATTTGCCACCAAGCCTGATGATTTGAGTTAGATACCTAGAGCCCACTTAGTGGACGGAGACATGAAAACTTTTGACCTCCACATGTAGACAGTGGCACGTGCCCACCCGATAGCAAAAATAAATAAAGTTTGTAATTAAAAAAAAAATGTATTAAGTCAACAGGCAATACAGATTTAGAAATCCAATCATTCAGTCATATACTCAGTGAATATACTGTACTCAGAAATTTTGCACTGGAAGAATTTAATGACAAAGATTGTGGGTCAAAATCCTATCCCTTTAAAATAATAACTATTCAACTAAACATTACATAAAATGTATTCAATAACTGTGAAAAAGGTAAGCACCATAACAGACTAAAAACTAGACATGAGCTGGCATGATGCCAAAACACTCAAAGCTTTAGTATCCACTGCATAAAATCCACAGCCAGGGCTACACAGAGAAACCCTGTCTCAAAACAACAACAAACAAAAACGATTAAAACTTGGGAGTATTGGGACTAGAGGTGTGTGCAATCATGGCCATGTTGGGGCCTCATAACTTGGGCTCTGAGCATGTAAGGTAAGCAATCTATAAACTAAGTTACAACCCCAGCTCCTGTTCATTCTTTTAACTTTGTATTTTTACATAAATAATACAAAAATTTATTTATCTATGCCAGTGCTTCTCAACCTCTTTAATGCTGTGACTCTTTATTATAGTTCTCATGGTTGTGGTGATCCTCCTTCCCCATCATAAAATTATTTTGTTGCTACTTTATAACTATAAATTTGCTAATTATGAGTCATTGAGTCATAATGTAAATATTTTTTGAGACAGATTTGCCAAAGGGTTGTGATCCACAGATCTATGCTATAATTAACTCTGTCCCTGCAAAGTCGATGTACTGGAGTCTGGTTATTTGGGGAGGCTGTAGAAGCTTCAGATTATTGGGGCATGCTCTTGGAAAGTAGTTTACAGGAGACCCTGACACTCTCATACAGGGATGGTCATATGCAACTCCAGCTCCTTTAACTCTAGCCAACGCCAGGCGACCAGGCGACCAGGGTTGTAGCATCAGCCTATACGGTGCTGCTTGGCCCTGAAACTGTGAGCTAAAGGAAAGTTTGCCTTTCTCCGTCCTCTTTCCCTCCATAAATATCTTATGTCAAATATTTTGTCATCTTCTCAGGTGAAAGATATCTGAGTTGTTATAACATCTTAAGGAACTACCAGACTATCTTCAAGAAAGTGGCTATGCCATTTTACTTTCCCAATATCATTTGTATAAGCAGTCCAATCTCTATCAGTCTTCCCAGCAAACACTAATTCTTTCCAGAGTCGATAAGTTTGAAGAAATAGTTTTCATCTGTATTTCCTTAATGACTAAAGAAGTTGAACACTTTTCATATGTTTATCTTCTGATTTCTCTGAATTAAAGTATATTCAAATCATTTGTTCATCTTTCAAAAGATTTATTTTTAATTATGTGTGTGTATATGTGTTCACATACACTGGATCCCTTGGATCTGGAGTTACAGGAGGCTGTGAGGAAACCAAAATAAATACAGGAAACTAAACCTGGGTCCACAGAGAAGTATGTGTTCTTAATGCTGCCAGTCTCTCCAGACACACTTAACTCTGCTCATTTTTAATCTGGGTTGTCTTTTAATTTATTGTTGTGTTTAAGAAGAGTTCTTTATGTTTTTAAAAAATACTCTTACAGGGTAGTACCATTTAATACCATGTACATGTGTGGTGTGTGTGTGTGTGTGTGTGTGTGTGTGTGTGTGTGTGTTTTCATGTGGCCTTATCAATTTCTTTAGCATTAGCCATCTATCCCTTTTCCATTTCCTCTGTTCTGCCCTCCCATCTATGCATACTGCTGGAGAAGAAAAGTAATAACCAGCGTAGCCAGCCTGAGTCCTATGAGCTACAATGAAGACTGTGCTGGATGGAAAGATGTGTCCACTAGTGTGTAACAGTGGCTTAGACATTATGGGAGTAACTAATACCTCTCTAATGCATGTAAAGCCTGATCCACAACATAGGACTCGTATCTGCCTGATACTGCTAACGAGGGCCAGCAAAAGGCTGACCAGGTCACAGGCTGTAGGAGGGAACCTAATACTATTCTAAGTGGACTGCTTCCTTAGTTCTTATCTACAGATTTTGAGCATTTCTCAAACATCAGCAGTGAAGCTTCTATTTTTAATAGATGCAATGATATAGACACCACAACTGGTCAGACTGCAGAAAACAGACTGTGAAGTGTTCAACTCTAAATCAGACAGTTAAACAATACCTCCCTTGAGGTTAAGAGATCATCACACAAGAGGGATAGAAAAATCTTAGGAGACAGAAGTAAATGTCTGTAGTGTTTGCTCAATATGACAAGGTAGCTGTAAATACAAATTGTAAATATAAAATTCCAGCAACTATGACTGCATGCACAAGACAGGGCCAAAACAAAATCCTAGCACAAGGGGAGAAGTTCAGGAACTCCTATTCTAGCTGAGCCATTCCCACAGATTAATTTAGATTGTGTGTAAGTATATGTGTGTGCACATGTGTGAGTTTATGTATACCACAGGCATGCATATACCTGAGGAAGCCAAAGGGCATCAACTTCCCTGGAACTGGAATTATGGGAAGTTAGGAACCACCTGTGTGGGTCCCAGGAACCAAACCTGGGTCCTGTGCAAGAGCAGTGAACATCCTAACCTTAGCTATCTCACCAGCCACCATGGTGACTTCTTTCTTTTCTTTTTTGTTTTGGTTGTTTTGTTTTTTTAGACAGGGTTTCTCTATATAGCCCTGACTGTCCTGGAACCAGCTCTGTAGACTGGGCTTGCTTCAAACTCAAGAGATCTGCCTGCCCCTGCTCCTGAGAGCTGTAATTAAAGGCCTGTCCCACCAATGCCAGAGAAGCCATAGTGTTTCTTAATTCCTGTATCAAGCCAAATCTTTTTAAATAATCGAAACATATTACATAGGAATTTAGGGACTATGTTTGTGCCACACACTTGTCAAAGTTAATATAGTAACAAACTATTGTACACATCTATATCACCCACCCTAGTCCTTTATTACTAACTTCATTAAAGCCTTCTTTAATCATAAGGGCTCCTTAAGTTATTAAGTAAATACTGACCTTTCCTCCAAAGAACTAGAACTGACCAATTCTTGCTAGTCCTGAAGTTTTTAATTAATCTCTTTTGCTACTGCCAAAAGTTAGATGATAACTTGGCTTATTCATTTAGCCTTTTCTTGGAAAAAAAAAAAAAAAAAAAAAGGCTGGCTGGAGGCCTGGAGAAGTAGCTTAGATCTATACTTATCTACTTAGCTAGATCTATCTATCTAATCTATCCATCCATCTCTATCTAATCTACCTACCTATCCATCCATCTATTCAATGTTTATGGGTGTTTTATCTGCATGTATGGCTGTGCACCACATGTGTACAGTGTTTGCAGAAACCAGAAGAAGGTTCAATGGAACTGGAGTTACAGATAGTTGTAAACTGCCATTTGAATGAAATCAAACCTGGGACCTCTTGAAAAACAACCAGTGTTCTAAGCCATCTCTCCAGGCCTCCAGCCAACCATATTTTTGAGTATACATTATATATCATACATAACGAAATGAGTTATGGCTATGAAAACAGTGCTGAGACACAGACCATCCTGGAATAGAACCAAGTACAATGCAGTCAGGAGCACACTTAAGCAAGGACCGGAGCTGTTACCTTCTTTCCTATGTTAATGGATCTGGTCATTTCTCTCTTTGAGATCCTTCGTGATTTTATTCCACCGAGTCACAGAAACACTTCACAATTTCGTCCTTACTTACCTAACAGCACATCTATTGCTTTGTTTTGTTTGACTTCACATCTTTTGACCCAGCTATTTATAATCATCTGCTGCACTGATAATATGCTGAGTACTCTCACCTAACAATTTTGTATCCTGCAACAAGAAAGAATCCCTCCTTAATGTCTAGCAGCAAAACTAGTATTACAAATAACTCCTTTCTGAAACCTTCATTTATGTCCGCTGATATAGTTTCTATACAACTTGTTATCATATTTATTGTTTTGTATTATAATTTGGTTTTCTCTTTGTACCAGGAGACAGTAGTATCTTTAGAAACAGAAACCACATTCTACTCTGTAATCTTCCCTAAACTTGACATTAGGAAATATTCAAGAAACAGTTGAGAATCAAAATGTACTGATAAGGCAAGGAGTAGCAGTACACATAAAATTCTAGCACTTGGAAGACTGAGGTAGGATACTACATAGTTAAATAATGTTTCAAAAATGGTGAAAGAGAAAACAAGAACTGGGGTTGGGGGGAACAGGCCAACCCTGCCAATATTTTTTGTTGTTTGTGTTCTGTATGTATACTCAAACAGTAAGACCACTGCTTACTACTATTGCCACATAGGGAAAGAAAAAGAAAGCATACTTTGTCCCCTCTGTCTACCTATCTGACAATCTACTTAATAAGTAATTAAAAAATACTCAGAAAAAATCCTGCACGTGAAAGGAGAGGCACCATGATACCCACTTACATCTGAGAGATAAAGACAAGAATCAAAGGTCCAAGGTCAGCATAGGCTGCAGAGCAATTGAAGAGCAGGCTAAGCAAATAAAACACCACATTAAAAAAAGAAAAAAGAAAAAGACCAAGTAAGAAGAAGTCACCTACCAGAAACAAACACTTTTACTTTAGATAATGATCAATGTAGTAAGTAAAATTCTTGCCACGCAAGCTTAACAGCATAAGTTTGTTTGCTGGAACCCAGATAAAAGTAGAGAGAAAAAACTGATTTAACAAAATTTTGTCCTCTCAAAACCCAAAAGCTCCATGTGTATACGGTGAAAGACATATGTGTGTGTGTGTACATACCCACATACTCCACACAGAATGTTTGCAAAACTAATTGCTGAAGCAACTGAGTAGTTGCTAGGAAGGCATGCAGTATGAAATTACACACCTTCTATTCACAGTAGCATCTAGCTTAGCTAACTGTAGCATGAACACATCTCTAAATATGAAGTCCTTTTTATTATCCTAGTCAGGTTCAATTCCAGGTTGCTAGTGTTCTATAATTAAAAATGAACTCATTCTTAGCATCTTCCAATTCAATTCTGTACCTGGAGATGTGTAGCTAGTAAAGTGATGTTCCACTAAGGATTGAAAAGGTAATCATAGGTATATAATTTTTTCCATTCTTTTACATAACTATCAAAACCAGAGGTTAAAAAACAAAAACACCCCAATCATCTCATGTTTCTACCCTCACAATGGTCCAAATTATGAATAATTTTCATAATAATCCATAGCTTCAACAACTATTTAGAGGCTGGAGAAATGACTCAGCAATTAAGAGTGCTTGCTGCTGCAAGAGTCTGACATATTCAGAGGCAGATGCTCACAGCTAACCATTATAACTGATCATGGGGTTCCCAATGGAGGAGTTAGAGTGAAGACTGAAGGAGTTGAAAGAATTTTCAACCCCATGAGGAGAACAACAATATCAACCAACCAGAGCCCCCAGGGTCTAAACCACCAGCCTGGGAGCACTTAGGGAGGGACCCATGGCTCCAGCTATATATGCAAGGGTGTTATAGGTGAGAGAAGAGATCCTTGGTCCCATGAAGGCTGGACGTCGTGGGGAGGGGGGGAATTCGAGGGTGGGGAGGGGAGGTGCAGGGGGGGTAGGTGGAGGTACACTCTCATAGAAGCAGGAGGGGGGGGATGGGATAGAGAGTTGGGGGGGGATGGGGTAAGGGGAGAACAACTGAAATGTAAATAAAATTTCCAATAAAAAAAAAAAAGAAATTCCACAAAGCTTTGCATAAGACCCATCAAATTAATGATCAATATGCATGCTTATATCTAAAACGAGCTGAGTCAGAGCTAATCACCAGGTGACACTTCCTGCATCTTCATATGAACTACTTGTGTTTTTATGGTTCTTTTTCCTTTATATGTTGACAAAAAAGGTATTTGGGGCCTTGGCTTCACTCCTAATTTTGAGCTACGGTTCTGATCAATAAGTAGTTGAGGGTGCATCAAATAAACCATTCCTGTCTGACCTAAAAAAAAAAAAGTGTTTGCTGCTCTTCCAGGGGACCCTAGTTTAGTTGCCCGCATCTACATCGAGATGGCTCGCAACTACCTGTACCTCTAGCTCCACAGGATCTAACGCTCTCGTTTTTACCTCCTTTGAATACTTGTATATACACAGAATATACTCACACAGACAAATGTACATTAAAGATTTTTTTTTTTTTTAAAGATTCAGCTTTCCACATTCTCCACGTATAAGGTCTTTCTTCATTTTATAAGGTCTACTTTCTGTTTAGGGTGGTGTAACATGCCTGTATTCCTAGCACTGATGAGGGGTTGGAGGAGGAAGAGTGTAGAGGCAGAAGGATATCTAGAAGGCCGAGGTTAACATGGTCTACATAGTAAGTTCTAGGCCAACCAGGGCTGAATGGTGAGGCCTTGTCTCAAAAACAAATGAACAAATCTCATTTCTGCATTAATATAGCATAGCATAGTAAAGAGCATACACATTCCCAGTATACCTTCTTTTCAATCTCACACCTCCCAGCTGGTCAACTATCATTATTTATCACCTATTCACAAATTCATATTTGAGCTGGATATGGTGATGTTCACTTATAACCTTAGCACACAGGAGGCTGGGTTAAAAAGAGTTACAAGTTTGAGGCCTGGATGGGCTATAGAATGAGTTCAAAGTCAGCCTGGGCTACAGAACAAACTTTATCTCAAAATTAACTACAAAAAAATTTTGGGCTGGAGAGATGGCTCAGCAGTTAACAGCACTAACCCTGATTGCTCTTCCAGAGTTCAATCCCAAGCAACCACATGCTGGCTCACAACCATCTGTAATGGGATCTGATGCCCTCTTCTGGTGTGTCTGAGGACAGCTACACTGTACTCATATACATAAAATAAATAAAATCTTTAAAAATAAATAGGTTTAAAAAAATTTACAGTAGGACATGGTGATGAACTCTACTCTCAAGAGGCAGAGGCAGGCAGATCTCTAAGTTCAAGGCCAGCCTAGTCTACAAAGCATGATCTAAAACAGCTAGAGCTACACAAGTTAGCCCTCTCTTGAAAAACCAATAATAATATAATTTAAATATTAATACATACAAATTCAAAATTAGTAGAAAATTAAAAACTCTATCACACATAAAGAGAAGCCATGATTGATAATAACTATAGGCTCCTTTGCAAAATCCTTATTTCTTATGCCAGTCAGACCTACTTAGAAAGTTCCCAATCACCTCCTTATCTTCAAACACACCAAAGAACGTTATTGTTGTTCGTAAAAGCCACAGACATAAGCAAGATCTTACCTAATCTGAGCTCTCCGAAGTTCCCACACCCTATCTTCTTGCCAACCCTGAAGTTGGGTCCCACCATGAGAACCCAGAGGATGTTGAAGTGCCAGATGGTCGGGAACAGTGTGTGTTCCTTTGTGCCATGGTTTTAGTTGTCCGTTGTCTATCATCCTTTTCCCTATTAGAATGGTCCATGTTCCTACACAACAGTCTCTGAGCAATGAGCGACCTCAGCGTGTATACTTCTCTTCAACACAGAAGTATGTCCAAATCATCAGTCAGAGAATGAGGAGTTTTGGCACCATATTTATGCTTCTAATGTTCTTCCAGAAGGTGAAAAACCACTCATCAGTTCTTGAAGAATATAAAATCTGTAGATCTCATGCATAAGAGGACATCTTGTAACCTGGATAAAAAACAAGAAAATTACAGTTAAAAAATAATTTTCAAAACAAACTGAGAAAGTCACTAATTAGAATGGATCTTATCCAATGGTACAGTGATTTTCAGAGCTCCCTGAAATAGGTTTTGGTTTTATATCTTTCAAAATGTTAACCATGTGGATTAATTACAAGTTAACACAATCTAAGTAAACTGCAAATCAGGACACTAAGGGAACACACTTAAGTATTTAATAGGAAATATTTCTTTTAGTAATGTCACTTAGCCAAAAAAGAAAATATTTGCTTAGTTGTTTTCTTAATTGACTGTGCAACCGGGTATTCGGCAGAAAGGGTTAATGCTAAGTTAAATAAACTGTAGACAATTTAATTCAAAGCTGTCCTTGTACAACTGATCTAGAACTCATTAGGAATGAGGCTATTCAGTGTTTCTCCTCCCTCTACTCACCATTTACCAAGCACTGGCAGCAAGCATGCAATCCGAAATGTACAAACCGGCAGCAGTCTCTCAGAAGCCCACACTTAACGCTCTCTGGCGTTGTTTCTCTCCAAGTGCCTCTCTTTTAACCCTTATGCTTAAGCAGATAATATATCTCATAAAACCCCAATTCTGCTTTAAAAGAGTGACATGAGGAGTGGTGGCATCTGCTTTTATCTTAGCACTTGAGAGGGAGGCAAAGGCAGGTGGATTCTACAGAGTGATTTCCAGGACAGACACCCTGTTGAAAGAAGAGAGGGGAGGGCAGAGGAGAAAGGAAGGGGAAGGAAAGGGGAGGGGAAGAGAAAGGGAAAGGCAAGGGAGAAGGAACAGGAAAAGGAGGGAAAGGAGAGGAAAGGGAAGGGAGGAGAGGCAAAAACTTATGTGCTGCATTTTAAAAAAGAATTATTTATTTTTATTCTGAATAGGAACCCCAATTGAAGATAAAGCCATAAAACTAAAAAGTCTTAATCTTTATCCCCATTAGAATTCTTCAGAGTCTCACATAAAAACTGAGCCCAACGCAAAAGTTGACAATAAGATCATTTTATTGCCATATTTGGTATGTATGTACTTGTGATGTCATGATATATTTTGGATTTTGACCATGGTCCTGGCTCTTTACTCACACAGCCATGGTTTCTTCCTAAGTGACCAGAATAAGCCTCAGATAACAGGACCTATTTCACCTTTATTTTCTTCCATCTCCTTTTCTCCCCAAGGCAGACCATAGAAACTACAATTTCTCTCCCCCCAAGGTAAGTCACACAAACCAAAACTTTTATCTCCCCAGCTTTGAAAAGGACCATAAAGAAATCCTCGGCTCTAATCTGTCTGACATTTTGATCGTAGATCATAAGACCACCACCCCACACCACATTTCAAAAGAATACCCTCCTACCCAGAAAGAATAAAAGTTGTAGAGAGGTCCAGGGGAATATGAACTGGGTTTCCCCACTACTGGCATTAAATCATATTCCTTTTTGTCCAGTCAGATTTCTACATGCTTCAGTCATGACTATGCAATTAAGTATCCATAGCAACCCAAAAGGCCAGATCCTCTTGATACTGAGGTGGGAACCCTACACCCCAACGCCTGTGCACCTCTTCATCTGTATCTTTTATAACATGCTTGATAACCAGCAAATCATAAATTATGTTTGGATGAGTTTTGTGAGCTACTCAAAACAATAGAATCCAGAAGTGAGGTACAAGGGAGCTACTTATGACCAGTTGGTCAAAATCACAAGCAAAATAACCAGAGACTTAGAAGCAGACCTCAACTCAGGAAAGATAGTTTTAAGGATTTGACTCAGTTTCAAGGTTGACAATGTCAGACCTGAGTTAGAACATCAGGGCTGTGTCTACCTCTGCAGAATTAGTTCTTTACTTGTTGGTAGGAGAATCTCCACACCTTTTCAGAAATCTTCTGTTTGAATCATTATAGTGTTACAACTGTTAATACTCTTAAAAAGAAGATATCCTTGCCCCCCTTTTTAGGCAGGAGAGATTCACTTGCCTCTGCCTCCCCAGTGCTGCAACTAAAGGTGTATGATGCCCAGCCAACTACCAGGGTACAACAGTTATGGCTGTTAAATAACAGCAAAGGTTTCTAACCTATATACGCTTCCTACAAACACTTCACTTCTAATTCCCTAGCAATACAATCACAGGTACAAAGCTTCGAGATGTTAGTAGACACACAATACCTGACCCAATCCAAGGATATATGCTTATAGCACATCAGCTAAAATAATCTTTATACTATTACATTTGATATTTGTTTTTGTGTTAAAACTGTAAAGTGATGACATTAGAATTTCCACAATACTAATTATTATTAATAAAATCAATTGTCTACATTGAAAAATAGAACAAATTCCTATTTCTATTCATTTCTAAATGTACCCAATATTCTCTGGTGTCTTTTATCCGAATAAAACAGTAATGGAGAAAGAAAAGCAAAGTAAAACTGAAAATGTTTTATATATAGATCTGTTTTAATTGTTGAAGACATGTGTATGTTAGAGACTGGCAGAGACATTTTCTTTCCTTATAGTATACATTGTGTCAGGAGACAAATAGAATATGCAGCCCATATGCACATTCAACTAATGCCTGAACCTTCAGATTATCATCACTATCATATTTTGAATGGTTTGTTTTAACAGTTACTAGTAGATAACATAAAAACAACCAGATTAGCCGGGCAGTGGTGGCGCACGCCTTTGATCCCAGCACTTGGGAGGCAGAGGCAGGCGGATTTCTGAGTTCGAGGCCAGCCTGGTCTACAGAGTGAGTTCCAGACAGCCAGGGCTATACAGAGAAACCCTGTCTCGAAAAACAACAACAACAACAACACAAAAAAAAACCCTATAATAAAACTAAGACGTTATCAAGCTTAATTTTAGCCTATATATTTTTTGTTTTGTTTTGTTTGAGACAGGGTTTCTTTGTATAGCTTTGCTTGTCCTGAAATTCACTTTGTATACCAGGCTGGCCTCGAACTCAGAGATCTGCCTGACTTTGTCTCCCAAGTGCTTAGATTAGAGGCATGCATCACTACCCACCCAGCACATGGGTCTCCTTATCTTAGAATTTATTTTCTGTTTACTATATGTGTGTGCACATGCACATATGAGATCAAAGAGCATGGTGATTCCCTAGAGCTGAAGTTAGAGGTAGTTATTAATTAATTGATGTGAGTGCTGGGAACCAACATCTTCTGGAACAGCATCAAGAGCTCTTGACCCTGAGCTATAGCCCAAGATACAAGTTTTCATTGCTGAAGTAGTTAGTATGTTCTTGTACATGTTTGTGCAAGGACAGAAGCCAGAAGAGGGAGTCGGATAATTCAGAAGCAAGTTGCAGACATTTGCAGGATATTGGCTTTTTTAAAAAGATGTGTGTGTGTGTGTGTGTGTGTGTGTATGTGTGTGTATGAGTACACTGTCCCTCTCTTCAGACACACCAGAACGAGGGCATCGGATCCCATTACAGATGGTTGTGAGCCACCATGTGGTTGCTGGGAATTGAATGCAGGACCTCTGCAAGAGCAGTCAGTGCTCTTAACCACTGAGCCATCTCTCCAGTCCCCTTCCCCCTTTGATACCTGGCTTTTTATGTGGGTGCTGAGAACTGAGCTCTAATCAGGGTTACACAGCAAGCACTCTCTACCTTTGAGCTATGTCTTCTTTTAAATGGAGAAATGCAGACAAATGTAAGAACTGAAATAGACAGATGAACACTTAAGAGCGGGGATAATGGAAAAGGATGGCATCAATTTTGCAGAAAACCAACAGTAGCATCAAAATGTTTTTTTTTTTTTTTAATTTATGTGTATGGTACCTACAAAGGTCAGAAGAGGACATTATGTGTATGTGCACACCTGTGTATGTGTGTACATTCATGCAGATATCTGTGGAGGCCAGAAAAGTGTATTGGGATGCCCTGGAGCTGGAGTTTCAGTTGTGAGCCAACTGCTATGTTTCGGGGAACCATATTTATCCTCAGAGAAGCAATTCAGCATGCTCTTAACTGCTCTCAGTGTAGCCCTGGCTGTCCTGGAACTCACTCTGTAGACCAGGCTGGCCTTGAACTCACAGAGATCTCTGCCTGTCTTTGCCTCCCAAGTGCTAGGACTAAAGGCATGCAACACTACCCTTAGCTTGAGTTAAACTGTGAGAAAAGTATATGTCTACCTCTAGAATCTGTGTGTGTATGTTTGTATGTATGTGCCTATGTACATGTAAGACTCATGAATATGTGTGGTTTTCCTAGAACTGCCTTTGCTCTTTTGTGAAAAACCGGTGTGTCCATATTTATACCAATCCATTTATGGGCATCTATTCCACTTCTTTGATTTGTTTGGTTTATCTCACCAATACTCTAGCTAATTGAACTTCAAAATAACTCATGAAATCTCCAACCTCATTTGAATGCAGGGCATTGTGCGTGTTAGTCAAGCATTCTACCACTGAGCTGCATTCACAGGCCTACCTAAGAAGAGTTGTTTTGTTTTGTTTTATAATAGAAGCATTTTTTGTTTAAACAGGCTTAACGTGCTTGTGTATGAATATGGAGAACAGCAATCAAGGGAGATTTGTGATGAAAGACTCAGGCCTCCTAACACACGGGAATACATACAAACATACATTCATATGTGCCCCACACGATGTATATCACACAGAGATATAGATAACTTTTTTAAATTGAAAGATGAAGTTTCCCCAATGTTTTACTAGCAAACTAGCAAAACAGGTCTATAAAACTATTTACCTTCTCATCTCAGTCAAGAGCCTGAGGCAAATTACTTAATAAGCTTCACTGAACACAGTCTCACCTCACTGTACTGCCTTCCTCCTCTCCTTGGAACTTTCGAATTACAGTGACATCTCCTGGTCAGCATTTCCCACCTACCATCTTCTCTCCTACAAGACTTACACAAACACATTAAGCGTTCTGTTTTTATTTCTGTAGTCTTCAACAATATATAAATGCATTTTAAATTTCATCTCCTCAAACCAACTAAATCTTTCTTTTGTCATAGTAATCACATATATTTGAAGCTAAACCATATACACCTTATAGCCCTTATCATTTTTGATTTTTTGGAATGCTGGGATTTAAATCCTTGGCCTCATATGCTAGGAATCTTGTCTCCTTCTCAGCTCAGGCACAGGGCTTTTATCTTTTCCTTTACCCTCTGCTGTTACTTCCTCCTGACTTTCTTTCTATCTAATAATTGTTCCTAGTTATTCTCCTTTGGAAGATCCTTGATTATTTTGGGTGGGGAGGGTTATTTTGAGACAGGAATCTTACCATAGCCCAGGCTGGCCTCAAACTTGTAATCCTGTAATCCTCAGCTTCCAGAGTTCTGAGCTACAGGCATTCATCATTATCTGCCATGCTTTATTTCTTCAGAATACTGGCTCTTATCCTTGTTTGTTTGTATTGTTCTGATTTTTGTGGCAATCTCTCAATATAATTCAAGCTCATCTGGAACCATGTAACCCAGGCTGGCATTACAGGAGTTAAGACACCATCTCCAGCTGAAGAACTGTTTTTGGAAAAAAAAATGCAGCCGGCGTGGTGGGCACACCTACCCAGCACTTGGAGGCAGAGGCAGGCGGATTTCTGAGTTCGAGGCCAGCTGGTCTACAGAGTGAGTTCCAGGACATCCAGGCTACACAGAGAAACCCTGTCTCGAAAAAACCAAAAAAAAAAGAAAGAAGGAAGAAGAAACAATGCACATATGCATTCCATTCTCTCATGGGACTTCTATGGAAGAACAGCACTCACTCAAGGAGTTTGATGTTTCTAAACACCAAAAAGAAAATGGCAAGTATATTATTCTTAAACTTAGACAAAGCATTCTCTTTTTTTGTTAAAAAAAATTTGGTTTTGAATTATGTGTAAGAATTTATGTCACACTTCTATTCCCATCACTCAGGAAGCAGAGCAGGTGGATCTCTGTGAGTTTGAGGCCAGCCTGGTTTACAGTTCTAGGACAGCCAGGGTTACAAGGAGAAACCCTGTCTTGAAAAACAAAATAGTGCGGGCGTGGTGGCGCACGCCTTTAATCCCAGCACTTGAGAGGCAGAGCAGGCGGATTTCTGAGTTCGAGGCCAGCCTGGTCTACCGAGTGAGTTCCAGGACAGCCAGGGCTATACAGAGAAACCCTGTCTCGTAAACCAAAAAAAAAAAAAAAAAGAAAACAAAATAGTAAAGAAAGGAAGGGAATGTGTATCTGTGTGGGGGTTTGCCCATGCGCATTCAGTTGTCTATGGAGACCAAAAAGGATGTCAGATCCCCTGGAGGTGAAGTTACAGGCAAATATGAGCTACCTTACTTATACAGGTTCTAGGAACTAAACTCAGGTCTCTGAAGAAGCAGTTTGTGCTCTTTAATGCTGAGTCATTTCTCCAGTCCTAGTCAATTAAATTAACAAATATTTACAAAGTACCTTCTATGTATCTAAACCTGGGATAATTGATGCTAACATAACAGTGAACTCAACATTTATAGTTGTTTTGGTTTTAGAGCTTAGAATATAGAAAGGGCCCCTGGAGGCATTGCAGGTGTCGCTGCTGTGTCACATGTACATCAGTAAGTGATGAAGAGGAGAGAGGCTCTGTCTATGCTCAGTGTTCTGACCTGTGAACATCTGAAGAATTAGTAGCCTAACACTCTCTCTAAAAAAAAGTGACCCTGAAATAACCACCAGTTTATTGCCACACAGGTCTGGTAGAGCAGACCCTGCTTGGCGACATAATGGATGAGCAGGGCATAGCGCTCCTGAAATGATCCCAGACACTCTGAGACCCGGAGCCCAACTGAGAACAAGTAAGTGGTGGAGAAATGAAAGACAGACAGGAAGATGTGAGCACAATGAAGAGAGGGAGACTTGGAGACTCGAGTGTAGTGAGGAACAACCTGATGTGCATAACCAGTGATGCCACCTGGGACCTGGTGGGGTCCTGACCCTGCAGCAGCAGGGGTCTGTTACCACCAAAAGCCAGGCAGACATCCCTGGTCTGGGTTGTTGTCCTGAGACATGTTGATGCCTAAAAGCTGTGCAGAACTGGTCCCACCCTTCACCTGGGCATAGTGGGAGAGCTGGCCTTGAGGGCATTAAGCAGGAAGCTGACCCACCCCTAGGCAGCTGCAGTACTCAGGAAGGCAGGCCCCACACATGGCAGGAGTTGCCAATGAGCTAGTCCTACTATCTATTTCCTATTCAGTGGTGTGTGTGGTCGAGGGAATGATACCATTCCCTCACCCTTCACCACCTGCAGCAGGTAGGAGACCTGGCCCTGGGTCATGAGAGCTCCTTATCTGCTCTAGCACTTAGGAGAATGTGTTCTGCATCTTGCCTAGGCAGCACAGTGGAGCTGACCCTGGTGACAGAGGTTGTTTGCAACTGGTGACCCTGGTGACCGAGGGCATGAGCATGGGAGAACTGACCCCAACACTTGTCTGCCATGGCATGATATGGGTGAGGGAGATATCCCTTTGCTCCTTTTTGCTCACCACAGTGGGCAGGTGCGAGACCTGGCCCTAGGGTCATGAGAGCAGGAGAGTGTGCCACCTTATGCTTCACCTGGACAGCATGAGTAGAGCTGGCTCTTGTTGAGAGGGTTGCTGGTAAGCTGGGCCTTAGGTGTGAGAGCCAGCAGGCTGACAAGCTCAGATACTGTAGTCTCAGGCCCAGATCCAGGGATTTCAATTGCTCATCCCAACATCTATCCCATCCGTCAATTGATGGAGTGCACTTGAAGGGGCTAGTCCTAAGGATCCAAAACTACAGGATTTCCATGATACAGGGCAACAACAGGATATTCAAGAGGGGTCCCAGTGAGGTTCCAGTATTGTAACAGAAACCAGAGACCTCGTACCACACCACTGAGTCATTGCCGAAGATTTATTAGCAAAGCAGTATACACAAAAGGGTGCACTATGGGACACACTTCAGCACACTGCAGCTTCCACAGTGAGATTTTTTTCTCTGCTGGGGGGAGGCTGCAAAGGTGGAGGGTGGGTACAAGTGGAGGGGTAGATTGAGTGGGGTTGGGGTACATGATGTGAAATTCTCAAGCAATCATTAAAATGCTAAAAAAAATATATAGAAAGAACACCACAAATGATCACACAAATAAAAGAACAACAAACGTTGGGATCATGGTGTAAATTAAACAAGTGTGGCTGAAATAATGAATTTAAGATTAAAGGATGAATTTCATATAGATGTTATAACTACTACAGTTCAGTGACAGAGGACCTGCTTAACATGCATAAAGTCCTGGGTCTGATCTCAAGCGTAAGGTACTGGTCTAGGGTCAGAAAGAAGATGCTTAGGCTTCTATTCAGCCTCACTAAATTACCTTCTTTAATCGTGTCATGAAGGGTCGGAGCCTCATCAAGAGCTAGAGAGAGTCCAGATACAGGCAGTATCTGTCTACAGATGAAAGGCTTCTGGTAAAGGGAGACCAATAATAAGATAGGGGGCATCATAATCACCATGTGAAGAGTTAGCAGGAGTCCATTGTTCAATATTTTTAAAGGTCACCAGAAGCAATAAGAGGCCATTTAAGCAGGGGAATGACATTTATACTTAAAGGGATATCAACTTGTAAGAAGCATTTAGATTTTTTTTTTTTTTTTTAATGACTGGCTCTAGTACTCTATATTACTTCTTGAGTAGGTTTAACCTTAATATGTCTGCTTTCTAAAAGAGTAACTATTGCTTTTTATAGAGGATGCTGGGAACAGAGACAATACGGTTATTTCTGTATTAGACAGTTCAATCTAGCCAGAAGATTCCAAACTTGAGCTTTCTCTCCTTCTGATACACTAACAAAGGATTCTTCCCACTCGCTTACTCACCAATTAAGCCCCATTGAGTCAAAGGTGTACTGGCCTCACACCTGTCCTCCTGAAACAACAAAAACAAATACACATAAAGTGTCTTTAAAACACATTCAAAGTTCTTGTTGGACAACCTAATCCTCCCTCCCTTGAACAACTTAGTTGCCTCTGTTTCTTATAGTCAACATGCCCCATTATTTGACTAGTATACTTAAAATAGACTCCTTTATGGCAAAATTTCTTTATGAGATCATATTTCTAGCTTTAAAAAAATTGGTTTGTTGGGAAACATTTCACACACTATATGATCCATCTATAGAGACACAAGTGTAGAGGGCAGTAGCTCAACAGGTAGAATGTTTGTCTAGCACACTTGAGACCCTCGGTTCAGCTCCACAAACTGAATAAAAAGTGGGTGTAGTAGAATACACCTGTAATCCATCCCAGAACTTGGTACTATGGTGGTAGGAAGATCAGAAGTTCAATTATCCTCATGAGACAGTGAGTTGGGAGTCCAGCCTAGGTTTCATGAGTCCCCAAAATGCTCCTTCCCCCCAAAGCAACAAAATAATAAATGGTATCCCTACTATAGAGGTAACTTTCAAATGCAGATTTCAAGTATACTATACCTTAGTTCACAATTAGTGCAAATGGCTTTCATTGAAGCTTTTGAAATGTATTATTATTACTTATGTATACATGATGTGTATATGTGGGAGATCATGCCATAGCATGTATGTGTGAAGGACACAGAACAACTTCATGAAGTTGGTATTCTCCATTTACCTTTATATTATTTTTGGGTATTACACAGAGGTTGCCAAGATTGGGTGCTTTTACCTGCTGAGCCATTTCATCAGCCCTACAAATCTGTTTTCTGAAGACCCTGGAAGAGAACACTGAACCAAGAACTTTTGTGCAGTGCTAATCTGGCACTGTACTACTAAGCTACATCCCAGCACTTGAGGCTTTTTTTTTTTCTTCTCTTCTTCTTTTTTTGGGGGTTGGGGTGAGGGTGTGCAGAATGTATCCTGGGCTGTCTTAGAACTCTATAGACCAGAATGAGAATACAGGTGTGAACCACCATACCCAGTTATTGAGATTATTTGACTGGTTAAATAGTCTCATCAGCTTTTCTAGTTGTGTTACTCATCTTGAGCTTACCTAGGAAAAGATTTGATGTCAGTGTTCTTCCTTTCTTTTGGCTTTAAAATGTATTTAATATTATTTTATTTGAGTGAATGTTGTGGCTATGTATATGGATGTGTGCCATGTATGCCTAGTACCTGCAGAGGTCAGAAGGAGGAGTCAGATCCCTGGAATTGAAGTTAGAGACAGTAGTGAACCACCATGTGAGTGCTGAGAAACAAACTCAGGTCTCCTCTAGAAGAGCAACAACTACTCTTGAGCACTGAACACCTGCCTCATCGCCCTTGGACCTTGTTGGAAGATATTTGACCACACTGTGAACCCCAAATTGTGAACTAGAAAAACCAGCCCTAGCACACACCTTTTATCCAAGAGTTTTCTGTTTACTATAAACAAGTAGTTGTAAACAAGAGCTAAATAAAGTCAATGATAGGTCAAGAGCCAGCAAAAAACCAGTTGAAAGGGAGTAAACATAAGGAAGTAGAAGGAAAAACACTGAGTTGAAAGGTATTTAAGACAGTGAGGAGAAGAAGAAGGGCTTTTTCATTCTGGGATATCGTAAAGTTGGAAGGTCAGCTGAGTGCTTTCTCTACCTCTCTGAGCTAGCAGGTTTTCAGCTCAGCATCTGGCTCCTGAGTTGTCTTTGGTAAATCTAAAGTTTGAGATCTTGTTTTTAAAAATAACAGGACCTCCTCACCTTTTATAAATCTTATCAATATTACATACTGGAAGACTTTAACAAAGAGGAGGAAAAATATGTACTTTTGTAAGTAAATTTGCAGCTGGACATGGTACCACATACTCTTGATCCCAGCACTTGCACATCAGTGAGTCTGAGGCCAACCTGGTCTACAAAGCAAGCTTCAGGCCAGCCAGCTACATAATGAGATGCTATGCCAAAACCAAAATTTGTAGGTTGATATTAAAAGTTTCCTTGATGACTTTGTTGTTGTGGCTGTAACATAACTGAATCAAGTACAAAATATTCTTCCTGTGATACATTAGTAAGGCTTGTCGAATTGTGTAAGTTCCCGACAACAGTGTATGGAACTCATGATAAGAATAATTGTAATCTATTTTCTTCCTTAATTCTACTGTAGCATAAAGATGTCAACTTGCAAGCTTGTTTGCAAATAAAGTTAGTAGCTGTAATCTGATTTTCACACTCCAATGAGATTTTCTTTGCTAGTTTTACTTTAGAGTTATTATTAGTTAATCCATTATTTTAAGAAAGAGTTATGAATCAAGTAAGGTCAAGGCCAGCCTGGTATACATAAGTAGTTCCAGGACAGCCAGACCCTGTCTCCAAAAAAAGGAAGGAAGGAAGGAAGGAAAGAAGGAAGAAAAAAAGGAAGGAAAAAAAGGAGGGAGGAAGGGCGGGAAGGGAAGAAAGAAAGAAGGAAGAGAGAAAAAGAAAGGAAGGAAGGACGGTAGGTGGCTAGAGAGCCAATAGGTATCCCTATATTTTTAACATTTTTCCTGGAGAACTATTTACTTTGCATAAATACAGATGCATTCAGGTTCAACTGAAAATTTTGTCATATTTGATTATCTCAAATTATAGATATCTTTTGTTGGCATTTTATCTATGCTCAGTCCCACAGTTACCTGGCAACAGCCTGGTGTACCTGACTCACTATAAAAGGAGCTGCTTGCCCCTGCTCTCTCTTGCCCTCCTGCTCTTATTCCTGGTCCTTAACCCCTCTCTCCCCATTCCCCCTCCAAGCGCCTGCATGCGCTCACACAAGTGCTCAAGGCCGGCCTCTATTCCTCTACTCTGTCTCTTTCTCTCTCTGCCTTTCTCTGTCTCTACTCCCTCAACTCCCCTCCCCATGCCCAGAATAAACAGGTCCCTCAGGGAAAGGGATTCCTCAGCATGGGCCCACAGAGGAACCCCCTCTCCCAACACCTGACTACATATCCACCAAATATATTCCTTCTCTCCTTATCTTTTTATAAAACACAACATCTTTGAACTAATAAAGTCTTAAGAACATTAGAAATAAATATGCCATATTTTGTTTCTTTTGCAAAACTAGTTGAGCAGTTTTTGAAACTATAGGCTTCTGCTGTGTGGTTGTAAACAGCTGTAAACCCAATACTCAAAAGGTTAAGGCAAAGGCAGCAAGACTATAAACTCAAGCCTGCCTTTCCTGGCCGCCATACATAGTAGGTAAAGACACTCATACAAACATGGGTGCATGTACACGTAAACACACACAAAAAGTAACTATTAAAAAGTTTTCCTTTTCTTTTTTGTTTTTTGTTTGTTTGGTTTTGGGCAAGATTTCTCTGTGCAGTTCTAGTTGTCCTAGAAATCCCTCTGTAGCCCAGGCTGCCCTTAAAAACTCAGGTATCTGCCTGCCTTAAAACTCAGGTATCCGCCTGCCTCTGCCTCCTCAAGTGCTGGGATTAAAGGCGTGTCCCACCACGACCCAGAAATACTAATTCTTTAAAAAGAAAAATGCTGCTCTTAAAGCCAAAACCAGCCTGGTGGTGTCAGTGCATGACGTCAATAATAATAGCACTCAGGAGGCTGAGACAGCAACTTTAAAACTTGAGGCCAGTCTGATCCAGTATCAAAATCACCAAGTAAGAAAATCACCAAGGATGAGACTCACAAAATTTCCCTTCTTTAAAATAAAAAGCGTCTTGTTGTCCTCGATTAAAAACCAACCAAACAACCAACAAACAGGATCCCATATAGCCCAGATTGGTCTGGATTTATTATGTAGTAGTCAAAGACGACCCAGCTCCATCTAAAGGCTCGATTACAGTTCATGCCACAACTCCCTGCTCAGAAGTATCTTGTTCACCTAAATTATAATGTTTTTGACAGAGAAATTCAGAAAAATATGATTAGTACTGTTAACCCTTTAAATTTAGTATTTATTTTTTTTTATTCAAAGAAAAATTCCTGTCAGGTGTAGTCTTTAATCCCAGCACTCAGGTAGGCACGGACACAGATGGACCTCTATGAGTTTGAGGCTAGCTTTGTCTAAAAATGAATTCCAGGACAGGCAGGGCTACAGACAGACACCTTGTCTCAAAAAGAAAGGAGAGAGAGACAGAGAGAGAGAGAGAGAGAGACAGAAGACAGAGAAAAGAGACAGAAGAGAGAGGAGAGAGAGTGGGGCGGGGGAGAGAAAGAAAAGAAAGAAAATTTTCCACTTCTCAATTTTAAAACCAAACGAAGAATAATTTAATGTATTATACTAAGGAAAGAAGCAGAAATAAATTTATTTCACACTGAGATAACAGAAACATTTGTATGACCAACACATAGTTTTGTAACATAAAGGGAAAAGGCTGTATTACAAAACTGTCACATATATCAGGAATGAATACACTGGCTTCTAATACTGCACTCAGTAGCCTAAGGACACCAGCACCGCAATTTTCAGTTAAAAGTTCTTGGATTTAACTCTCTAGTGAGACGTGGTGACACACATCTATAAACTCAGCTGGGGAAACAAGACAAAGTTCAAGACTAGCCTAGGCTACACTGTCAGATAGTATCTCAAAATAGAGGTAATAATAAAAAAAAGTCTTAAAATCATAAAACAATCACATCACTAGATTTTGTTTAAGCAACCACAGCTGGGAGAAGAGTTGTTATAATGACCTTGAACACAAGGCATTAAGTCTTTTTCTGAATTTTCCAGAAAACTGTTGACAACCCAAGAGAGAAACAAGTCTCCCAGGGGTGCAGGCTATGCTTTAGTTTGACCTTATGTACCATTTTATCATACTTTTTATACCTAAAATCTTGAGCAAATATATTGTCTTCTGAAATCCCTATTCTACAATTTTTAAATCTTTCATGAAGTATTGAAGCTTAATGTAACATGAGTCTTGCCATATGCTTTTCTCCTTCCTATTGTATGCATAAACTAGTCAGGAAGTCCTTTCGATTTTTTTTTCTCCAAAGGTCCAAGATAAGCTGTTTGTTTGTTCATACTTCTCCCGGCCCACTAATAAAAAGATTTATAGCCCAGGCTGGCTGGCTAGCCTAAAACTATGTATCCAAGTACAGCATTGAATTTTTGACAGTCATGCCTCCGAATCCTACTTGGGGGAATGAGAGGGATTAGTAGCCATGCTCTTTTAAGGTTTTCAGGTATAAAAGATATTCTTACTTAGTACATTCAAAACAAGTAGTTAAAGTTTGTTTTTTCAAGACAGAACTTGCGTTCTTTCCTTGCAGCAATGCAACTATCTGCTGTGACCTTGCTCTAGATTTCCATCTTGAGTACACCTTCCCTGCTTTATCTTGTGGTGCCTGCTAGTTACCTGAAGCACAGCTCTTCAAAAGCTACAAGTAACTCTAATACCACTACTACTTACCACTAATACTTTTTATTAAACATTTGATCATCTCAAATAAGTATTTGACTGTATCACTGACTACAGTTAAACATATGTAATTTTACATTCCTGCCTAGAATGAAGTTATAATTTCTTTTTTCCTATAAACTGTTATTATTTGCTTTTTAAAAACTTTATAGCTCATATGAAAGTGATAAAGGTATAGATTTTGTTTAGATTACTTAAAGCAAAGCCTGCACACCTAGGCAGAGTGGTACATGCCTTTGATCCCAGCACTAGAGAGGCTGAGGCAGGTGGATCTCTATGAGTTCAAGGCCAGATGGTCTACAAAGTGAGTTCCAAATCTGCCAGACCATCATAGTGACACCCTGCTTAAAACCAAAAATAAAAACAAACAAAACCCCAACAAAACAAAGCCTGCCTTTTCCCATGTTTTATTCACTGTATTCACATCAAAGGATTAAAAAAAAAAAACCACAATTTTTATAAAGGTATTTTATTTTAGATAATATTAAATTGGGCAGAGTACTACTAAATCTCTTAGGTCATGGTGTAACATTTGACTATTAATCTCTCGCAGGAAGGGAGGAGAGACTGAGTGAGTCTGTAGCTACATAGAGGTGTGAAATCCTGGTTACAAAGACCCTGAAAAACACAAACTAGTAGTTGGACACACCTGTATCCTGCCTGGAGATGTGAGGCAAAGCAACGAACTGAAAGTGTCACCTTGCTACATAGTGAGGTTGAAAAGCCTGGCTACACGCCCTACTCTTGAATATGTATTTTTATATAAATACAATACATATTGGTCCTTATCTGTCATTACACATAAATGTTTAAAGCATACTTATTAAATCCTACAACCCACCATCATCCTCTTGTCACAGACAATGAAACCAAGATGCTTAAGACCATAAAGCTGACAGCAGTCGGAAAGGGGCATCTGACAGCCTACCCCACAGCCTCAAGTATACAACACTTTACTGATCATCCAAACCTTGCAAGAAGAGAAGTGTATGGTTCCCCCTTTAAGACCACATACTCTTGTGGTCTAAAACTGAATGAACCTCATCCAATTTCTTCAACTGATCTTTAAGATTTATTGCTGACTATGCAACAATACCCATATTATTCCATGAAAATTCTTTCAGGAAATTAACACCTCGCTATTCTCATACTTAGTGACTTACTCTACAGCCCCAGAATTTTAACAAGAAGTAAATTTAATTTCTACAACAAATTAAAATTGGAGAGAATTGGATCCATAACTACTTAAATGTTATATAGTTGTTTTGTTATTGTTGATTTTGCTTCTGGGCAGTTCTAGAGACGAAGCACTCTACCATTAAGCCCCACCCCCAAAACCCACAGATACTTTAAATAACAGGTTTGAAAGCTCCCTAATTTTAACCACCTTGAACTAGTATAAACCTTAGGATTTAATCTACATTTCTCAGTTTTTAGAATTTATAAAAACAATTTTTACGTGCCTATTGAGTACCAGGTACTCAATAAACAACATGACTGAACTATTCTATGAGAAGTACTATTTTTCTTACTTTACAGGAGAGAAAGTTTAGAGATTGAGTTGTCTGACAGAACATGGCTAAGAAATGGCTGGAAAGTAAAGCCCCAGAAACTCAAATTTGCTGGATCCCAAGGATACACTTACAGCAAGTGTATCACACTGTGTATCATAGTGTCAATCCTTTCCAAGTGAATGAGAACCTCTGTTTCTCAATTTTGCCGGTTTACTGTGGTTTAATTAAGTTTAGTTTTTGAGACTGGGTCTTTACCTACCTTTGGCTACACCAGAACTTGCCATATAGAACAGGATGGCCTCACACTCCAAGAGAGCCACCTACCTATCCCTCCTCAGTTTAGCATTAAGAGCATGCCGTTGCATCTGGCAGTTTGACTGTGGTTAAGACAAGGACACCAAAAGGAAGGTGTGCATGTATGTGTACCTGAAATTTGTTTCATTTTCAATGCTAAGGATGGTGGAATCCAGGGCCTTACTCATCCTGAGCAAAACTCTTTACCACTATGGCTGGCAAGAAGACTCAGCAGGTAGAAGGTGTTGATCCAATCCTGTTGAGAATTCAAACCATGGAACCCACGTGTTGGAAAGAAAGAACTGACTCCCACAAACTGTCCTCCAGTTTTACAAGCCTATACATGCACATATATGCAAATAAACTTAAGTTTTAAAAATTATTTTGAAAGAAAAAAAGTAGTTAATATGGAAGGTTGTTTCAAAGTTGGAAACATTAAGAGAATTTCTCCTGCTTTCAAGGGATCCTCCTGCTTCAATCTCCCAAGAATCTGCAATTACTATGTCATTACCATGCTCAGCTTAAAAAATATCTTTGATATGGTCATTAAAATGATCTCATTTCTCAAAGATAATGCTACAAAGAATGATTAGCTTTGGCCCACCCATGACAGTCTAGTGGAAGCTATCTCAATGCTTAAAGTTTATCATATAGAAGGAGTAAGAGAAGGAGCCAGCAAAGAAAAAGAAAGAAGGATAAAGACTGAGTAGAAAAGAGATGGGAAAAGAGAAAGAGATGAGGAAAATATCACAGACATAAAATAAATTAAAAATATAAATGAAGTGTTTTTGAGTGTATTAATTATGCTTATGGCATTATAGCCAATGTGCTGATATTTTAATTAGAACCTTTGCATAGGAGAATGTGGTTATGATCTGTCTAATGTTCATTATTTTCCAATAAATACTACACATTGCTTACAAGTAACAAAAAACTTTTCCAGGGCTTATTTTAATGCCTTGTTGTTTATGTTTAGCACCGAGAATCAGATTCAGGGTTTCCCATATGCTAGGCAGGTGTGTACCACTGAGTCACATTCCCGGCCCTATACTTAATTGCCTTCTTTCTTTTTATGAGACAGGGTCTAATTAACTAGCCTTAACTCTCAATCCACCTGCTTCAGATTTCAAAGTATGTGCCCTATCTTTAATTTTTTGAAAGCTATTTAATCAACTTATAACTATATTAATTAGCCGTACAGTGGTGGCGCACGCCTTTAATCCCAGCACTTGGGAGACAGAGGCAGGGGATTTCTGAGTTCGAGGCCAGCATGGTCTACAGAGTGAGTTCCAGGACAGCCAGGACTACACAGAGAAACCCTGTCTCGAAAAACCAAAAAAAACCCAAAAAAACAAAAACCACCCACTATACTAATTAACGTATAATAAAAATAATTTCTAGCTGTCTTTAATCCCAGAACTCCAGAGGCAGACACAGCTAGATCTCTATGAATTCTAGGCTAGCCTGGTTTACATAATGAGTTCCAACACATCCAGGGCTATACATTGAGACCCTGTCTAAAAAAAGTAAGTAAAAGTTTCTAATAAGACACAATTTATACTAATGTACAAACATTCAAAATTTTAGTATAATAACAGAAGACCAGAAAATTTATATTTATTTTCAGATTACGTTGCTTAAACATGAGCTTAAGAGGATAGTGGCACATCAGAGTTAGGGTTAACCCTAACCCTAACCCTGATCTCAGCACTCAGAGGCAGGCAGATCTCTGTGAGTTCGAGGCCAATCTGATCTACAAAGTGAGTTCCTGGACAGCCAAAGCTACATAGAGAAATTCTACCTCAAAAACAAAACAAAACCATGAGCTTAAGGTACAACAAAAGGATACTATTTTTTTCTTTTTTTTTTTCTTTTAAAGCTGGGTCTCATATAGTACAGACTGGCCTCTACCTAAGAATGACCTTGAACTCCTGATCCTCTTCCTTCCACTTCTCAAGTGGGATTACAGATGTATGTTATCAGGCCAGACAAGAATGCTATTTTCTAAGAGCATCATATTCAGTGTTACTTGAAAGAGGTGTGTGTGTGTATTTTATGTATGTATATGTCTTTGCCTGTTTGAATTAATACCCTTGAAGTCCAGAAAAGAACATTGCAATTCCTGGAATTGGGAGTTACAGGCAATTGTGAGCCACCGTGTAGGTGCTATTTTTGATTCTTTAATGATACATATGGAAGAATTAGTACAAAGATTCTAGTCTACAGTGCAGAGTTCCAAGACAGCTAGGGCTACACAGAGAAACCCTGACTTAAAACATACAAATAAACAAATTCCACAAAAAACAACTTAATATATATAGGGGCTGAAGAGATGGCTCACCAGTTAAGAGCACACACTATTCTTTAAAAAGAAGGACCCAAATTTGGCTTTATGTGCCTGTGTTAGCTCAAAACCACCTGAAACTCTAGCACTAAGGGACCTGATGCCCTCTCTGATCACTGTGGGTATTTTGAGCTCACTCGCTCTTGCATGGGCTTGCTTGTGCGCGCGCTCTCTCTCTCTCTCTCTCTCTCTCTCCCCCCCCTTCTCCTCCCTCTCCCTCCCCCTCTTCCTCTCTCTCACACACACCATACACATAATTTTTTTAAAAATTAATTAGAAAAAAATTTTTTTGCTTTACAAAGACCAAGAAAAAAAATTAATTGCCATGTCCAGGAATAGTGGTGTATGCTTAGCATTTGGGAGGCCAAGGTAGAAGGATCATCAGTTTGAAATTAGTCTGGGCTACATATCATAATTAATAATAAAAATACAAACAATAATGATCAGTATGAATATAACAAACTGGAAAACATCCATAACCACACTAAGGATACACCTAGTTGACTGAGTGGTTGCCTGGATAAACAAGGCTCTGATTGGATCCCTAGAGCTACAAATACTGTAATCTCAGCACCTGGAAGTAGAGGCAGGAAGTTCAAGAGTTCAAGGTCAACCTCAGTTACACAGTGAGTTTTAAGACCAACTTAAGCTATAGAAAACGTGTCTCAAAAACACCCACCATCACTAGGAAAAAAACACAATACAACAAAAACACCTTACCTGTACTGTATGATTCAGACACATACACCCTGGGCAAATATTCAAAGGATTCTAAGTGAGCATATTCCAGAGACACCTGAACATTTGTGCTCACTGCTACACTATTCACAGTTAATTGAATACAGAACCAGACTAGATGTCTATCAACATACAAACAGATAAAGAAAATGTGGTATATACATACAATAGGATTTTATTCAGCAGTAAAGAGAAGTCAAAATTTTGACATTTACAAGAGAATGGATAGAACTGGAGATTTTTATGGTAAGTGAAATAAGCCAGAATCAAAAGGATATAAATGGCTTGTTTTCTCCTTACATATAGGATCTAGATTTAAATTCTGTATATGTAGGACATGAAAGTAAAAAGAACTACAAAAGAAAAATCTACAGGCTGATGAGGGAGGGGAACAAGAGGTTAATGCAATATATTCAAGGAAAGAAAAGGGGAGAGCTATTGGGGGGGGAATCAGTAAAGGAAAAGGGGAAAGACAAGAAGGGCAGTTGGAGAATAAAACCAAGTATAATAACATCTGTGTATAAAGCTTTAATAGTGAAACCCATTTATTTATATGCTAACCAAATAATTAAAAAAAAGACTTCTAAATTCTTCACTTCTCACCAATATTTACTGTCTTCTTTTCTGTATGTATGTTTTTAGATAGCAGCCATCCTAAAGGCTTACTGATGATACATGGTATAATTAGGATACACAGTATTTGGGGAGTGTGGTGGATTGTATATGCTTGGTCCAGGGAGTGTAACTATTAGACATACTTGTTGGAATAGGTATGGTCCTATTAGATGTGACCTTGTTGGAGTAGGTATGGTCTTTGTTGGAGGAAGCGTGTCACTGTGGGCGTGGGCTTTAAGACCTTCTTCCTAGCTGCCTGGAAGACAGTCTTCTCCTACTGGCCTTCAAATGAAAATGTAGACCTCTCAGGACCCCCTGCACCATGCCTGCCTACACACTACTGTGCTCCTGCCTTGGTGACACTGGACTGCACCTGTAAGCCAGTCCCAATTAAATGTTGTCCTTATAAAAGCTGCCTTGGTCATGGTGTCTGTTCACAGCAATAAAACCCTAAGACAGGGACATAATAAATAACTACAAATAAAAGATTTTTAACACCATGGTAAGACCAGTGCCAAGAAGATAGATGGGGGAAAAGTAAGGACTGTTTTTATCACAGCATTTAGGAGACAGAGACCAGTTGAGTTCCAGATCAACCTAGACTACATAGTGAGATTTTGTCTCATAAAAGGTGGGGTGGGGGGAGAAAATTAAAGAAAATGTTGCTGTGGTAGTATACACTTTTAATCCCAGCCCTCTGGAGGCAGAACCGCGTGAATCTTTCAGAGTTCAAGGCCAGCCTGGTCTACACAGTGCATTCCAGGACAGCTGGAGTTACAAAGAGAGGCCCTGTCTCTTTGTCTCTGTGTCTCTCTGACTCTGAGGAAAGGAAAGGGGAAAGGAAAGAGGAAAGGAAGGGGAAAGAGGAAGGGAAGTGAAGGAAAGGGGAAGGGGAAGGGGAGGAAAGGATCAAAGCTGGACTTATAATCCTTGCACTTGAGAGCCAGAGGCCAGAGACTTGCCCACAAATTTCAGGCCAATGTGATCTATATAGTGAGTTCCAATTCTTCCAGTGCTACAAGCAGACTAAATCTCAAATCCTAAAGGTGTGGTAGTGTACACTTTTAATCCCAGCACTCAAGAGGCAGATACAGGCAGATCTCTTGTAAGTCTGAGTCCTTTTTGGTCTACATAGCAAGTTCTGGACCAATTGGGGCTACACAATGAGACCCTTCCTATCTCAAAAAAGGTTGGGAAAGACTGCAGAAAAAGAATTAGCAGTTACAAAGAGATGTGGTCAAGAGAGTGTAGTCTCTAATACAGAGACTCTCAAACCATGGTCTAGTGTCCAAGAGCATAAGCATCTTCTGGTAATTTGTTTAAAATGAAAATTTTGGGATCCTATGCAAGAAAAGTTCAACTGCAAAGTCTTAACAGTACAACTCTGATGAACTCTAAGGGGTTCTGATACACACTACATACTTAAGAGTCACTAGGCAAGTCTGATCTGAGAACTAGAATCACATCTAATTAAAGGAAGCGGTAGCATGTGCTTTCAAGTGCATAGAGCCTTGTATGCTAATATTAAATTAGGAGAAAGAACAGAGAAAGTCCTAGTTTCTATGGCCCTGTTCCTCTTAATTATCACTGCTCTCAGGAACTGAAAAATATATTCTTTTAAGCTTTCCAAAGAATATTGACAAAACATGACCATATGCCATGCCTAAGAACCACTGACCTGTATTTACAATATTTTGATTTGCTTGCTTGCTTGCTTGTTTTGGTGACGAGTACAAAAGCCAGGGCCTTGCGCATGCTAACTACATTCATTTTATTGTCTTGTTTTGTTTCAAGACTAAGTTTCTCTGTGCAGCTCTGGCTGTCCAGGAACTCACTCTATAGACCTATTATAGCAAGGATGGGATTTACGCCTCTTTTCCTAGAAACAATACCAAGATTATTCACTTGAAACAAGTCTTAGTCTAGGATTGTTTTCAACACCAAATAATGTCCTAAATCTTTTGTTTTTAAATCTTTGTTTTTTAAAGATTTATTTATGTGAGTACACTGTTGCTGTCTTCAGACACACCAGAAGAGGGCATCAGATCTCATTACTGATGGTTGTCAGCCACCATGTGGTTGCTGGGAATTGAACTCGGGACCTCTGGAAGAGCAGATGGTGCTCTTAATCACCGAGCCATCTCTCCAGCACAATGTCCTAAATCTTAATCAGAGCATTTCCAATTACAAATGCTCAGGGCAAACTTCTTTCTCCCTCTAGTCATAGTTAAAGTTGAAAGGCAAAAGTCCTCTGAACATTTCTCATGGCTAGACTAATTTTTTTCTCTTGTGTTTTTTTGCAGCAAGTATAGAGCCTTTGGGAGTGGTTTTAATTTTAGGCAGGTCAATCTCTGGTCTTTCTTAACACATTATAATGGCTCCTTTTTGTTGACTTGTGAATTCTATGCATATCTCCCTCCAGACAATAGTCTTGCTAGTCAGCTGACTTCAAACTCATTAAGTAGCCCAAACTGTCTCTGATCTCCTACTCCTCCAGGTTTCAGCCTCTCTACTTCTAGGCATTCACCTCCACACCTGTCTCCCACTCACATTTCTTAAAAATCTAAGAGTCATTTGGAACCAAGAGATGCCCTAAGGCAGCAGGTGCTTGCTGCTTGAACAGTCATTTGAGTATTCTCTTGCCCTTTTAAAAATGTATTTTTTAAAATATATTTTAATTTGTGTTATGTCTATGTGGTGGTTTAAATATGCTTAGCCCATAGGGAATGAAACTACTGTGGGGGTGGACTTTTAGACCCTCGTCCTAGCTGCATTTGAGCCAGTCTTCTCCTGCTTCTTTTGGATGAAAGGGTAGAACTCTCAACTCCTCCAGCACCAAGTCTGTCTGGACTCTGCCATGCTTCCCGACATGGTGATAATGGACTGAACCTCAGAAGTAGTAAGCTAACCCCAATTAAATGTCCTTTATAAGAGTTGCCTTGATCATGTTGTCTCTTTACAGCAATGGAAACCCTAACTAGGTTATGAGTGTGTCTGGTACCTATAGAAGTCAGAAAGAGGGTTTCAAATCCCCTGGAACTGGAGTTACAGATGATTGTGAATCAACATGTGGTACTTGGAACTGAACCTGAGTCCTCTGCAAGAGCAGAAAGTGCTCTTAACCACTGCATCATTGCTCCAGCCCCTTTTTTAAAACAAAACAAAAAAAATGTTGGCCTCAAATTTAATCATTCTGCCTTCATCTCCCAGATGCTCAGATTAGAGAGGTGTACCAATAGAAAGAAGACTACCATTATCATTGTAAGGGATTTTCCATATTACTGGAAATAAACTGTACCTCTTCTTAACACAACGTTAGACTGAACTATGGCAGAAACTTGATAATTATTATGCCCTATCTACACTCCCATCTTCTCATTCTTTTCTGTTTTCATTATTTTCAAAATTTATTTCTAAGATGTTTCCTAATTTATCTAATGCTACCATGAAGCATTAATTTCTGGTATTTGCCATCCTTTTCTAAGATCCCTCAACTTCTCAATACGCCATTTTGAAATATTGACTTTATACCTGGGTGATGGTGATGCACTCCTTTAATACCTAGTGCTTGGGAGACAGAGGCAGTCAGAACTCTGAGTTCAAGGCCAGCCTGGTCTAAAAACAGAGTTCCAGGACAGCCAGGGATACTCAGAGAAACCCCATCTAGAAAAACAAAGCAAAGCAAAACAAAACACACACACACACACACACACAACACAAAGAAAGAAGAAAAACTGACTTCATAAAAAACTTGCCTTCATATTAAAAATTTTATTTTATTATGAGATAATAAAATCTGGTATAAATGAAATTCTCATTTTCCTTTATTTCTTTCATTATTTTATTATATTATTTGCGCAACAATTTTTCATACAAATATGCAACTTAACTTCATCCTTATTACATTCTCTCTCCTGTGATTGTTTCAGGATGTGTGTGTAAATTTTTACTGATATAAAAAAACTTAAGAAACAATCATTGTACCTGGGTAGGGTTAGTGCAGGTCTTTAATCCAGTACTTGGGAGGCAGGTAGATCTCTGAGTTCAAAGACATCCTGGTCTATAGAGAGTTCCAGGACAGCCAGGGCTACACAATAAAATCCTGTCTCAAAAAAATATAAAAATAAAAACCAAAAGAAAGGAAGGAAGCAAGAAAGCAAGCAAGCAACCAATCATTGTAAAGTGTATCATAGCTACATACATCTCACTTGTCATGGCCTATCAAAAATTACTCAAATTATTTTATGACCTAAACCAATGCAATTCCAAAATTACAATGTGCTAATAAAAGGAAGTGGGCTGAAATTACTAACAAGTAAATGACTATTATTTCAACATATCCTAGAGAGAAATAATAATGGTTTCGCAAGATCAAGGTAGGAGAAGAATGCTGATTCACAGAATGGTTGAAATAATACAGCAATGGGCAGCAAATCCAGAGAAATAGAAACATCAGAAGATAAATGCCTCAATTTCTTTATTGGTGACCTAAGAATGACCACAGAACAAGAACAAATCTAATCAGAGGTGTGGGCCTGTCCACCAAGAGTTCTTCACCCTTATCCCTGTTCATTCTGTAAAACAGCTTCAAGGCAGCATTTGAAAATAAAATCAGTTATACACAAAATATCTATAAGCTAATAAGAGACCTCTCCTTCAATCCACACAGAGAGCTGAAGGAGTCGCTACTTATATATTCACATTAAACTGACAACCTTGAAGAGAGTTTCAATTTTCAAAAGTGAATACAACTAGAAACTTTTTCCTTTCTTTCCCTGTGTGACTGAATTTGTAAAAGCCTCAACATGACTTTTTAAGACTACGTGCAGTACTAATGACAATAATATAGGGGAAAAAAAACTAGTGAGGCTAGGGAGATCAGTTAACACAGAATGCATACTATGAAAACATGAGGATGTGAGTTCAAATCCTAAGTATCCACCTAAAAGGAGCCAGGCATGGCTGTGCTTGCCAGCAATCCAGCACTGGACAGCAGAGAGAGGTGGATCCTCAGAACTCACTGCTCAGACAACCTTACCAAAAGACCAAGCTTCCAGTTTAGTGAGAGCCTGTCTCTAAAGGCAGTAAAGTAGAGAGGGACAGAGGAAGATACTCGATGTCTTCTTATGGCCTCCACATGGATAAGGTGCCCCCCCCCCAAGTGCTGGGATTAAAGGTATGCACTACCAAGGCTGGCATTCCTTGATTCTTTTTAGACTTATTTGATTTTATATGTATGAATGTTTAACCTGCATGCATGTATGTATGTGTATCAAATGTATATGTGGTACCCACATAGCTTAGACGAGGTAGTCAGAACCCCTGGAAACGAAGGGCGTAAGCCACAAAGTGAGCCTGGAAATTGAAGCTGGATCCTCTGGAAGAGCAGTTAAGTGCTTTTAATGCCTCAGTCATCTCTTTAGCCTCGAAGGTTTGATTATTTGCTTGTTCATTTGAGACAGGGTCTTACTATATACCCCTGTTCATCTAGGACTCACTTTGTACAGCAAGTTGGCATTGAACTCCAACAGGCCCACCTGCCTCTGCTTCCTTCTGCTGGGCTTAAGAGCATGAGCCACCACATCCAGATTATTTGAATTTCTTGTATGTTTGTGGTACTGTATACATAAATGCAGATGTCCTCGTAGCCTAGAGATGTCAGATTCCCCGACAGACGGACAGGTATCTGTGAGCTGTGTGATGTGGGTGTTGGTAACTGAACTCAGGTCCTCTCCTCTGTTCCTAACTGATGAACCATCGTTCCCTTCTCTCACTTTTGTTTTAGAGACAGTCTCTCTCTCTCTCTCTCTCTCTCTCTCTCTTTCTCTCTCTCTCTCTCTCTGGGACCTGGGACTTCATTAGACTAGATTTACTATCCAACCAGCTCTAATGATTTTTCTGCCTCTCCACCTGAGTTACAGTTGCGTGCCACCATGCCTGTCTTTTTACTTGAATGCCTTAGACTAAACTCAGGTCCTTATGCTTATGCTTCTTCACCAAGATTTTTAGTGTGGGTGCTGGGAACTGAACTGGGGTCTTATGCAAGATGAGTATGCATGCTTTTCTTAATTTATTTTAGTTATTTAAACAGGGTCTCAATGTGTAGCCCCCTCACAAACACATTTATAAAGAGGCACCCACACCCGTACACACGTGTAGGAACTGCTTTTACATACACATAAAATAGGAAAAATAAACATTATATCAAAAGTAATACTATTCTATCTACAGAGCTAGTTCCAGGACATTACATGACATTATAACTAAGTCACATTAAATTCAGAATGTTATAAAAAAAAAAAAAAACAATCATGTATGTCATATATGCTATAGTTAGTGAAAAATTAAATTCTATGGTGCCCTGTTTCTAAGACTGGAACTTTACTATTTCATGACTAAATTATCCATGTGTTATGTCCCTTTTTATAAAGCACACCAGAAAATAATCTCAACTAGAGGTGTAAGCTCTCTTCTGGTCATTTCAGTTAAAGTACAACAAAATCTGCCCATTTCTGTGACTGGTAATCCTAGAAGTGGGATCTTCTAATAATATAAGAAATACACTTTGAGTATTAAAAACTAAGTAAAGTTAGTGTTTGGCTCTCTCCAAATAAAAATGTATTTGATGAATCTGAATAATTTGGTATATCCTTATATAATTGAGTATGAAAAGAAAATCAATGCCAGAAATCAAGAGCTGAATAGAAAAGAATGTCTCAGGAAGAGGAACAGAATGTTAAAGAACAAGGACTAAAGATTCTGAATTCTAAACACAGGTAAGCCCCTGACCCAAGTCAACATTTCTCAATCATAAATTAATAGGAATATTCAAATATAAGTTATAAAATGCTTGAAAAACCTTTAAAAGTTTTGTTTGTTTGTTTGTTTTAATGAAAGAGAAAAAAATTCATTGTCCTAACCTGCTCCACACAAATCCCAATGGCCTTGAATCAGTACTGGTAAGTGTGGCAACTTAGATTGAAAGTATGCTCAGTAACTGCAAGGCAGTATTTCAAGGACTGAGCTTAGTTTAATCACAGCTGAGTACATAAAGACATTTATGCTGTCAGTACTGTCCTAACAAGAAGCTAAATTTCAAGGTGCAGCACAGCCTTGCCTGTGAGCTTAAAACTTCAAGACCAAAGGAAACTGTTAGCGATATAAAATGCAGTAACAAGTAGGTCTTCTTTATTAAATGCTAGTTATATTTAATGAATTTCACGTGTCTAGAGTAAATACTCCGCTCCAGCTCCTACTTTAGCCAATAAAGCGAAGCAGAGCTGTCAATGGATAAGAACTATGGGAACGGCCCAAAACAAAGCATCCAAACCTAGGAGTCTGTGTGTGTGTGTGTGTGTGTGTGTGGTGTGTGTGTGGTCTGGCTCTCATTCTGTGTCTCTCTCTCTTTCTCTTTCTCTCTCTCTCTTTCTCTCCCTACCCCCAACCACCCCCACCCCTCTCTCTCTCTTTGTCTTGTGACTTTTCCATTTTTCTTTTTCTCTATCTAAGGAAAAAAATTTCAAAATAGGCTTCAATAAATACATACAACAAATGACTTTAAAATACACCTTGGCCTGGTGGTGGTGGACGCACGCCTCTAATCCCAGCACTTGGGAGGCAGAGGCAGGCGGATTTCTGAGTTCGAGGCCAGCCTGGTCTACAGAGTGAGTTCCAGGACAGCCAGGGCTATACAGAGAAACCCTGTCTCGAAAAACCAAAAATATATATATATATTTCTAGTATATTCAATTCAGGAAATTACCTTCTCACCTTTTAAAACATAGTTATGCAATAAACTCTTTTTCTTTGAGTCAGTTAGCTCCTTCCTGCCCCAATAGATAAACTACAGAAAAAATATTAATATGCTCAAATGATATGAATAATAAAATAATTAAAAGGCTTCACAAGTTGCTTCGTTAGAGCAAACAGCTTTTCTAAATCCATTAAAGACTGTTTCAAAAACAATTACAGAATCAAACCACACACATTTAAAGATGCTAAAGCTCTGAATAGTTGTGTGATTTGTTTTCTCAACAGATATGCATCCTTCAAGCCCTGAATTCACCAGATGCATGATACTCTGTATTTTAAATTTTTGCATAACACCCCACTGTAGTTTTATAAATACACTATCACATGAAAGCAAAATTTGGCTGTTGCTTTATGCCATTAAATATTAACAGGTTATCCCCACTGTGCAAAAAAAAAAAAAAAAAATTAAGGTTCATTTTAATAAACCGAAATGTCTGTTCACTAAGTACAGGCTATGATAACCTCTCCATTAGCTTTGTACTTGCTGATTTCTACCTAGAATACGAAACAATGAATTTGCTAGAACCTAAAGCTAGCATCACAGAATTGTAATTCCAGCACTGGGGGAGGCAGAGGCAGGCAGATCTTTGTGAGTTCAAGGCCACCCTGGTCTACATAGTAAGACCCCATCTCAAAAAGAAAAGAAAAAAAGCAAACAAAAGGAGAAGGAGGAGGAGGAAAAAAGGAGGAGGAAGAAGAGAAAGAAAAATACTACAATAGTGTAAGATGTATTTTAAAAAATGTGTGTGTTTGTGACCCTGTGCCCTCAGAGGTCAAAAGAGGGTGTCAGCTCCCTTATAACTACAGTTACAGACGGATATGAACTATGTGGATAGTGGAACTAAAAGCCTGGGTTCTCAACCAGAGTTGGGAGCAGTCTTTACTAATGCGCTCTCTCTCTTGCCCCACAATAGTATAATGGCCTACTTACATTTCCTGGAAAGTATATGTCTTTTATAGCTTCACTACTTTTTTTTTTCAAAATTTAGTTATAACAGCGAAAGGACTACATTGAAAGTCAGGAGCCTGAAATTCTGTCCTATTCATTAACTAGCTACACAACCAAAGCAAATGATTTAGCTTCCTGAACTTAAGTGTCATAGCTGGAAAATGAATGTGTCTTACTTGACTTTCTCCATGCTTTCTTTCAGCCTTAAAATTTCAAAATATTTTTTTGTTTTTAAATTCTATTTATTATGTATGTGTATTATTCATATGGAGCTGAGCATGTTTCATGGCTTGTGTGGAGGTAAGAGGACAACTTCATGGAGTTTTCTCCTACCTTTACATGAGATCACCTGATCAAACTCAGATCACCAAGCTCAAGGCTTTAGGCCTGCACAGCAACACCTCATGGCCCAATTTCATAATGTTTGAGACTTATGAAACAGAACCATTAACCAGATGGATTTCATAGTGTGAGCTTATGTAGTGACTGATTTGGAGAGCATCCATCTCTGGAGAACCTAGGGGCTTTCAAACAGATAGTTCCTTTAGTCTGTTATTAACTAACTATAAAAACAAACAAAGGATGGGAACATCAGAGTTGGTAGAGTTTGTACCTAGATGCAAAAAGCCCTGGTTCCATCCCCAGATCTACATAAAGTTGGGCATGAAGGAAAACGCCTGGTAGACTCAGCCCATGGTAAATATAGCCAGGAGAATCACAAGTTCAAGGTCTTCCTCCACTAGCAAGTTAGAGACCATCGTGAAACTATGTCTCAAAAAGGAAAAAGGTGAGGATGGGATGCTGGGCAGTGGTGGCACACACCTTCAATCCCACCACTCAGGAGACTGAGGCAGGCAGATCTCTGAGTTCAAGACCAGCCTGGTTCACAGAGCAAGTTCCAGGAAGGCCAAGGCCACACAGAGAAACCCTGTCTTGAAAAATAAAAATAAAAAGGGAGGGGGGGCAGGAGGGGTTGAGGACAAGAGACTCCACTAAATATGGGGCTAGTATAGTATTTTTGCATTTGTATCATAAATGATCAAAATGTTTAGATATTATGATACCAACTAAGATTAAGATATTTTAGAAAACAAGGTGTTGTATAGGAGGACAGAACAGTTATAAAGCCAATTACAAGAATATCTGGTTAGTAATCACTACTTAGGCTATGAGAAAATTGTCTTAGATCATTCTACTGCTTTTAGAATCTAGCTATTTGGCTCAGGGCAAGAATATGTGTGATCTATCAAGCCCAAGGCCCAGGCTCCAATGCCCAACACTAACAACAAACAAAGACCCAAAGAAAAAAAGTATCCACAAGCCAAAATAAGAATAGAATATAGTTCTTATACCTTTCACAAAGGTTAGCTCAAAAATGATCATAGACCTAACAATAAACAGCAAAATGATATATTAAAATTAGTGGCCGGGCGGTGGTGGCGCACGCCTTTAATCCTAGCACTTGGGAGGCAGAGGCAGGCGGATTTCTGAGTTCGAGGCCAGCCTGGTCTACAGAGTGAGTTCCAGGACAGCCCGAGCTACACAGAGAAACCCTGTCTCGAAAAACAAAAACAAAAAAAAAAAAAAAAAAAAATTAGTGTAGGAGAAAATCTTAGGCTCAGCAGTAACTTCAAAGATTTAACACCCACAGTACTATCTATGAATGTCTAATTAGACTTCATATACATTAAAAATGGGGGTGGTGGTAAAGAAAAGGGTCACTGTTTATGAGCAGAGGCTGCTCTTCCAAAGAACCTAGGTTCAGTTTCCAGCACCACATAGCAGCTCACAATCACATAAAACCCCAGGTCCAGGGGATGCTTTCTTCTAGACTCAACAGGCACTCCAAGAACAGGATGCACAAAATACACTCGGACAAAACACACAGAAATAAATAATCTCATTTAAAATTAAAAACAGGCCAGCAAGATGGCTCAGTTGATACCTTTATCAACTGAGTAAGAAGAGCCTTACCACACAAGCCAGATAACAAGAGCCCTATTTGGAGACACCGGCAGAGGTGAGATAAGAGAACCAACTATACAAACAGATGCCCTCTGGTGCATGTGTATACACAACAAACACACACACACACACACACACACACACACTTTCTTTTTTTTATGTGTGTGTGTCTATTTGTCTGTATGTGCACTATGTGTATGCAGTGTCCCCAAAGGGCAGAGGAGAGCATAGATCCCCTGGAAATGGAGTTATAGGGCAGTTGTGAACTGCCATATGTGGAACACCAAACTCAGGTCATCTGTTAAAAGCAGGAAATGCTCTTAACTTCAAAGTCATCTCTCCAGTCTCAAGTAAAATAAAATATACAATTTAATAATAGGCCAGTGAGATGGCTCAGTGGGTAAGGGCACTTGCTGTCAAGGTTGATGATCTGAATTCCATCCCCAGGTTGAACACAGGTGGAAGAGAGAGAAGTGACTCCACAAGATGTGCTCTGACCTCCACTTAAGCACTGTAGCATGGGCATCCAAGCATACACTCTAACATTTTTGTTGCAGTTTTGTTTCAAGATAGTCTATTTAGCTCTGGCTGGCCTGGAACTTGCTATGTAAGCCAGGCTGGCCTCAAACTCAGATAGACATCTACTCCTGTACCCATGGGCACTGGTACATGTATACATATACATTCTCTCTCTCTCTCTCTCTCTCTCTCTCTCTCTCCTCTCTCTCTCTCCCTCCTTCCCTCCCTCCCTCCCTCTCATACTCATATGTGCCCTACACACAAAATACATTATTTTTTAAAAAGATAAGACAAAGTTGAAAAAAGTGTGATAAAGTATTTATATCAAAATACATATTAAAATATAAAACAAAAGGAAAGGAAATGAGATAGATGGCTTATTGGTAAAGTGCATGAAGATCTGAGTATTTTTTTAAAAGCCAATCAGGTGGTATGTGCCTTTAATCCCAGCACTAGGGAAGCAAAGGCAGGTGGACCTCTGAGTTACCGCAGTTGGAGCTATAAAATAAGAGCCCATTTCAAACAAAACAAAACGGTCAGGCACAGAATTTGAAATGTGTAATCCCAACACAGTGAAGGAAAAACAAGATCCCTGGAGCTCTCACTCAACCTGATGCCAGGTACCTAACAGCTAGGTAAGTCTTCAGTTCAGAGAGACCCTGTCTCAAAAAATAAAGTTGATTAAGGTTGGAGAGGTGGCTTGGCAGTTAAGAGCACTGGATGACCTTCCAGAGAATCTGGTTTGACTCTTAGCACCCACATAGCAGTTCACAACCAGCTATAATTCCAAGGGGTATGACAACCTCTTTTGGCCTCCAAGGACAACAAGTATTCACGTTTGCATACACATGAAGGCAAAACACCTATGCACTTAAAACTAACTAAGCAATTATAACTGATGACAGCCAACATTGAGCTCTGGTCTCTATATGTGAACACACATCTCTACCCCAGCACCTGAGAAATGGAGGCAAGAAGATCAGGAGTTCAAGGCCAGCCTATATTACATGAAAATCTTTCTCCAAAAAGAAAAGAGGAGAGGGGAGGGGAGAAGAGAAGAAAAAGAGAACAAGGGGAAAAAACCCAAATTGTATGGTGTTGCCCATCAGTCACAGCACTCAGGAGGCAGAGGCAGGCAAGGCTAGCCGGGTCTATATATTGAGTTCCAGGTCAGCCAGGGATACAGAGTTAGATCTTGTCTCACAAGAGGAGTGGGGGAAAGAAACTGAAATGGTAGGTATCTCTAAAAGCCTTCAAAACCAAGCAAGGCAAAAACTATCTTAAAGATAATCAGGGACTGTAATTAACAATGCACCCTCTTGCTGATTCATTAATTGTAAGAAACACAAAGCACTAATGTAAAATATGAGGCAAAACTATTTTTTATAATTTTTTGTTTTTGTTTTTCGTTTATCGAGACAGGGTTTCTCTGTGTAGCCCTGGCTGTCCTGGAACTCACTCTGTAGACCAGGCTGGCCTCGAACTCAGAAATCCGCCTGCCTCTGCCTCCCAAGCTCTAGGATTAAAGGCGTGTGCCACCACTGCCCAGCTGAGGTAAAACTATTTAAAACTACTAAAAATTATTAATAAAAAAGGAACTGGGAACACACACAAGAAAAACACAGCAGGGCATACACAGCCATATAGGGCAGAGGGTACCACTTTGGACTAAAGAAATTCTAGAAAACTAAAAGAAAAAATACTCCATTTTCCTGCTATCCATCAGTCTTCTGTTCACTGGCATCTTACATCATCAGAATGACCTCTAGGAAATGGACACAAAAATTCAACCGGGAAGCTGGAAGAAACTGTCATCATTAGTGATTTATGAATCTGAAATGAAATCTGATTATCATAGACATTCAAGTGTGCATCCTGTACATACACACCCTTCCTCACTGGCGATCAGAAGTATTTCAAAATTTATTCAGAGAGATGTACATCTATGATATTTTCATTGAGAGGCCCAGAAGTCCTTTTACTAGAGTAAGCAGTTATGTGGGGCAGAAATGAAACAAATCCAATGCAATGTTTCCTAGATAAGTTATGCAGCACTTTGATGGAGACATCAAACTGTGGTAAGCACTAAGCACTTAAGCACTAAGAGAGATGCTGTACCTAATTCTCTTTGGTGAAAAGGGCAACAGCTATTTTGTCTACTCACCTTCTCTGGTTATGCTGTGAAAGCCAAGAGAAAATCCTTTCCCAGAATGCCCACACCTCCATTGTGACAGGCAAAAAAAAAAAAAATAAAAAAAAATAAATAAAAACCTATCCCTGGCACCCTAGTCCCACATAACTACGCTGCCCACTTGAAGCGTCTAAGCGAGGGACAGATTACAGTGGTGTAGGGATAGTCCATCTGTCTTCTTACCTCACCAGAACATTCCTGCTGGAGACAAAGCATGAGTCTCTTCTGTCCAGATGGCTCTCTCTTTGGGCCATTTCTAGGATACCACATTAGCTCTCCTTTACAGCTTATCAAAGATGCCTGCTCTCTCAGGTCATGCTAAGCATCAACTACTATAATCTCAGCAAAGTATGCTTTTTCTCAGTTCTGGAAATCCAATTGCCCCTGCTTGGAACTTATTTAGATTTAAATGTGCCCAGCACCTGTCTGCCAAAATAATCCAAATTGAATTGGGTATACATTTTAGATGAAAACTAAGTCATAGGTATATAGGTAAGGAAAAAACACTGCAATAAGGATAAACTGGAGTGTTTGTCACTATAAAAATCCTGAGCAGACTTTTTTTTTTCAAGTTGTGATCTATCAAATTAATAAAGATTTATTCTAATACCACAATTTATTCTAATATTCTCCTTTTAAAAGAAAACAGTTTTCATCAGTAATTAAACTATAGTAAGAGGAAATGACAAAAATAGCTTATCAATACCAGACCTGGTGGCACAGGCCTATAATATAATCTCAGCACTGAGATAACACAGGAGGATCAAAAGCTTAAGGCCAGCCGTGACTAAATATGCAAGTTAGAAGCCAGCTCAGGCTACAAGAGAACCTGTCTCAAAACACAAAAACCAAAATAAAATAAAATATTTTTCAAAAAGATAGTAACAAAGATGCAAGAAGCTAACTCATATCCAGATAACATTAAATAATTCAACAATTACTTTTAAGCATTGCCTATTATCGTCCTATATAATTCAACAACTCACATTATTCAGTTACACATTCACTGATAGTTGATATTATATAATCTAAACCAACTGAGGGTTTATATTTTTGAAAAATAATTTGATGAATTCAAAGCCACAAAATATGGGAGGGGGAGGAAAGAAAGAATGTGAAACAGATGGCATCTAATTTTTTTCCCTGAGTCCATCTTGAACACAATCCCAATAATGTCAAAATCCAATTTAGCTTTCTAAATAAGAAATCTATAAAACTTAAAATGGTAATTCCCAAGTAAATTCACTCTTTTTCTCTTCCCAGTTTCTCAGAGAATCTATATTAGGAACCAATGGATAGAGTTGCTGTTAAGAAAAAAACTATCATTCTACAAATTCAAAGTTCTTCCAGGAAAGTCTACGATGTATGCAAACCCACTGAAGCAGCTACTTTCAAAGCTGGTTATATTAAAATCTAACTACATTCTGTTATGCATCTTAATTATAAAGATTATTTTTATATATTAATATAAATATTAAACATTAATAACCTTAATATAAAAATTATTTAACTTAATTAGAAGCTAAATAATCATCTCCATAAAATACATTGTAAGACAGAAACAAGCTCAGGAGAGAAAAGTCCCTCGGTTAGAGTAAAAACAAAGTTGTTTCTGTACTTTTTTTATTTTTAACATTTCCATAGTAACTCTTTTATTCCTGATTTAAGAGCACCACAACATAATTAACCATTGTGCTCATTCTATGAGTCTACTATATTGTGTACATGTACAAATGTATGTGTGTCTGTTTCCTTACATCATCAAAGAGCTGTTCAGGAAAGGGTCAGTAGTTCTTAGATTCCCTCGCCAGAAAATTCCACAACTGACAACTACAGAGATCTTTGGATTGGTCACATACTTCTTGTGGAAGAGATCACCAAGGAAAGTATATCCAATGGTTTTCTATTTGTGGCATATAACTCAGGCGGAATTTTTCACACCAATAGCTATTATCCTATTCCTTATATGAAAATAAATAGGATAACATTTTATTAAAAGACAAGTAAAAAGATAGGCAGTGCTGAGAGCTAGCAAAGACGATATACCTCAACTTTCAGTAATGAAAAATAACAATTCAAAAAACATAGCCAAAAAAAACCTGGATACAAATTTAAGACTCTTCCCTTTAAAAAGCCATTTGGAAATTTGAATCACCACACCAAAAAGCCTCAACTAGAACAAAATATAATTTCAACTCTGCTTAAACAAACTTATTAAAAATTTCTCTCCATTTTATAAAAACATATATAAAATTCTCTAAAAGGTCACACTCAATTGTGACGTTTGTACCTACTTTTCACGTAAAAAAAAATGAAAGGATACTCAGCCCTTTTGAATATAAAGTACATTTGCAATGTTTGAACTACTAACCACAGAGACTGAAGAGATGGATAAGCTGTTAAGCCGAGCAGTGGTGCTTAAGTAATCCCAGCACTTGGGAGGCAGAGGCAAGCGGATTTCTGAGTTCGAGGCCAGCCTGGTCTACAGAGTGAGTTCCAGGACAGCCAGGGCTACACAGAGAAACCCTGTCTCGAAAAACAAACAAACAAACCAACCAGCCGTTAAAGGTACTGACCACTCTTCCAGCGGACCAAGGTTCAAATCCCTAGCACCTACATGGCAGCTTAAACTGTAACTCCAGGATCTGACACTGTCACACAGACATACATGCAGGAAAAACACCAATGCACATAAAATAAAAGCACATAAATAAAGTATATGTAAAAAAAATAAAGAAAACCTGTTAGTTGAAAATCCAACATAAGCTGTGATGGTGCCCGCTTTCAGTCCCAGCACTCAAGGCACAGAGGCAAATGGATTTTTGTGAGTTTCAAGTAAATCTGGTATAGAAAATAAGTTCTGAACCAACCAAAGCTACACAGTGAAACCTTTTTCAAAAAGAAAAGCCCAACATAGTAGGCTACATAGGAAAAATCAATCAATTAATCAATCAATGGAGCTTGGAAGCATATGCCTTTAATCCCAACACTTAGGAGGCAAAAACAGGTGGATCTCAGTGAGTTCAAGGCCATCTTGATCTACCAAGGGAGTCCAGGACAACCAGGGCTACACAGAGAAACCCTGTCTCAAACAAACAAACAAACAAACAGGCTACAAAGAACTATAATTTTAAATTCACAAAGCAAATAGGCATATATAAATATTTCATTTTCTAAAAATCATTTGTACATCCTGATGACTAATGATTTAAAGGGAAATTTTTACTATATTTTCATTTATTTTATAGCTTACATAAGAATTTTCTAGAAGTCAGGTGAATTAGTATACAGCTGTAATCCCAACACTCAAAGGGAAAGAGTATCTATGTCATGATCAAGGCCAGCCTGAGTTTACATGGTGAGCCAGTCAGTCTCAAAATAACAAAACAAAATTAAATTTTGCTAATATTATAATCTAACTAAGATGAGTCATGCAAGTGATGTTGGCCTTAATCTTAAAATTACAATTACTATTTAATGCCCCAAGTCTAACTTTCACTAAGAAGACACATGATTTAAGATTTAATTAAGTTACTTATAAATGCTCTTTATTTCAATCCATGATATATCTAACAGTGTAGAGATTATCTGAGAAAAACGTATAAAATATGTACTTTGGTCATTTTAAGAAATAAACATATTGTACTTAATACATGCTTTAGGAAACTATTGATAATTGTATTTTATGCTACTTATGATCAATTTCTAGGGGCTAAAGTCGTATCTGAATAACGAAAAACATAATATGTGTGAGACCCTTCTGGACTGAATGCCCAGAACTACAAAAGAAATAACAATATGGCTAGGTATGGTGACACATGCCTTTAATATCAGTACCGAGGAGGCAGAAGCAGGTGGATCTCTGTGAGTGCAAGCCAGCATGGTCTACAGAGTGACTTCCAGGCCAGCCAGAGCCACACAGTGAGACCCTGTCTCAAAGAAAAAGAAAAGAAACACACACACACATATTAAAAACTCCTCCAATTCCTGACATATACTCTTTTAATATTACCATCCAGTTTCTTTTTCAAAAATCCCCTTCCACTAACTTGGGCTTCCTTAACTATGTTGACTGATGACAATCTTGAAATTCAAAGGTACTTGTTTAAATGGAGTTATATAAGTAATCACCTCTCTTTTGACACTGATTAGAATTTAATCCCTACTTGTGAAGAGGCTGAAACGCTGTTACAGTCTATGACTTGACCAAGATCAACAACTGGTAAGAGGTACAGACATTCTCAAAGCCAATACTTCCACATGAACATAATTATCTCCTTAAAAGATTAAGAGACAGCTCAATCATCGGAAAGGGATTCTCGTCTCTCCAAATGTTCACTCATTATTCTGAGACATATACTATACTTCCTACAATTCAGTCACTTAAACAAAATGAAGATAATATTTTTAATTCGTTTAAACCATACCAGGTTTACTGGTAGGTGAGAACGAGGTTGGAAAAGGCTTGCCTAAACATGTCTCATCTAGACCTCTAAATATGGATTTCCTAGTGGTTTTTTTTTTTTTAAGCATGTTCATTTACAAGGCTATGCTTGAATATAGTCAGATGCCTTCCAGTATTGCATTTTCTAAGAAAATTCATACCAGATACCTATCGGTCTGGGAGACTGCTAGAATATGCCATTCTGGCACTTTGCAAATATTCGAAATACCATCCGGGGGCAACAAACCCAGTTCCACACTCTCGTTTTACGACGTGATGCGTACCCACTTGGGGTACACCGCTCCTATAGGGCGCCCTGCCGAGGGAGCAATAAAAAGGAAGAAGCGGGGGAAGCGCACGGAAGTTGGGTGGAGGGAGGTCTCATTACCCACTCTTCTGCCCTACCTCTGCCAAGGGCGGCTCCACGGTGCCCAGGAGACACGAAACCCTTACAAGCCCTCGAAGCCCGGCTCTGTCCCAACAGAGAGTCCCGGACGCCGACAAGCTGAAGCCCAGGATGATTACAAGCCACCTCTATGGCCAAGTCTATAGCCCGGTTTCGGCCGTGGAAGATGTTCCCCCTTCTTTTTCAGAGCGAGCACTCACTCCAGGTGGGAAACTCCCGGGCTGCATCGGCCGAAGTCCCTGCTTCGGAAAGGGCGCCTCCAGTGACGGGGTCTGATCCGCAACCCGCAACTCTTCGCACGCAGGGACCCCGGTCCCTCCGTCCCGCCCCCGCAGCCCTCCACGGACAGGCCCGCGCCCCACCCGGGATCCCGGCGTCCACTGCCCCGCCCCAGCGAAGCGCCCCCAGAGCCCCCTCTCTCTCACACACACACGCACACAGACGCACACACACAGCTCCGACTCCAGTCTCCCAGACCCAGCCGAAGCCAGAGTACCTACCTACATCGGCGGCGCTCCACCGTTCCAAGGGGGCGGGCGCGGTCCCCTCCCTCCCCGAGGGGCCGACTGCTTCTCTCAACCAGCCCTTAAGCCGCAGCTTTGCTTTCCCAGGAGCGGGAGGGAGACCAGGAGGCGGAGGGGAGGGGGAAGACGAGTGGAGGGGCGGCCGGAGCCAAGCCGGAAGTACTAATGCTGGGCCCACCCACCTCCCGGAGCCGCAGACCATTTTCGCTCTCCTGATAGGACAAGTCCCAGCAGTTGCGGGGAGTTTCAGACCACCACTTCCGGGTCGTCCATGCTGCGGCCCCTCCTTAGCAACAGCGTGGGGTTGCTAAGCGGAAGTGCCTTTAAATACCCCTCCCACCCCCGTTTCTTCGGGGACTGTTGGTAAGTAGGTTGAGAGCTTCGCTTTCTCGTTTGTAAATATTCTTAGGCCGTTAGCGTTAGACCAGGTAAACGCTTCGCTGCCGCAGGTAGTGGGCCCAACGTGGCTGCTTCCTTCAGCTATTCCCTGACACCAGCGCCAAACTACACACGCCTCCTCGCCCCTTCTCGAATCCTGAGCCGAGCCAGCGGCTCCTCCCAAAGCTCCTCTCCGGCCCTTGCGGGAGTCTCTTTCTCACGTCTAGCGAGCATCTCCCTCTGGTGGATTTCCTGTCGTTTCAACCAGACGTTTGCATGCATTTCGTTCTGAAACGGCTCCAGAAGTCGAACAGTGAAATGGGTAAGAAAAGTTTCGTCTTACCTCGTCTTTTCATTTAAAAAAAAAAAAAAAAAAAAAGATGTAGCGTTTTTGTGTGAGACCTGGAAATAACCTAGCTATATTCGAGACGGGGGAAGGTCCATGAAAATTGACCAGAGTAATTTCTTTATTATTATTATTATTCCTTAAAACAGCGCAGGGCGCGAGGGGCGGGGTGGGGGGGGAGATCAAAGAATGCAAGTAATCAAGCTTGAGTAGGAAGACAACTAATCTTCCATTCAGAATAAATCACCATACCTATACTGTGAATAAGAAAGGTGTCCGTAAATCTTTCATTGAGACTGGGGATTTAGGTCTGTGGTACAACACTTGCCTGGCATGCACAAGGTCTTTAGTTCGATTCCCAAGCATCGAAGAAAGGAAGGGAGGCAAGGAGACTCATTTACTGGACCTAAGCAGACCTGTAATGCTTAGACTCCAGAAGAAAAGAGAGAGTAGGAAGTCCAAGGCCTAGACTGCATGGTCAGTCCCAGTTTTAAAACATTTTACCTAGCATGCCCCAGACGTAGATTCAATCTTACCTTTGAAAAAACTGAGAAACTATGGTGGGGACCAAAGCCAACAGAATAACCCTCTCTGTAACGACCCCTTTAATTACAGTAATTACATTTTTGGAGAAACCTGGGAGCAGGGTGTGGGGTTCAAACCATCACTTGACTGTATTATTTTTGAATCAGAATCTCACTTCGAAGCCCTGGCTGATCAGGAAGTGACTATGTAGACCATGCTGGCCTTGCATTCGGAGATCCCCTGCCTCAGCCTCCCGAGTACTGGGATTTAAAGCTTTCACTACCAGAATGGCCCGGCTTCCTATCTTAACTTTAACGTCTGGATTTTTCCCCTCTGCACCAGTAAAAAACATTTGCAACTATAAGCCCCAATTTTATTGGTCACAAAAATTTTGGCAGACTGTTGTTTACCTTAGCTAAGACAGGAAACTAATTTTGGTAATTTAAAAGTAATGCTAGGCCTTTTCATTTCCTAGACTCGTAGGATGGCATTAAATTGATTCATCCTAGGCAGTCAATTCAGCAAAGCTTTTAAGAAACCACTTTAGGCTCAAGTGTACCAGCAGTTGGTTGTTTAATAAGTTATAAATAGTTCCATTTCCCCCACCATCATCTCGTATACACTTAGAAATACATACACACACACGAACACACGTACAATCTGGGTCAGTGATGAGTGATAAATGTGTTACAACAGTTTTAGTATTTCACCGGCCAACAGGTCTAAATTCCAACCTTTAAATTCTAAAATAAATATAAGTCCAATGTGTAACAGTTTATGATACATTAAAAGAACTAGAACATGAGTATGGTTTTAAAAAAAATAGAAATTAGTGCCTCATTAGATAAAATTCAGTTATAACCAACCATAAGCTGAAGCTAATGCATAACTCTTTATCCATGGCCTAAAGTGGTTTATAAGCAGCATTTAACTCCTTTCCTACAGCTTTGGGGTTTTTTTTTTTTGTTTAATTCACTGTTCTATTAATATACGAAAATCTGGATTGAGTCCTAAATGACCACATGAGCTTTTATAAGTCTTTCATTTTCAACATATTCATGCTTGGAGGCCTTGAAAGATGAGTTGCAAAGTCCTACACTAAAACCACATGTGTGGGGCTTAACTATACTTCTAGAATTTTTTAAGTAATATTACAGAAATCTTATTCTCTTTTACTATTATATTTATTTGTGTTTAAGTTTGTTGGTGCTGGCATACCATTGTGAACGTGGAGGTCAAAGGATGTGTTAAAGGAGTCCCTTCTCTTCAACCACATCGCTGATCTAGAGACTGAGCTCAAGTGTCAGGCTTGGTATTGGCAGCAGTTGCTCTTCCCTTTGAGTCATTTTGCTGGCTGAGGAATCTATACTCTTAATATGAACTATAAAACAGTAACATACATATATATATACATATGTATATATATATATGGGGGGGGGGGCTAGATCCCAAATAGCCTTCACAAGGCAGTGTAGTACTCTCATCATATATAATTAATACCGGACTTCCAGCCCCCAACAGTGTCTTTTTAAATTCACTTTTTATTTTCTTTGTAATGACTTAAAAAATTAAATTGTGCATGGTGCCTGTGTTCATCACTTCAGAAACTGAGTTAGGAGGACTGATATGAATTCTAATGCAGCCTGGAATAAACAACAAAAAGAACACATTTGATGTTTTTGGAAAAAACTCAGTCCTTAGAGTAACAGTGCTAAAACCATGTTTGAGGACTAGCTATGGTAGCACACACCCGTGGTCTCAGCAGAACTCAGAAGACAGATAAGGAGATACATTCAAGGCCAATCTGAGTTACAAACAATAAAATAAAAATATGTACTGCTAGAGTTCATCTGGTTTCACTAAACATAAAAATATACCAGAATTTGAAGTGTATAGTTCATTGATGAATACTCTGGCCTGTAAGAAGAAACTTAGCCAAGTTAACCATTATTGTGACTAGGCAACAAACAATTGAAAAGATATATAAATGATTCAGACAAATTCAGGATATGTAACAAACAAATAAAATGTTAAGCCTGAAGAAGAGAAGGCTAAAGATATAACTCATCTTTAAATAACTGAAGGTTGACATGTGGATTAGCTCGTTCTTTCAAGAATGGAACCAAAAATAGACAAGAGTTAAAACAACTCACACTCAACATTTTTACAATTACTGTTGTTGAGTCATAGGACAGTTCATTTATTGAACACTTATTGGCTGGCCTGGGTTGAACAACATGGCTTCTAACAATCATAAAAATTTGATTTGATGACAGTCTCTTTGATTTCTGTGTGCTATGCTCAAAGATTAAAAAAAAAAAAAAAGACCAATTATGACAATGTTGATTAGTCCAAGTTCCAATTAAACTTCCAGGTTTTCTCAGCCAGGCAGTAGTGGCACATCCCTTTAATCTCAGCCCTCGGGAGGTTGAGGCAGGCAGATCTCTGAGTTCAAGGTCTATATAGAGCAAGTTCCAGAATAGCCAAGGTTACACTGAAACTCTATCTTGAAAACCAAAAGGAAGAAAATTAGAGAGATAATCTCGAAGATTCTAAGTATAGTAAAATTTAGGGAGACCTATCTCAAAGGGGTAGGGGTTGGGGGAAGAAAAGATGGCTTAGTAAGTAAAGGTGCTTCCTGCCAGGCCTGAGGACCTGAATTTTTGATCATGGTATATGTATGCACACTCAGTAATAAATAAAATACATTTTACATTTTGAAAACAATTATACCCATCAAAATTATAACTCATTAGGCTCATCATCATAAAGTAGTTCTACTAGTGAAAAATAAATTAGATTTCAGAGCCACTAAAATCTGACCTTAAAAAACTTAGTTTAACATACTTCTTCAAGGGCTGGAGAGATGGCTCAGTGGTTAAGAGCACTGCTCTTCCAAAGGTCCTGAGTTCAATTTAAGAACCACATGGTGGCTCACAATCATCTGTAATGGAATTTGATGCCCTCTCCTGGTGTGTCTGATGATAGCTACAGTGTGCTCACATACATAAAATAAATAATTCTTTAAAAAGGAGGGGAGGGGAGACTGAAAAAAAAAAAAAAAAAAAACACATTTCTTAAAAACAAACCCACCCCTTTTGTTAGCAGATACCTGTAATCTGAGCACTCGAAAGGCCAAGGCAGTATGATTGCCAAACCATCTTGGGCTACATGGAGTTCCGGTTCAACCTGAGCCTTGGTGAGACCCTCTCTAAAAAAAAGCCAAAACTTAGGGCAGTGGTTAAGAGCACTTGATGCTCTTGTGGAAGTCCCAGGTTCAGTTCCCAGCATCCTCATGACAACTTGCAACTGTCTCTAATTCCAGGTCCACGAGGTCTGAGGCCAAACACTCATACGTATAAAATAAAAATAAATGTTTATTTAAAAAGGCAAAAGCACAAACAAAAACCAGAGAAACAAGAAACATGATTTTCAGAGTACTTTGGCTTAAAAGCAGTTCTGCTTAATGTCTAAACAGATAGTAAAAAAAGACAAAGATAAAAAAATATACATAACCTGCCTCAAACAATGTATAAATTGTTTTTAAAAAAATCAACCAATACACGTATTTGTATCTGGAAATAAAATAGTATAGGTGGTAGGAAATACAAATAGATACTATATTATGAAACTGAGAAAGTTTTAAAAACACAGGCTTCTAAAAACATGGTTAATTTTGAAAAAGTGATATCCTGTCAGCAAATAAAACATGATGAGAAAGTCAAGTATATCAGTTATCATGGGAGTACACACCTTTAATCCTTTAATTTCAGCACCTACTTCAGTTTCACTTCAGGGAAACTGAAGAAGTAAGATTACAAAAAAAAAAAAAAAAAAAAAAAAAAAAAAGGAAGTTTGAGGCTACCCTGGTTGACATACCAGGTAGCAGGTCAGCCAGGGCAATGTGGTAAGACTTTGTCACAGCAAGAAACAAACTGGGAAATGGCTCATCCATTCTTTTTTTTTTTTTTTTTTTTTTTAAAGATTTATTCTTTTATCTATGGGTACACTGTTGCTGTCACCGATGCCTCTGAGCCATCTCTCCAGCTCCCAGCTCATCTGTTCTTAAAGATACACATAAGGCAGCTCACAACTTCCTTGTGTTGTGAATCCTGGGGATTAAATACCTTCTTTGGGCCTCCACACATATCCCCACACACAAATAAAAATGAAATAAATATTACAAAATAAAAAGTAAAAATGCATGTCTCAGCCTATAATCCTAGAAGCTGAGAGGCAGATAGCAGGTTTCTGTGAGTTCAAGGCTAACTTATTCTTTCTACATACTTGAATGAAGGCCACCCAAGAGGCTACATAATGAGCAATTATTACTATAGCTATAAATTCAATGATTTCAAGTCATCTTGAGAAATGAAGGGAAAATGCTAAGAACTTGAGATATAAAGCCTGATTTGCAGCATGATTTGTTTCATTTTTTTATTTCCAACTTTAAAAATATAAGCAAAAAAAAATGGGCATGGTGGTGCACACCTTTAATTGCAGCACTCAGCTTAGTTTACCAAGTGAGTTCCAAGACAGGCAGGGCTACACGAGAAACTGCCAGGGGTGGACAGAAAAGAAACAATATAATATATACGCAAAAAAGTTCTATTTTGCTGGGAGGTGGTGGTGCACGCCTTTAATCCCAGCACTTGGGAGGCAGAGGCAGGCGGATTTCTGAGTTCGAGGCCAGCCTGGTCTACAGAGTGAGCTCTAGGACAGCCAGGGGTACACAGAGAAACTCTGTCTCGAAAAAACCAAAAAAAAGTTCTATTTTATGATACTGAACTGAATGTATGTCCAAAAAGTTTCCTCTTTTAATGTATCTATGGAATCTTTCCCCCTGATCCTGATCCTATTTTATCTCTTTGATTATCAGCTAGTTAAGTCCTCAAGACAAAATGGTCTTTAACTTTTTCTTTTCTTTTTGTTTTTTCAAGACAGAACTTCTCTGTGTAGCCCTGGCTGACCTGGAGCTCCCTCTATAGCCTGAGACTCAGGGATCCACCTGGCTTTGCCTCCTGAGTGCTGAGACCAAGGTGTGCAACACCACACCCAGCTAACATTTTTCTTTAAAAGATATACAACTAGTTTTTCAACATTTTATCTTTGCCTCCCTCACCCATTCTGATAAATGACAAGAGATTATACTTAATATTGAATTTTTTAATGTAGAAAAGACTAAGTCAAATTTTTAAAGCAAACATGCTATAACCATATGGCACTATTTCCATAATCAATGCCCATAAAATGGCATCAGTACAAAAATCTAAGCAAAGACTAGATTAGTAATTAGAGCATCAGGTAATGTTGATTTTTAGGAAGAAGCTTAACAGGTAAAAGAAGTAGCATATGACATAAATTCAAGTATGCAATTCAAATTTACAAATTATGAAAATTCTCCACTTTTATAGCTGGCTTCTTTTGAATGGCTAAATTCTAGCCTCATTTTTTTTTTCATCAACAAGCCAATTGGACAAACTTGTTTAACCAAATTTACATCCTAGAATATGTAAGTAAACTGAAGACAGTATTCAGATGAGTAAGTTCTATTCATTTTCATCATCTCTGTGATCAGGTTGCAAAGGACACGCTCTGTGAAAAGAAAAGAACTTCAAATCACTTAAGTATCAACTGTATAAAATCAGAACATTAAAAATGCAGTAATGCTCAAGTAACTAGAAATGAGAGAAAAATTAGACTTCAATAATTAGCAGGTGTAAATAAATTTCAGGAACTACTATAAAACTTTTTAACACTATTCCTGTTGTTTCATGGAATCTCTGTTTCTCCGTTAGTACATGTTGTGAGTTTTATTTAAAAGGAGCATCTCAGCAAGGCATGGCAGTGTATGCCTATAATCCCAGCATCTAGGAAAGCTGAGGCAGTAGGATTACAAGAAAACAAAAACAAAAAATGGAGTTTGAGTCTACTCTGGTCTGTGTACCAAGTAGTAGGCCAGCCAGGATTATGTCGTAAGACCCTGTGACAAAGCAAGAAACAAACTGTGAGATGGCTCATCCATTCTTGAAGGGGACAACAGTTTAGTTCTTAGCACACACATAAGGCAGCACACAACTTCCAGCTCCAGGGCCTCCACATATATCCATACACTCAATTCTTTTTTTTTTTTCTCTTTCTCTCTCCATATATATTATATATATATATCACACACACACACATTAAAATGAAATAAATATTACAAAATAAAAATAAAACTGTGTGTCAGCCTGTAATCCAGAACTGGGAGGCTGAGGCACAAAGATTGCTGCAAATCCCAAGTCTCACTTGAATTGAATAGTGAGTTCTGGGACAGCTTGGGCTATTATAGAAAGACTCTACAAATAAATAAATACACGGGAGCTGGAGAGATGGCTCAGTGGTTAAAAGCACTTGCTGCTCTTACAGAATATCCAAGTCTAAAAAACAAAGAATATCCAAGTCTAGATCCCTCCATCATGTTGGACATGTCACAATCTCCTGCAACTTCACTTCCAAGGCATCCAATGATCTCTTCTGGCCACCCCAGGCACCTTTACTCACCATATACATACCTATAAACATAATTAAAGATACATCTTCAAAATAGAAATATGTTAAATATATACATGTATGAAACTAGCTAAACTTATTAAAAATATCTCATTCTTACACCATTGATTTTAATGTAAAGTTGATTGATAAATAGAATATAATCTGTTAATTAAAATCTCATGATATATAAAGTAAAAGTCCATTTGAGTAGATCTGACAAAGCTTAGTGGTATCTACTCTGAAATGTTTAATTTTCCAATGAGATCCAGAGCACCTGAATGGTCATAGACCGGGTAATAAAACAAAGAAGCGATAACAAAGTGTTTAGCCTTAGTACAAGATTACCATTGCTTCATGCACTAATCTATTATGGAAAGGCCTCCATTGTGTTTTCTAGGAAATTAAGAGACGTTAATAAATTGTGATCCAAACTTCCCTTTTGCAAGGGTCTGATTTTCTTTAGGCATAATAGTGATGTTCAAGATTTATGTAAATGGGATTAAGGAGACTTCTTGACAGGTAAAACGCTTGCAATGTAAGCATGAAGACTTGAGTGTCATCCCCTCAGAATGTATATTAAAAGCTGGGCATAGTTCCATGTGCCTGTAATCCAGTGCTTGGGAGGCTGAGACGGGGATTTGAGGCTCACTGGCCAACTAGTCTAGTCAAATCAGCATGCTCCAGGTAACGTAAGAGACCTGTCTCAGAAAAACAAGGTACAGAGTGATTGAGAAAGACATTTGAAGCCTGGTGGAACATGCCTTTAATCCCAGTGTCTGTGATTTAAGAGGCAGAGGCAGGCAGATTAGAGTTTGAGGCTAGTCTGATCTACTGAGCGAGTTCTAGGACAGCCAGGAATACAGAGCAACACCGAATCATAAATTTAAAGAGAAGAAAAACAAACAAAAAAAAAAAGAGAATAGCCGGGCGGTGGTGGCGCACGCCTTTAATCCCAGCACTTGGGAGGCAGAGGCAGGCGGATCTCTGAGTTCGAGGCCAGCCTGGTCTACAGAGTGAGTTCCAGGACAGCCCAGGCTACACAGAGAAACCCTGTCTCGAAAAACCAAAAAAAAAAAAAAAAGAGAGAAAAAAATGAAGATACTTAATGTCAACCTCTGGCCTACACATGTACAAACATACATGCACATCTATATATATATACACACACACACACACACACACACACACAAATTTAAGCAGATGCTGTACTAATCACAACAGCTAAGATATGAACTAGCCTACAGCTGCATCAATATATGAGTGAATAAAGAAAATTTGACACATATACACAAAGGAATTTTATTTAGCAATAAAGAATGAAATGACATTTGGAGGCTAGAGAGATGGCTCTGTGGTTAAGACAGCTTACTGCTCTTGCAGGTCAGGAGTTCATATCCCAGCACCCACACAGAACAATTCAACCGCCAGCAACTATACAGCTCCAGAGCATCCCTGATGCCCTTTTCTGGTCTCCATGGGCACCCGCTAACATGCACATACACTTGTAAATAAAGATTTAAATTTTTAATATTTAAAATTATATTTTTAGGAAAATCTTTTAAAAAAGAAAGAAAGAAAGAAAAGAAAAGAAAAAGAAAGAAAGAAAGAAATTGACATTTCCAAGAAAACGGATGAAACTAGAGACCATCCAAGACTCTGAAAGACAAATATTGAATGTTTTCTTTCATACACAGAATTTAGATTTAGATTTATATATACTTGTCCATGCAGATGTCGGTGTAGAAATAACATCAAATAGAAAAGGAACTGCAAGATACGAGGGCAGGGTGTAAGAGTAGGGGAGGGGTGAGAAGGTCATAGGTCTGTGTGATGAGATTCAGAAGTAAGGAAGAAGGGAAGGGTATGCAAGAGGGGCAGTCAGAGCATGGAGACATAAGAGATGTGTGCCAATGAAAGGAAGGGCCCTGGGAGGGCTTGCTGGGTAAGGGTTCATGGCACCTGACAGCCCAAGTTTGATTTCTGGATCCAATGGTGGAAGAAAAGAACTTATTTCTGGAAATTGTTCTCTGTCCTCCACAAATGCACTGTGACACAAACACCCAAGCACAAACACAAACACACACGCACACAAACACACACACACAAACACACAAATATCTTTTAGAAATTTGACTAAACTGGGCGGTGGTGGTGCACGCCTTTAATCCCAGCACTTGGGAGGCAGAGGCAGGTGGATTTCTGAGTTCGAGACCAGCCTGGTCTACAGAGTGAGTTCCAGGACAGCCTGGGCTACACAGAGAAACCCTGTCTCAAAAAAAAAAAAAAAAAAAAAGAAATTTGACTAAAAAGGGGAAAACATTTATCTAAATAGTTCTACATGCTTGCTTGGGGCTAAAACAAGACTGTAAGGAGTAACCATAGCAGAGTATGAATTGAGGAGTTCATATTCCTTCTCATAGATTCATTTACTACTTCAGTAAGGAGATGACTATAATTTCCATAGACAATGGCAAATCAAAGAAGTGGCCTAAAAATAGTATAAACCTCTAGAATCTAGTTTTTGTTGTTTTGAGTTTTCTTGTTTGGTTGCTCTTAGTTTTTTGTGTTTTGTTTTATTTTTTTCCTAGGAAACTGAACCCAGGGACACATACTAGACAGGCACTTCACCATGGAGCTACACATGTATCTCTGGTTGTGGTTTTCTGAGACTGTCTCACCATGTACTTCAGACTGGCTTTAAACTCCTGGGTCTCCCTTTCTCAATCTCTGTAATTAAAGGCATGTATCGCCATGTCTAGCTATTACTGAATTATTATACTATGGATTAAACTTGTTTATAAACTATATAATTTATATCCATGTAATAGAGAGTCCTTTTTTTGTTTTGCTTTTTTCTATTTACTTATAGACAGGGATGAGTTATTAAGTATATATGTAAGAATGATGAGTTATGAGCTAGAGATGGTTTAGTGGCCAAGAAGACACAGATCAGTTCTTAGCTCCTATACGTCAGGTGCCTCACAACCACCTGAAATTCCAATTCCAGGACACCTGTGTCCTTGCTCTCCTAAGTACCTGCATATATGTGGTACACACATACATATGCATAAATAAAAACAAATCTTTAAAAAAAGAATTACCAATTGAGCATGGTGTAAAATGCCTATTAAATCCATGATCTTTTGCAGGGCTAACCAGACCAGGCAGTGGTGGCTCACACCTTTAATCCCAGCACCCAAGAGGCAGAAGCAGGTGGATCTGAGTTCTAGGCCAGCCTGATCTATAGAGGGAGCTCTAGAGCAGTCAAGGCTATACAAAGCAAATTCTATGACAGCCAAGACTATACAGAGAAACGCTGTCTCAAAAAAATAAATAAATAAATAAAATAAAAATAAGGTTGATCCTAGGACCTTGTAATGACAAGCCTTCTGTCACTGAGACACATCTCCAGGCCCAGTACATAGCTATAAACTCATCATAAAGGAGGCTAAGACAGGAGGGTACAAGACTCCTAGCTACATACCAGGTGAAGGGGGATTAAGCATGATTCAAACCCATCCTTGCCTCAGTGTTAGTTACTATACTGGTCTGTAGAGCAAGTTCCATGACAGCCAGAGATACACAGAGAAACCCTATCTCAAAAGCAAACAAACAAACAGAAGACAGGAAAAAAGAGAAAAGAAACAGAAAGGAAAAAACAGTTAAATGACTATAGCACATTGGTATAGATTGCCTAATACTTACAAGTTCCAGAGTTCAATCCCTAGCACAGAGAGAATTGCAGAGATAAAAGGATTATAGTAGTACCTTGTACTTCCTCCAAAGTACATGTAAAACTTGAAATCTTCGTATTTCCTAATTACTTTTAAGGCTTTTTGGTTTAGTGAGCCATAAAAAACACCGAATCTCCATTCCACACTGCACACTTCTTCTCTAGATCAAAGTGAAATTATTTCAAGGTGAACTTTTTATAATCCGTATTTCATAAGCCACATTTAATGAAATCATTAACCAATGTTCAGTGTTGTCCTTCTTTTTGTTGTTGTAAGTGAAACTCCAGGAGGCTTAAGATTAGTATTCACCACCTCATTATCCCTTGAGATGATCTTCAAGGCAGTCCAGTTTGAGCTTCTCAAGAGTTTTTGAGTTATTAAAACCAGTGGGCTGAGTAGATTTGAAGACCCGATTTTGTTTTCCTCGCAGCACTGGATGGGCAGGTGCCACTTGGTCCAGTATTAGAATGTGGTCTGGCCTAAGTCTCTAATGGATAAGGCACAGAAAGGTAAGCGAGACCCAAGGAGCTTGGCTATAGCTTTTAGGGAATTGCTGGAAGATGAAGGGGCTTCTGTTTCATAGTAGGTAGGGCCCGATGTGCTGGTTAAAGGGACAAATGACTCGACCTGCATGGGAAGAACCAGAGCAAGGAGCAGCAACAGTCCCAAACAAAATCTGACCGCCATCCTCTTACCCCTGGTAGTCGGGGTTCCGGGTATCCAGCTTGCTGCTTGTTGAGCTAGAAGTTCCCTAAGTTTTTGGCTGGTGTGGAGATTATAAACCAGGTCTTACTTTCAAGAAGACATCACAATGACAATGTCATGGTACCACACCCTCTCTTTCTACACCCAAGTAGTTTTTTTGTTTTAGTTTTTGAAGCAGGATCTCAGGTAGTTCAGGCTGGCCTCAATCTCACAAATACTTTGTTTTAGAATTAAAACATTTTTTTTTTTTTTTTTTAAAAAAAAGGCAAGAAGTGGTGGTATGCAATTTTAATCCAGCATTCAGGAGGCTGGGGCAGGTGGATCTCTGAGAGTTCCAAGACAGCCTGGTCTACTGAGTGAGTTCCAGGCCAGCCAAGAGGACATAGTGAGATCCTGTCTTAACAAAGAAAGAAAAAGGAAAGAAGGAAATTAAAGTGTGGGAGCAGTGAATGGCTCCTCTGATAAGTGTGCTTCTGTGTCATTTGTACACCTTGAGTTCAGTTCCTGAGACCCATGTAGAGGTGGAAAGAGAACTGACTCCTGAAAGATGTCCTCTGAACTCCAAATAACCTCTATAACATGTGTCTTGGTTTTGATACATAGAAATCTAAAAGAATTCAAATCTCTTTTCCTAACTTTTTCTTTTAGATGCAGAGCAATGAAGCTAAGGCCTCAACACATGCTAAGTGCTCCTCCACTGAGCCATATCCCCAGCCCCATAACCCCTTTTTAAGATGTATTTATTTAATGAATGTGAGTACACTGTCACTGTCTTCAATCACACCAGAAGAGAGCATTGGATCCCATTACAAATGGTTGTGAGCCACCATGTGGTTGCTGGAAATTGAACTCAGGACCTCTAGTTAGAGCAGTTAATGCTCTTAGCTGCTGAGCCATCTCTCCAACCCTCCCCACCCCCGACTCCCACTCCTTTTTTGGGGGGTGGGGGGGTAGGGGTTGGTTTTTAAGACAGAGTTTCTCTGTGTAGCTCTGGCTGTCTTAGAACTCACTCTATAGAACAAGCTAGACTCACAGACGCAGAAATCCACCTGCCTCTGTCTCCCATGTGGTAGGACTAAAGGAAGGCATTTAACACCATGCCCAGCTTTTTTGTGAATAGACTACAACTTCAAGATAGACATTGATAGAGGTTGATAGTATATAGCATGAAACAAAGTTTTTTACCCAGATAAATAATTATTGATACTTGTATTTTCATATAGTGTGTGTGTGTGCATGTACAAAGCAGAGTATACTTTTTCCTTTTTTAAAAAAGATTTTCATTTTATGTATATTTATTTTTATGGCTACATGTGTGTTTGTATTGTATTTATGTACATCATATACTACAGGAACCCAAGGGGTCAGAAGAGGCATCAGATCCCCTGGAATTGGAGTTACAGTTTCGAGTGGCCACGAAGGCACTGGGAATCAAACCTCAATGCTCTGCAGGAGCAGTACATGCTCAGAAGCAGCCAGTCGTCTCTCCAGCCCCAGATACACTTTTGTAGTTAGAACTTTAGCTCAGTATCTATCTATCACTAGCATTCTCATTTCATTAAAAACTTAAAAACAAGCTTGCATGATGGCATCTTTAATCCTAGCACTAGAAAGGCAGATAAATCTCTGGGACTGTGGGGCTAGCTGAGTTTACATAGTGAATTTCTGGATGGCCAGAGTCACATAATAGAGGCCCTGTCTCAAAAAACCAAAAAAAAATTTTTTTAAAAATTCCAGCCTCTAGTCAGTGGTGTCGCACACCTTTAATCCTGACACTTAGGAGGCAGAGGCAGACATCTCTGAGTTCGAGGCCAGCCTGGTCTACAGAATGAGCTGAGTTCCAGGACAGCCAGGGCTACACTGAGGAACCCTGTCTCAAGGAAGAAACAAAAACAAAACTCCAGCCTCAGATTTTGAAGAATTCTTAAGATTTTACAGAAGATTGGGGGGAGGGGAGGGATGAAATTACTATGACTAGTTTCCTATAGAGAGGACTTTCTGTTTAATTTCTCTATTTTATTTCTTGTGAAAGTTCAGCATATAGTATTATTACTTATTTTGGAACTGGAAACTAAACTAGCACTGCAGGCATGCTAAGTGTCCAGCTTACACTGAGCTACACCCTCAGCTCCTGACCAGGAATTGTGTGAGGAATTCAAACTAGATGAACTGATGTAGAAATCTCTTTCCGACAAAAAAGAGAAAAGGAGGGAAGGAGAGGCAGACCGACTGTAAAGTGCAGTAGCTCATGCCTCTCAGCGCAGCGCTTTAGCTGAGGCGGGAGGATTTCGAGAAGTTCAAGTTCATCCTGGGTTACATACAGAGATTGTCTCAAAAAAACAAAACAAAAAGCTATGAAAATTAGAGGAATAATAAATGAAGAGGAACCAAGTATCTTTGGCGTAAGTAAAAGTAAATAACTTTTGAAAAAAAAATATATTTTTTTGTTTGTTTTTTTGTTTTTGTTTTTTTTGTTTTTCGAGACAGGGTTTCTCTGTGTAGCCCTGGCTGTCCTGGAACTCACTCTGTAGACCAGGCTGCTCTTGAACTCAGAAATCCACCTGCCTCTGCCTCCCAAGTGCTGGGATTAAAGGTGTGCGCCACCACCACCCAGCAATATTTGAAATTTTAAAGTGACATAAATGATTAGAAATTAAGGCATAGTTTTCATTTTCTTACTAGTTCAGAGAGAAACTTTAAAATTACTATCCTGTCTGTCTTTTATTTTTCAGAGGATATTTACTTGTTTTCCACAACACAAACACTTACTTTCTCTTTGCCTTTCCTAAGCCACTGCTTCCTGCTTCTTCAGGAATCTGGTTCTCTTTCTTAGAATCCTTAGGAGACAGCCTGAAGAATTCCCCGATGCCTTTTTGCCACTTGGGAGTTGGGCGCACACAGACTGGGTTCCCTCCTGCATACTTATTTTCAGCTGTAAGATAGAAACAGAACTAAATAAAAACAAATGTAATCGCCATTCTCCACCCCACCCCCAGACAGGGCTTCTCTGTGCAGCCCTGGCTTCTCCTGAAACTCACTCTGTAGACCAGGCTGGCCTCAAACCCAGAAATCCGCCTGCCTCTGCCTCCCAGGTGCTGGGATTACGGCATGCACCACCACTGGCAATGCCGTTCTTTAGCATCATACTCCAGGTACTAAGTGTTCTATTTTAATTAGAAAATGAAGGCTGGAGAGATACTCAGTGGTAAAGAACCACTTGTTGCTTTTCAGAATACTAGAATTGGGCTGGAGAAAAAAGGGCTCTGCAGCTAAGCATACTTGTCTCTTTGGCAGATTACCCAGGTTCCATTCCCACATAGTGTCTTGAAACCTTTGTAACTCCAATCCTGAAAATCTGATGCCTTCTTCTGGCCTAAATGGGCACAGACATACGGTGAGCAAAATACTCATGCACAAAAAATAAATCTTAAAACAAGTAAAGAAGACTAGAGTTTGATTCTTAACCCCCATATGCTTGTAACTCCAGTTCCATGGAATCCACGGTCAAGTACCCATACACAGGTCTCTCTTGCTCTCCTCTCTCTCTCTCTCTCTCTCTCTCTCTCTGTCTCTCTCTCTCTCTTTCTCTCTCTCTTACACACACACACACACACACACACACACACACGATTTATATATAAATCACTTGATGCAGAAGCCTGATGTCCTAAATTTAATCTCAAAATACCACATAAAGGTAGAAGTAGAGGCGCTGGAGAAATGGCTCAGCTGTTAAGAGCACTGATTGCTCTTCCAGAGGTCCTGAGTTCAATTCTCAGCAATCACATGGTGGCTCACAACCATCTGTAATAGGATCTGATTCCCTCTTCTGATGTGTCTGAAGACAGCTACAGTTGTACTCATAGAAATAAAATAAATAAATCTTTAAAAAAAAAAAAAAAAAAAAAGGTGGAAGTAGAAAACCAACTCCCAGAACTTGTCTTCTGGCCTTATTTGTGCCACAACATCTCCTCCCATAGCAACACTAATACATTTTATAAAATGTATTTTTCCTTAATATGTTAGTGCCATGTAGGATAAACTGTCCAAATTTTATTTAGTAGAGTTATTTATTTATTTACTTACTTAGGAGGGTTTGTGAGTGTAGATATGGTTCAAAGTTGAACCCTGGGCTGAACATATGCTGGGCAAGTGCTCTACTACTCAGGTACAGTTCCCAGAACGATTAGGTTATTTAGTGTAGGAACATATATGCAGTGTGATCCAGGCTAGTGTCAGAGGCCTGCAATCTCAGCTGCTTGGGAGGACAAAACAGAAGGATCCAAAGTTCAAAACTTGCATGTATTACCAAGTGAGCACAAAGCCAACCCAGGCAAATTATTGAAACCCCAATCCCAGCCCCCACCCCCCAACAAATAGAGCTAACAACACAGCTCAGCAATGGACTCTTTACCTGAAATGCCAAGGCCATAGGTTCAACCCCCAATGCCTGGGGAATGGGGCAATGTGAAATTTTCTGTAAGAGTAAATCATACTTATAAAGCAACTGGCTCCTTTCCATAAGGAAAATCCCATTCCAGGTTATATTTTAATAGCAATGTAAAACGAAAATTCAGGGAAAGTTGCCCCTTTAAAAAAATAGTTACAAGAGAATGGTGACTCTCACCTACAATCCTGGAAACCTGAGTTTAACCCTCTAGACCCCTAAGTTGAAGATCTTAGAAACAGGGAGATCAGAAGTAGAAGGCCAGCTTTAGCTACATAACAAGTTTGAAACTAGCCTGAATTACATGAGAACTTTTCTCAAAAAATAAAGCTTAAAAAAAAGTGGGGCTGGAGAGATGGCCATCATTAAGAGCACACGTTGCTTTGGTTCAGTTCATAGCACCTATGAGAGCTCACAGCCATATGTAAGCATTGGTACACATACATTTTGTTCAAACAATACATATAAAATAAATGAACCTGAGTCAAAAGAAAAACAAAAGTTGTTCATAATTTCATCAAAGAGAACTTGCTAAGCAAGTGCCCTAATGCTAACTCACACTCCCAGCCTTACAGTAATAGCGATATTTTCAGTACTAGAAACATGCAGCAGGCCGGGTATTGGTGGCGCATGCCTTTAATCCCAGCACTTGGGAGGCAGAGGCAGGTGGATTTCTGAGTTCGAGGCCAGCCTGGTCTACAGAGTGAGTTCCAGGACAGCTAGGGCTACACAGAGAAACCCTGTCTCGGAAAAAACCAAAAAAAAAAAAAAAAAAGAAAGAAAGAAACATGCAGCAATATTTCTGAATTTGGTTTTTGGTAAAACTAGGGATTAAAACTGGGATCTTGTGCATGCTACACACACCGGCTGCCTCTGAGCTACAATCCTAGCCCTTGATTACCCAGGCTGGTCTGGGACATCAGGACTCAGGCATCCTCCTGCCTCTGACGCCCAAGTAGCTGAGACTGCAAGTCTTTCCCATCATGCCCAACTTAGCTGCATGATTTAAACCTAGTTCTGCTGATTTAGTTGTGTGGCCTTAACAAATCACACAATTTTTTAAAATGAGGCTGTGGGGCCAGTGAAATGGCTTAATGGGTAAAGGCACTTGCTGCCACACCTAGACACCTGAGTTTCAACCCCAAGTTGAAAAGAACTGATTTCCACAATGTTTTTTTGTCCTCTGACTTCCACAGGTGTTATAGTGTACAAATCCATGTATATATGAACACACACACTAACACAGAGAGACATTAATTATATGTATTAAAAATAATTTAGAATGAGAATGCTACAATCCCATATAGTTGTTTGGCATTAAAAATACAAATCTATGAACATTTTTCTTTTATTGGCAGAGAGAAGGTGAGTCAGTACTTCTTATAGTGCAGGCTGCCATCTCATTCACTCTGTGGCCTTGACTTCCTGATCATCCTGCCTCTGATACTCAAGTGCTTGGGACTGCAAGTACGTGCCACTACAAACTACTTCTTGTCTTATTGATTTTGTGAGGCAGCATATTGCTAGGACCCTCTGTCACGCCTGGTACTCACTTAGTATCCTAGGCTGGCTTTGAACATACAGTAGTCCTCCTGCCTCAGCCTCCAGAGCACTTAGGATTAGAGCCATGCAACTCTTTGCCAGGCTGTTTATCACATATAAGGACCTGTTCAGTTAGCTCTAGTGATTCAGTAGTAGGCTAGATAATAGCAAAAATAGAATTTATTTTAGTTGTTCAAAATACAAGGTGACATTCTAAATAAATTTATCTTCTTTCAAAAATTTTGTCTACTATCTTTTATGAAGAGGTGTAAAAAGTAAATATATTCTGTTGAAAATGTTAGATTTGGTGAAAATTTAGTGCTGAGTATGGTATAGTACATGTCTGTAATCCTAGCACTTCAGAGACTGAGCAGGAGAGAATCAAAGCCAATGATGGAGATCCTATCACAAATAAATAATGGTGGGCTGGAGAGATGGCTCAGCGGTTAAGAGCACAGGCTGTTCTTCCAGAGGCCCTGAATTCAATTCCCAGCAACCACATGGTGGCTCACAACCATCTGTAATGGGATCTGGTATCCTCTTCTGACATGCAGGTGTATGTGAAGCAGAGCAATCATATATAAAATAAATAAAAATAAATAAATTAAAAAACGTTTAAAAAAAACAAATAAATAATGGTGGTGGAGAGTTGAGTTCACATAAAAACCCATGAAAAGTCGGAACATAGCAAGGATCTCATCTCAAAAAAGTAAATTTGAGTGTGGTAGTGCATACTTGTAATCCCAGCAGTCAGGAGAGAGAGAAGGCAGGGGCAGTTGTAGATGTGATTCAGTTGCCTAACATGCACAAACTCCTAAGTTAGATCCCAACACAGACTAAATCTGGCACACATGGCCTAATGTGTGAAATCCCAGCAGTGGGGTGAGAGAGGGCAGAAGGATCTGGAGTTCAAAGTTATTCTTTGTACATACAAATTTTGAAGCTAGACTCGGCTACATGAGACCTTGGAAGAAGGAAAAGGGAGGGAAGTAGGGAGAACAAAAGGGAGAGAGGGGAGGAAAAAAGGAAGGTCAGGTTGGGAAGGAAAGGGGAAGTAGAGGAAGAGGGAGAAGCAGAAACAAAAGTAAAACATACGGGGGTAGTGTGGTTGAGATGTAGCTCAGTGGTGAAGTACAGGCAGACAGACACACACCCCTACCTACAGAAAACATGGTAGTACTGTCAACCATCACCCTGAATCTAATGAGGAGGCACTTAAGTAACCCCCCAGAAAATAATAACGTTAATAAAAATTTTAAAAACACCATTCAGAAAAAAAACAAAAAACAACAACAAAAAAAAAAAAACCAACAACTAGGTTTAAAAATAAACTATCCCTCACCATCAAGACATGAGTTTTCCATTAGATCCTCACATCCCAATCCAAGCCTGTTGAAAGACTAAGGCCCCCTTAGAGGGCGAGGAAGAAATTTAGGGGTGAGAATGTAAAGAGAAACAAATTCCAGAGAAAGGAAACTAAGTAAAAATAAATCCACCGCCGGTCAGGGCCACACAGGTTAGGACTGTAGTGCCAGTCCTGATGCTTTCAGGGATGTTACTTCAGAAGCTTCCAGGACCCTTCCTACCTTTTCTCGACGAACTTGAAGAATTGTTGACAAAGGTGGAGGAGCCAAGCACCTTCCTGGGGGCTTGAGAAGCCACCACTGCAAAGAGAGGTAAAGAGGGGCGTTGAGACGAGGCAGGGGAGTTCGAACCCCCAAGCTTTGTTCTACCACAGTCCCAGGCTCGCGGAGAGTAGGCAGATGCACAGCAGCAAACGTCCTCGCCCGGTCTCTGCAGCTGCTCAGAGGTGAGGGCCTGGAGCCCGCCTCCTAGCTGCTCAATGGGAAGCAGCCATGGGCATCTCCACCCCAGGACAGGCTTCCTAGGGAACCTTCCCCTGCCACCTCGCCGCATCCCTTTACCTTTTCTGTAGGCTCCTGGGACGTAGTTTGCCTTGGTCCGCACCATGTTCACACAGGAAAAGACAACTTTCACCGACTCCCCAACTGCAAATGTCTCAACTGGACAAGAACCCGGAAATGATGTTCCCGCCAGAGTTTAAAAGGGTCTCTTTCCCGCGCGCTCCAAGCTCTGGAGAACCGCGGCGCTTACTGGTTCCGCGCCTTCACCCTGAACCAATAGGCAGCGTCCAGCGGTGACAGCCTTCAGGCTTTGCTGGCCAGTCCATCAGCCCCAGTGGTCACGATTTGTACCTCCTCCTGGTGGGCAGTGCCAGGACTCTCCAGGGGGCACCAAGTGTGGGAGCTGAGGTAGGTAGTTTGTGAACTAGCCAAGTGGTCCACTTATAAAATAAAACTAAGTAAAGATAGGAATTGTAATATCTCTTCAAAAGTTAACGACAGAGTTAAATCCATGATGATTAAACACTGAAAGTGAAAATTAAGTGGACTTTTCAACGTAAATCAAAACTAAAGTTTAGTATCCTAAGGGTGAACTCTACTATGTTCTCAAACAACTTTCTGAGGTGGGAGAAAGAAAAACTCAGTTCACAGTGTTGTAAAAACTGTTTTTGGATCACATGAGACTATAAAATTTGGACAAATTAGCCATACACATATAAAAATAAGTAAATAAATAAATAAACAAAACATGGCAAAAGAGCTAAAAATCAGCCAAAGGTAAAAGAAAGGTCACAGCACCAACCCACATGAAGATAACCCTGCAAAAAAGAGATCATAAATATTTTCTGACCCATGATTCAGATTACAATATTCCTAAGAATTTGTGTTTGTTCTGAATGCCATGCATGAACCAAAACCATATGTGATTGCTGCAGGATTGCTTTCTGTTAATGCTTATATGAAAGACAACCTTCAAAGTGTTGTAGAGCTACTTCTTTGCAGTGGATTATGCTTGAACAGCAATAAAAGCTACTCAGGGCCTTAACCAAATCAACAATTCATAGTATATTCAATTTCAAGACTTTAAAGCCAGGCCTGCTGCACCTTGTAATCTCAACCCTGAGGAAGCAGAGAGACTGGTAAATTGTGAGTTCCTTGCCAGTCTGGGCTAGATCACAGTATTAAAAAAAAAAAGAAAGGAAGAAAAGAAAAGCCTAGAGATATGGCTCAATGCTTAAGAGTATTGGCTGCTTTTTTCAGAGAAACCTAGTTCAATTCCTAGCACCCATATGGCAGCCCACACCTGTCTGTAATCAAGCTCCAAGTGATTTGGCACCTTCACACAGACATGCAGGCAGGCAAAATGCCAATGCACATAATAAAAATAAACCATTTATTTTTGAAAAAGAAAGAAAAGGAAAGCTAGACTGAAAACACAGGAGCTGGAGAGAGAACTCAGCAGTTAAGAGAACCAGCTACTCTTCCTGGGAACTGAAGTGCACGGGTTCAATTCCTAGCACTTACAGACAGCTCACAACTGTTTGTAACTCCAGCTCTGGGGGATCTGACACACTGACACAGACACACTCAGGCAAAATGTGAACCAATGCACATAAATCATTAAGAAAAAAAAGAGCCGGGCTGTAGTGCAGGCCTTCAATCCTAGCACTCAGGAGGCACAGGCCTTTACAGAGTCAGGTCCAAGAAGGCCAGGGCTACAGAGAACAGAAAACCAACCAACTGAAAAACAAACAACTCAAGTGAAAATAACGGAAGGGTTTAGACAGTCACTTCATTAACATTATAATGTTAGCAATTGCCTCTAATTTATCTTAACCCTGGAGTGTTAGATTACTGCCAAATTCCCACATAAAAATCACCAAGCCAATCAACAAGCATTCCGTTGTTGTCATTCTTTCATCCTCATGAAACTGCACATTGGTTCTTTTCTGTTCGTTTTATTTTTCTAGACAGGGTTTCTCTGTGTAGCTCTGCTGTCTTGAAACTCACTCTGTAGACCAGGCTAGCCTCCAATTTAGAAATCCACCTGCTTCTGCCTCCCAAGTGCTGGGATCAAAGGTGTGCTCCCCACTGCCAGACTGCACATTGGTTCTTTTTTTTTTTTTTTTTTTTTTTGGTTTTTTGAGACAGGGTTTCTCTGTGTAGCTTGGCTGTCCTGTCCTGGAACTCACTCTTTAGACCAGGCTGGCCTCGAACTCAGAAATCCGCCTGCCTCTGCCTCCAAGTGCTGGGATTAAAGGCGTGAGCCACCACCGGGCCCGCCCGGCCTGCACATTGGTTCTTAAATGGTAATGTTTTCCTCTTAAATGCCTTCTACTCCAGACTGAATTGCCTCGTTGAACTCAACATTCTAGAGTCCTGCAAAGAAAGGACCCAGAGAATATGTCTTTTCTCTTACATTTCAAGCAGATGGCTAGAGAGAATTTCAAATATGCCTTTTCACATAGCAACAATATACATTTTATTGTAGTTGTGTTTGTTTTTGAAACAGGGTTTGTTTGTGTAGCCCTGGCCATCCTGGAACTAACTCTGTAGACCAGACTGGGCCCAAACTGAAAGAGATCCACCTGCCTCTGCCTCCTGAGTGCTGGGGTTAAAAGCATGTCCCACCACTGTCTTGCTTTTGTTTGTCTTTTAATACCAATGGTGTCTATGAAGAACACACAAAAAAGGATGATACTTAGCAAAAGTTTTTTTTTTTATTAAAATGACTACTCTGGAATCTAGGGATGCGACACAATTGGTATAGTACTTGCCAAATAGGCATAAACTCTTAGTTTGCTTCCCAGCACCACATAAAGCTAGGCATGATGGCACATAAGTGCAGTCAGAAGTTCAGTGCTATCCTCAGCTATGGTGAGCTGATGGCCAGCCTGGGATATGTGAACCCTGTCTAGAAGGATGGGAGAAGAAGAAAGAGGAGAGAAGGAAGATGGCAATTAGGCTCCAGGCAGCGGCAGGACGGTCTCACAGAATTGAGGCCAGCATAGAGTTCCAAGACAGCCCGGACTACAAAAAGACCCTGTCTCAAAAGACCAAAACAAGGGCTGGAGAGATGGTGCAGTGGTTAAGAGCACTGACTGCTCTTGCAGAGGTCCTGAGTTCAATTTCCAGCAACCACATGGTGGCTCACAACCATCTGTAATAGGATCTGATGCCTTCTTCTGGTGTGTCTGAAGAGAGCTACGTTGTATTCGTATACAATAAACACATCTTAAAAAAAAAAAAAGACCTCGGGGCAGTGGTGATGCACGCCTTTATTCCAGCACTTGGGAGGAAGAGGCAGGTGGATTTCTGAGTTCGAGGCCAGTCTGGTTTACAGAGTGAGTTCCAGGATAGCCAGGACTACACAGAGAAATTCTGTCTCAAAAAAAAAAAAAAAAAAAAGAAAGAAAGAAAGAAAGAAAAAAGAAAAGTAGTAGTAGGGAGAGTAGAATGGCTCAGCAGGTAAGCACACTTGCCACCAAACCTGATGACCTGAGTTCCATTCCCAGGACCAACATGCTACAAAGGACAGAACTGTCTCCTGCAAGGTGTCCTCCTCCAATCTCTACGGTGCCATAGCACTGAAACACACCCACCAATACAAAACAAACACTTTAAGAAAAAGTATAAACACTTTAAAGAGAAAAAGAACAGAAAAGTTGAAGTGTGCATGTATTAATGGAATTTCTGATTAAATGTATATCTTGCTCCTGGGATGTGACTTGTACATCAAGTGCAGTCTCTACCACTGAGCTACTAAACTGTGGGAATGAATAAATCTAGAGAAGTTTACATTATTTGAATCACTAGAATTAATAATCAGATTAGATTACTATGAAAATGTGAGATTTATTCTCACCATTAATTAACATTACTGGACTTTGCTTTTTTACAAAAGTTGTTGGGTCAGTGAAATGGCCTGGAAGGTAAAGGCTCTTGCTGCCAAGCCTGACTACCTGTGTTTGATTCCCAGGACGCATATGGTAGAAGGCAAGTGCTCTCCCACAAGCTGTGCTCTGACTGCCACCTGTGTACTTTTATTTGTGGTAGCCCACAGAGGACACATGAACAAACACACAAATAGATAATATAATAATATTGTAAAGGCAGGGTCTCAAGCTAACCCTAGCTAGCCTGGAGTTTACTACAAAGACCAGGCTGGCCTTGAAAGAAGTCCACCTACCTTTGCCTCCTAGAGTGCTAAGGTTAAAAGTGTGTGCCAGCATGCTCAGCTAATGTAACTTATTTTTCCAAGAGTTTTCATTTAAAAAAAAATTTGTTTAATTTTTTTTTTTTTTTTTTTGTGTAAGTGCCTGCAAATATATCTTGTGTGTCACATGCGTGCTTGGTGCCTTCTTGGAAGAGATCGGAGTCCCTGGAGCTGGAGCTCCAGATGTTTGTAAGCCTTCATGTTGTGTAGCAGTGAAATTCTAGTCTCAATTACAGACAGCACTAAAAATAAGAACCACCATCCTCAGATCAAAGAGTAGTACCGTGCTTACAAATAGCTTGCCAAGGGCTGGAGAGTTTGTTTTCCTTTGATTGTCCAACTGGGGATTGAACCGAGATTCTTCCATACTCAGGAGGCAGGGTATCACTAAACTTTTTGCTTAGTATTCCTCCACTCCACCTCATTTTAATTTTGAGACAGGGCCTCGCTAAATTACAAAGGCTGGCTTTGAGTTCACTTAATACCACAAAAGCAGGCTTTGGATTTGATATCTTCCTGACAACGGCTGTTTTAAATGTTCTGTAATCAGAATCAGACTATTTGAAGGCTATACCAATCTTTTGTGGTCCTACTTTCATTTCTACTACAGCTGATGTGTTTATAAAAAGATAAAGAGACTATGTTCTGTGGGTGTGTGGTGAGGTATGGGGGAAGGGGATGTCTCAGCGGGACCATGCCGAGGTATCTCTTCCCACTGAGGGACCAGCCACACACCAGTATAGTACAGAATAGAGTTTATTCAGGGCGTGGGGAGGGGAGCCAGGAGGGTTGTAGAGGCAGAGAGTAGAGAAGCTGAGGAGTAGAGGCCGGCCATGAGCATGTGGAGAGAGGGGGAAAGGAAGGGAGAAGGGGTGAAGGGACAGGGAGAACAAGAGGCGTGAGGGGAGGAGAGAGAAAGAGAGGAGGGGCCAAGCAGCCCCTTTAATAGTGGGCCAGGCCTACCTGGCTGTTGCCAGGTAACTGTTGGGTGGAGTTTAGACAGAATGCTAACAACAGCTCTTTTACAGGTGCTTGTGTTGTCTTCTTAACACAATTGCCAATGGCCTTCCTGGAGTTGCCCCTCTGTGCCAAAGAATCCTCCGAGCTCCTTTCTCCCACACACGTGTAAACAGACCCGGAAACTGAGAGAAGCTGGCGCGACCGAGCGGGGCGGTGCAAGTTTGCGGAACCCTAGTCAACGAGGTTGGCGTTGCGAAGGGAACTAGTCCAGCACAGGACAAGAGGCTTTTGCAGCCCAGCTGGTTCCGGTTGGGGAAGATGGCGGTGGCTGGGGCGGCGTCCCGGGATCCTCTAGTACACTGGTGCACACAGCAGTTGCGAAAAACTTTCTCCTGGATGTCAGCGAGGAGATCATACAGTAAGATGGGTTCCGGGACTGAGGTGGAAAACAGCTCTGTGATTTGCCTGGTAGGGCGAACAGGAAAGCCGGGAGGAGAAAAGAAGTAAGATAAAAGGGACTGCAGTGAAGTCTGGCTTCCACTTATTCAGTTTAGCCTCTATATAAGTATGCCAGACTCTACCACTTTCCTAGGAAAGTGACAAAGTAGTATTTAGACCCGTAAGATTGACCCGGGAATCGGTTTGCTTACAGATTGTGGAGAGAATGATTAAGTCAGATTGGCTTTCTAGAAATTCCTTACTCGCCGGGTGATGGTGGCGCACGCCTTTAATCCCAGCACTTGGGAGGCAGAGGCAGGTGGATTTCTGAGTTCGAGGCCAGCCTGGTCTACAGAGTGAGTTCCAGGACAGCCAGGGCTACACAGAGAAACCCTGTCTCGAAAAAACAAAAAACAAAACAAAACAAACAACAACAAAAATAACCAGAAAAAAAAAAAAAAGAAAGAAAGAAGATCAGTTTTCTGAGTTTTGGAGAAAATAATTTTTTTAAAGGAAGAGTTAAGACATCCTGGCTGTTTAAAGTTGAAACTGTAAGTATGGCTTAACACCTGCTTACATTGTTGAAACAAGTTAGACAAGAAGTGTGCTGATCACTAGGACTCAAGCATACTATAATATTATTTGAAGTACTTATTAAGTGTTCACTAGTTTGCATCAGGCTATTATGTTAGGATGAAAGCAACTGCTGTGCTTTGTTTAACATTTAATTTGAATAACACAGATGTAGTATTGTAAGAATGTGAATAAGTTTATATAAGTGTCCCAAATACTAAAGGAATTATTAACACAGAATTAGCCTCCTAGTCAGTGACATATTAGAAGACATAAAGATCAGTACACAGAGTTAGAAGAATGCTAACACACATCTCCACATCTTCATAGATTCATGATTTGATTTTAATCGATGAGACTTGCCTTATAACGTTTGGATGAGACATGGCTTTTAAGTGGTTAAATTGTTGAAATGACATTTACTACTATGCACCTGGAACCCTTTAGTTCTTTCAGGGTTTAAAAACTCCAAGGTTAAACAACTCTAGAGACTCTGTAGGTCTTTGATAAGAACTGATCTATTGATGGGACTAGTAAGCCTGGGGAACAAGGTGGTTAGAATGTGTAAGTTCTGAAAAGTCATTGTGTCATTTTTAACTGTATTTATGTATTTATGTGAATGAGTGCTCTGCTGCATGTATGCCTGTATGACAGAAGAAGGCGTCAGATCCCATTAGAGATGGTTCTGAGCCCCACCATCTGAGTGCTGGCAGTTGAAGTCAGGAGGAGCAGCCAGTGCTATTAATTGCTCTCCAGCCCCTTACCTCCTTTATAAGTAAGATAAGGACTCTTAACTGTTGAGTTCAGGTTGGCCTCAAACTCACTATGAAGACTAGGGTGACCTCAAACTCCCAGAAACCCACCTGCTCCCGACTCTTGTGTTCTGGGATTGAAGACATGCATCACCCAGTTAGGCACTGTGACTTTAATTTTTTTATTTGAATTTAAAAAATTTTTATTTTCTATGTGTATGGTTGTTAGTCTGCATATATGTCTGTGTACCATGTGTGGGTAGTGGTATCATAGACTACCAAAAGGCATCAGATCATCTGGGACTTGAGTTACAAATGTGAGGTGCAGCTGGGAGTTGAACCAGGTCCTTTGGAAAAGCTTCAAGTGCTCTTAACTACTGAGCCATCTCTCTAGCTCTCTCTAGCTCTTTTTAATTTAATTTAATTTAATTTATCGTTAAGTCCGATGACCACAATGTATCTCAGTGGTAGAGATATATGCAAGGCCCAGGTTCCATCCTTAGAACAACAATAAAGGCAAAACCAGCCAAACAAATTTAATTAATTAAATCTGGAGATAAGATGTTCTTTTTTTTTTTTTTGAGATAAGATGTTCTTAGTGAAGTATAAATGCACAGGTTTGTTTATTTATAGATTATAATAGAAATTCCATTATCACACTGGAAGAATATAACAAGTATATTCAATGTTAAAAAAATGTTTGATGACAGTATTTATGAGTGTGTACACACATCTGTGTATACATGTGAGGTCAGAGGACAGCTCGTGGAGTTGGCTCTCTTTCTACACCAAACTCTGGTTGTGAGGCTTGGTGACTAGCAGCTAGTTCTGCTTGCTGAGGTGTCTCATGATGCCCTGTTCCACCTGGTGAGAGATGTTATCATCCACAAAGTTCACACTCTAGAATCATGTGATAGAGGTAACAGAAAAATAAAATCCACCAAAACATTTATAATGCTTTATATAATTCTAAAATTTATGTTGCCCTACGTTCATAGCTGTCGCAGAGTCCCTGGAACTCATCCACAGGCTATGGTTTCAACACACCTGTTTCTAGTGCATGTGCTATCAAGGATGGGACAATTCCTTTTTTTTTCTACTACTTTTTTTTTTTTAAGGATTTGTTCATTTTATTTATTTATTTATTTATTTTTAAAATATTTTATTTATTTATTTTATGTATATGAGTATACTGCAGCTGTCTTCAGACACACCAGAAGAGGGCATCAGATCTCATTACAGATGGTTGTGAGCCACCATGTGGTTGCTGGGAATTGAACTCAGGACCTCTGGAAAAGCAGTCAGTGCTCTTAACCACTGAACCATCTCTCCAGCCCCAATTCTTTCTTTTTTTTTTTAAAGATAGATTTATGTGTGTGAGTGCTTTGCCTACATGAAGGTATGTGTCCTGTGTTTGTGCCTGATATCTGCAGAGGTTAAAAGAAAACATTTGATCCCTAGAACTGGAGTTAGGAGTGGTTGTGAATCACCATGTGAGTGCTGGGAATTGAACTCATGTCCTGTGCAAGATTCTCAAGTGCTCTTAACTGCTGAGCCATTTCTCTAGCCCCACAATTTCTTAAAATACTGAAAACAGTAAATGCTTAAATAGCATATATAAGTTAGATTATGACCAACTTGAAATCAGGGTCTTTGTCCTCATCAAATTGATATCTTTAGCTTGTAGCAGAGTGCATGGCCCAGAGTAAACACTTAATAAATTAATGAATGCTTTTTGTTTGTTTGTGTTTGTGAAGTAATGCTAGCATTGTACCCCAAATATCATGTATGCTAGGCAAGTTTTGTTTGACTAAGCTCCCATCAGCCCTGATAAATAATGTTTAGTACCTTCATCCCTGTTGTGATTTCTGAAAGCCATACAGTAAACTATTTTTGTTTCAGCAATTTATATCTTTACCTCCTTAGATATGTTTTGTCAATTGAGAGTGCTGAAGAAATACGAGAATATGTGGCAGACCTTCTCCAGGGAAATGAGGGCAAAAAGGGTCAATTCATAGAAGATCTTATAACCAAATGGCAAAAGAGTGATCAAGAGTTCATTTCTGATTCTTTTCAACAGTGCTCGAAGAAAGACGGTAAGTCAATATGGTTAAGTTGTAATTGAAATAACACTGAGAAATGCTTGGCTTCAAAAGCCTCAGCGTTTGCTGCCATGAGTATTACTTGTGCATAGCTAACTTAAACAGAGTCTTATGTGTGCGTATTTTCAGCTCAGGTCTATTCATTCAGTCAGTAATGAATATTGTTTTAACCCAGGGGTTCTCAACCTTTAATACAGTTCCTCGTGATGAAGTGACCCCCCCACACCATCAAATTGTTTTGTTGCTACTTCATAACTAAGTTTGCTACTGTTATGAATTGTAATGTAAATATCCAATATGCAGACTATCTGCTATGCGACCCCAAAGGGTTCACAACCTACAAGTTGAGTTTCGTAGTGCTAACCTATCAAGCTTTTCTGTGTGCCTCTGTCTCCCAAGTGCTGGGATTGAAAGTGTGTTCCACCACTTTGAATGCCAGCCACCTTTTTTAAATTTACAGAACATTCACAAAAGAATCATTTTCAGGCACAATTATGGCTTTAGGCTAATTTTAAAAAGTTACATACAAATGGATTAAAGAAATATCTCTCAAGGGCTGAATCCTCACTCAGTGGTAAGACACTTGCTTAGCATGTGTGAGAGCCTGTGTTCCATCCCCCATACTACAAAAAAAAAATTTTTTTTTTATAAATATATTTTTAAAGATTTTTTAAAAAATATTTATTTAATGTGTATGGGTATAATGCCTGCATGATTGTCTCTGACATGTACATGTCTGGTGCCCTTGCAGGCCCACGGAGGGAATTGGGTTCCCTAGAACTGGAGTTTCAGATGGTATGAGCTGTCATGTGTGTGTACTGGGAACTGAACCATGCCTAAGCAATAGAGTAACTGCTGAGCCATTTCTTTTGTTCGTTTTGTTTGTGTTTTTCTTTTTCAAAGGCAGAGTTTCTCTACGGAGCTCTGGCTGTTCTGGAACTCACTTTGTAAACCAGGTTGGCCTTGAACTCAGAGATCTGTCTGCCTCTTTCTTTAAGTGCTAAGTAATTAAAATTATGTCCTACCATACCCGGCTCCAGCCCTATTTTTATAAATACTTTCAAAGATATGTATATCTGAAAGAAAGTATTGACTGATTATAGTATGAATGACATTTAGAGGTACCTATTTATATAGTTCAAGAGATGAACACCAAACCAAATAATATGCTTTTATTACACAGTGTAAAATATCAGACTTTCTGAATTTACATTGTTAGCCTCCACACAGTCATATTTTGAGTTTTTCTGGTAGTGTTGGGATTCAGGCCAGGGCTGCTTGCATGGAAGGCAAGCACCAACCCTGTTTGAAATTATTCGTCATTGACCACGGTCATGAAAATTGTGGTTTAACTTTTAGTTGAGAGCATTCTGCCTGACTTCTTGACTGAAAATATTAAGAACTACCTTCTAGATGGCTCAGCAGTTAAGAGCTCCTGCTGTTCTTCCAAAGATCCTAAGTTCAATTCCCAGCAACCTCATAGTGGCTTACAACCATCTGTAATGAGCTCTGATGCCCTCTTCTGGCATGGAGGTATACGTGCAGATAGAGCATTAATATGCATTTAAAAAAAAAAAATTACCTTCAGGTTTTAGATACAGAAACTAATAAATCTTGCTAGTCTCTTTCTGTAGCTGTGTGTATTTTATTTTATTCTTTAAAGAAATTTTAGATGGACAGAGATCAGTGGATCAGCTTAAGCGGAGTAGGAGGAAAGGAAGAAACAAACAGGAAGTTCCTGCGTTTCCTGAACCTGACATGTCTGTGGAGGTCAAAACACCTTTAGATTTGGCCAAGGTAAGTGCTTACAACTTAAGCTTTTCCTGGTTATGTGGACAAGAGGAAATGACTAATATGTTTTAGAGACAAAGTGCAGAAATTGGGCTACACTGTCAGATTTAACACTGATGTGTCTTAGTGACAGAGCTGACAATGCTGACATATTTCTCTGAATGTTGTGGCAGGCCTTTCTTCCTTTTGCGATAAGGTACCATGCAGCTCAGGCAAACATCTAACTTGCTGTTAGCCTTGAACCCCTGCTCTTGCTACCTTCTATCCTCCAAGGTCTGAGATCCGAAGTGTGTGCCACCACTCTCTACAAGACTTATTTCCTACTGAGGATCAGACTTAAGACCTTGCGCATATACATGAGACAAGCACCCCACCACTGAGCTACACTCCTAGCCCTGCATGGATAATAGTTAACGAAGCACCCTGCTTTCAACTTCAGCATGTGAGAGGGCAGTAAGAATTAAATGATGTGCTTCTTGCTCTTATGAAAACTGGCTTGAGGCCGGGCGGTGGTGGCGCACGCCTTTAATCCCAGCACTTGGGAGGCAGAGGCAGGCGGATTTCTGAATAGGAGGCCAGCCTGACAGAGTGAGTTCCAGGACAGCCAGGGCTACACAGAGAAACCCTGTCTCAAAAAACCAAAAAAAAAAAAAAAAAAAGAAAACTGGCAGGCATACTTACATGGCAGGAGAGACACCATGATATTGCAGGTGGTTTTCCCAGGACAAGGCTTATCCATAGCACTCTGAATGACTCCTGTGATTTCCCCGAATGGGGGAAACTTGACTGCATAATTTGTGTGTGTGTGGGGGGGAGTTGTTTACACCATGCTCTACATCAAAATAAACACCAAAACAAACAAACAAAAACAATACTGCCAGGCAGTTGAGAGACCTAGACAGGAAGATTGAGAATTCCAGGCCAACCTGGGCTAGTTAGTGAATTCAAAGCCACCTTGGAATGCATAGTGAGTTTCTTATCTGAAAAAATCAATAAAAAGATAGGGGAATATTATTCTTGGTTTGAAAGTTTTCCCTTCTACCGTTATTATCCACAATCAGTCTTCAAAACTCATTTTTAATCAGGCTGGCCTAGTATCCCAAGCTGTTTGAACTCAAAATCTTACTGCCTCAGCCTTCTAAGAGCTCAGACCATAGTCACTGCAACCTGGACAACTGAAACATTTATAGTCAGCACAACTTGACAAGCTAAACTTCTCTAAAGAAGAAAATTAATCTAAGATGGGATAAGACAATTTTGAGTAGGATAACATGCATGAGTGGAGGTGAACGTGATGGCCTCAAGCCTGTAGTCCTAGCACTCAGGAGTCTGAAGCAGAAGGAATGCCTTAAATTCCAGGCCAGCCTGGTCTTCATGATGAATTCCAGGCCAGCTGGAGCTACAGCATGAGACTTTATCTTAGAAAACTAAAGAGTAAAAGCTAAAGCAAAACCAAGGAGAGCAAACTTTACAAAGATCACCACAAGTGGCAAGGAACATCTGACTGGTAAGTGTGTATGTGCTCAGTCTCAGTAGGGACTAGGATGGCTGGTTCTTCATGCTCCTCCGGGTTTACTTGGAACTTTTCCGATTTTAACACCAAAAGTCTCACATCATGACCCTGCCCCAAGGCATGAACCAAACCAGGATGTCTATATTAATCAGATAGATACACATTAAATCACTCAGATATTTCCTATCAGATCCTGTCAACTGTCAATAAATAATACTGACAGCATGCATCAAGAATTATAGAAATGTTTAGTTTATGTATTCTTTATTTTGATCCCCACATCCACAGCTTAGTCTATGCTAGGGAAGTGCTTTAGCCGTGAAGGACACTCAAGTGCTGTGTTGTGTTGTTTTCATGGCTAAAGGTGTTGCACACTTGTTCATGCTTCTATTGGTCATTTGAATATCTGTTGCTATGAAATTCCTATTTAATTTTGTGATCAGTTTTTATAATGTTATCTTTTTTCTTATCTCCCCCCTCCCCAGTAATCGGGACTGAATGTATGGCTGTATACATGCTTACCTCATGCTGTCCCACCAGCTACACTCTTGCTCCTTTCTTAGTCATTTCTGAATGAATAAATTTCTTAATGATTTTTTTATCCTATTGATTGCCTTTGTTTTGAGATCTGTGGGTGCTATCTATTTTTAGAAGTATTTGATTCTTAGAGGTTTTTTTTTTGTTTTTGTTTTTTTTTTTTTAAGATTAATTAATTTATTTTGTGCATATGAGGACACCATCATTACTCTCTTCAGGCACACCAGAAGAGGGCATCAGATCCCATTACAGATGGTTGTGAGCCACCATGTGGTTGCTGGGAATTGAACTCAGGACCCCTGGAAGAGCAGTCGGTGCTCTTAACTGCTGAGCCATCTCTCCAGCCCTTAATTCTTAGTTTTATTTATTTATTCTGTGTACATGCACATGCATACAATTGGTGGAAGTGGGTTCTCTTATGATGTGGTCCTGGGTATTAAACTCAGGTCATTTTGGCTTGGCAAGTATCTTTATCTAATGAATCATCTGACTAACCCCTAAAGGCATTCTTTAGCTGTGGTTCAGGATATCAAGAGTTCGGAAGATAGCTCAGTAGCAGAGCATATGCCTAATGTTCATAATGCACTAGTTCAATAATAGCTGGCACCACAAAAAAAAAAAAAGAAAAAGGAAAAATAGGGCTGGGGCGTGTAGCTTGCCTGGCATGCATGAACCCCTGTGTTCCATCCCTGTACTGCTTTTTTTTTTTTTTGGTTTTTTGAGACAGGGTTTCTCTGTGTAGCCCCGGCTGTCCTGGAACTCACTCTGTAGACCAGGCTGGCCTCGAACTCAGAAATCTGCCTGCCTCTGCCTCCCAAGTGCTGGGATTAAAGGCGTGCGCCACCACCGCCCGGCTCCTGTACTGCTTATTAGTGTGTGGTCATGTATGCCTGTCACCCCAGCACTCAGGAAGAAGCAATATCATCTTCTACTTTGAACTTAATAGTTTTAGGCCAGATGTTACTAAAAAACAAAAACAAAAAATAACCCAATTTGTAAATGAATTATTTTTAATATAAATGTAACACTGAATTAATCTGGCAGCTGTATTTCTTTACCTTATACTATTCCGCAGTAATCACACAGTAAAAACCAAGAGTTATTTAAATCTGCACCTGAATAGCTGAGCAGTTAAATGATCTCTCTACCTTTACCTTCTATGCTAATCTGGCTATCTCCCAGCCCCATCCCATGATAGTCACATATTATTATTGATCTGGCTGTTTGGGCTTCAGGTGTGTTTCCATGCAGACCCCTTCTACCTGGTTCCAACTCCTCCATCCTCTCAGGCCATCTGAATCTTCCTCTCTCCTCATTCTCCTTCCTCTGGCTGACAGACGTCCCGGCCTATTCTCTAGTCTGCCAGCCATTGGGTGATTGGCATTTATTGACAAGGCAAAGAAAAAATGGTAAGAACTTTTTACACAAACTTGAGACAGGAGATTCTTGGTATACATATTACAGTGCCATGTCTGGATTGAAACACAATATGAGGGCAGGGAAATAAGCATTTGAATAACACAAGGGTAAACTTTCCACAGTCTAAAAAACAATTACACCTACACCAACTCACTATATTTGAATAATAAAATATCTGCATGTGTAGTATTACATATCTCAAGGGACAGCATATGGTTTTGGATAAAAGTGCTTACCACCAAGACTGAGTTCTGTCCTCTGAATCCAGAGGTAGAAAGAGAGAATGAATCTACATGTTAGAAAGAGAACTGATTCCTGCAAGTTGTCCTCTGACCTCTACAAGCACACCATAGTGTGCACACACTCATGCATGTTTTTATATGTGTAAAAATTTCTTTTAAAAACATATCAAACTGATTGCTACATTTACCTTGCTCTAAGGTGTATTAAGTGATTGAGAACTACTAACAAATAAAGCAATTGCTAGGCTTAATTACCTTGTCTTTATCAGGGCCCCTGATTACAAGAAGTCTGTATTTTCCCCTTCTCTCATAGTTCTTGGATAAGGTGTGAGTAGTTGCTCAGCAGAAGTGAGGATTCCCTCCTTGAATCTTTTCTGTCATTGATCAGTGCTCTTTCGATGTCTTTGTACTATTAGGCACAAGAAAGCAACAACTCAGTAAAGAAGAAGACGAGATTTGTCAATTTATATACAAGAGAGGGACAGGACAAACTTGCAGTTCTGCTTCCTGGTCGTCACCCGTGTGATTGCCTGGGCCAGAAGCACAAACTCATCAATAACTGTCTGGTCTGTGGGCGAATCGTCTGTGAGCAGGAGGGTTCAGGCCCCTGCTTGTTCTGTGGCTCTTTGGTAAATACCTTCTTTCATTTTTTGTTTTCACTGTGTGTCCTGGTTGTGTTGGTTTTGGTTTTTTGTTGTTGTTATTGTTTTTGTTTGTTTGTCAACTTGAGTTATCTAAGAAGAGGGAATCCCAGTTGAGAAAATCTTTCCCTAAGATTGGCCTCTAGATAACCCTGTGAAACATTTTCTTAACTAATGATTAATATGGGAAGGTCCTGCAATTGTGTTTAGTGTTGTTTAAAAAAAAGAAAAAGAGACCGGCGGAGGGTTCCAGGAGGAGAAGTTTATTTAGGCGGAGGGAAGAGAGGAGAGGGAGAGCAGAGAAAGGTGGAGGCCGGCCATGACCACGTGGAGGGGGGAAGGGAGAGGGAGATATGACCTGCAGGCGCAAGAGAGTAAGAGAGAGAGGAGGGGCCAGACAGCCCCTCTTATAATAGTGGGCAGGGCTACCTGGCTGTTACCAGATAGCTGTTGGGAGGAGCATGCCTGGCTCCAGGTAACTGTGGAGGTGGAGTTTGACAGAATGCTAACATTCCTCCCTTATTATAAAAAGAAAGGGAAAAAAAGGGGGAGAAAGAGGTGACAGCGCAGCAGGAATAGGGTCGTCATGATGTCTGTCTACTTCCTGCTGGCACTGGGGGCGACGTGTCTTTAAGGGGAACCTGGGTATGGGGGATGTTTGTCTGGTCCTGCTGTCCAGGGTCTGTGGGGCCATCCGGATAGGCCAGAAGGAACAGGTCCAGTAGAAGCAGCTGTGTGTGTGGCAGGAGATGGAGCCTCTGGAGGTTGCTTCTCTGGAGATGTTTTGGATGTACCTGGACTTGACAAGATGTAGGGAATAAGATTAAGCTTTAAGATTAAGAATAAGATTTTTTTTTTTTTTTAAGATGTACATTTGAAACCCAGAGGGATCCCACCTTTTGTGATAGTAAGTGGGAACTTTAGGCAGATGTACTTATCTGGATGGCATCTATTTGGTCCATGAGAGGTAGATTTCAGTGGGTTTCCTGTAGCTTAAAAGTTTACAAAAGAGATAAGAGCATGAGTTAACAACACGAGCAGTCTTTAAGATGAACCTTTGTTGGATCGTATAGTGGAATGTTTAATAAAACAGGCAAGTTCATAAGAACTCAGGTAACAAGAAGAGGAAATATAAAGTATTTAATTGGTGGCAGCTGAGTTTAGATAATGAGGTAACAGATTACATCTGTGAAAGCTTAGCTGTCAATGTAGTCAGAAGTCTGAAAAAGAGTAAACAACAATCTACCAGTTATATTATTTAAAAAATGACAGAGTCCACTAGCCAACTAGTTAACAGTTCCCGTGGTTTCCATACTCTCTTTGATGAAATCAGTTTGGCTTCTAAGCGCAGAAGACGCAGGGCTTTTTCTCTGTGGAATGGATACACATGATATGAGAAATGACTTACCTCGGTTTGATTTAGCTAAGTCATTTGACTCAGGGTATCCAGTTTAGTCTACTGCGTACGGTCGCATGCAGTCCAGGCTGTATCTTCTAGGAGTCCGGTGTTCAAGTCTTCTGAAACCATCTAGGGTCAACTGCTAGAGGCTTTGGGAATTCTGTCAGCTATAAACTAAGTTAGTATTAACAGACTTTTGACAAAATTGAGAGCCATAAGATTGGTTTTAAGTAACTAATAGCAGTAACTTTGGCAGGTGCTGCGAATCAGGTCTGCAGGCCACAGCGGCTGAAGGGCGGGACTTCCTGCTATCAGTGGGAAGTCGCTGCCCAGTGCCACTGGCGGGCAGCTGTGGTGAATAAGAAAAAAAGCAAGCATGTCCCATAAAAACAGTTTTTGTGGTGGAAGGCACTGCTAACACTCACTTTATAGGTCTCAGGCAGAGAGGGAGAGAGGGTCCCCAGTAGATCTAGAGCAGAGCTAAGAACCACAGAAAGGAAGGGAGCAAGCACGGTCTCGGGCCGGCTGCTTTCCAGGCAAACTGTTAAGTCCAGGCAGCCGCAGATGACTGGGGAGAGGAGGGGGAGAACGCACGAATGGCTAACCAGTTGGGAGAGACACACAGTGTGGACAGTTGGGAGCCGGTGCTCCAGAGGCAGCGAGGGAAAGGGAAGTGTCTCACCCACCGGGAGCCATCCTAGAGGGAACTGGGTTAGCAGGGAGGAAGGGGAGAACGCGCAAATGGCTGGCCCATGGAAGAGACACGCTGGGAACTACAGTTGGGAGCCGGTGCTCCTGAGGCAGAGAGAACAGTGGCTCCAGGCCTGGCCTGGAGTCTCAAGGGGAAAGGGAAGTGTTTCTCCCATGGGGAGCCGTCCTAGAGGGAGGTTCAGGAGGAACAGGGTTACAGGGTTAACTCTGAGCTCAAGAGATCTTTCTTGGGTACCAGTGGGGAATGGGGGAACAGAACAGGCAGGGTCTCTGTCTGAGATACCCAGGCCATGAGGCAGCCGGTGGTTGATCACGTGCAGGGCGGGACTTCCTGCTCTGGCAGGCACCTACAGTAAACTAGACCGCGGGATTGACAACCCAGTGGAGTTTGAGGTGGTACAGAAGAAGCTGAACCTATTGTGTGACGGTCGTTATTAATTTTCAATTAGCGTCCTAATTGAAATATTTATAACGAAACAGTGGGCACAAATCGGAGTTTTTTGAGTCGTCACAGAAAAAACCCGAGTACCCTGGCTGATTTAGCCCACCAGAAGCCGATCAGCCCAGGAGCCGTCAGAGCTCAGGGAAAAATCACACAATATGTCAACGTCTAGCAACCCCTTAGTTTAGGGAGCGCTGGCCAGGCGCTGCGCAAACGTTTGGGGTTCCTCATGCCACCAGGAAGCTCCTTACCAATAACCGTGCAGAGCTTTCTAGCAGATGGGTCTTGTGCTGGGGCAGCGGTGGAAAGCGGTCGGTGTTCACGTGGTGGAAGTTTGTAGCAGCGTGGATGTTCACGCAGCCAGCAGCAGCAGGAACGGCAGCAGGGTTACGGCGGTGTAGGTGGCAGTGGGAGTACCGGAGGATGGTGTTGCAGTTGAGGCGGGCCACATGGCATCGGTCTCACACGTTCACGGCAGCGAGCTGGCGGGTGCACAGGTCTTTAGGTCCCCAAAGTCTTCGTATCCCGGGTGTCAGCACCATTGTTGTTTAAAAAAGAAAAACGGACCGGCGGCAGAGGGTTCCAGGAGGAGAAGTTTATTTAGGGCAGAGGGGAGAGCAGAGAAAGGTGGAGGCCAGCCATGACCACGTGGAGGGGGAAGGGAGGGGGATACGACCTGCAGGCGCGGGGTCAAGGAGCAAGAGAGCAAGAGCGCAAGAGAGTAAGAGAGCAAGAGGAGGGGCCAGACAGCCCCTCTTATAATAGTGGGCAGGGCTACCTGGCAGTTCCCAGGTAGCTTTGGGAAGTATACCTAGCTGTTGCTAGGTAACTGTGGAGGTGGAGTTTAACAGAATGCTAACATTTAGTCCTACCTAAGGTAGTCCTGGAATATATAAGAAAACAGGCCAACCCGGGAGTGGTGGCACACGCCTTTAATCCCAGCACTTGGGAGGCAGAGGCAGGTGGATTTCTGAGTTCCAGGTCAGCCTGGTCTACAGAGTGAGTTCCAGGACAGCCAGGAACACAGAGAAACCCTGTCTCGAAAAACCAAAAAACAAACAAAACAAAACAAAAACAAAAAAAGAAAACAGGCCAAGACCTAGGTATGATAGTGCATACCTGTAATCCCAGTACTTGGGAGGCAGAGGCAAGAGAATCTGTGAGTTCAAGGCCAGCCTGGTCTACAGAGTGAGTTCCAGGCTAGCCAGAGCTACAGAATGAGACTTTGTCTTTAAAACAAAAAAAACAAAAAACATAAAAAGGCAAAAGGAACAAGCCAGTAAGCAGCATTCCTTACATCCCTTATCAGTTCCTACCTCAGGTTCCTGCTATGACTTCCCTCAGTGATGAACTATTACCTGGAAATACAAGATGACATGTATCCTTTTGGGGGCTAAAGAGATGGCACATAGCTGCCTATAACTCCAGTACCAGCAGATCCGTTGCTTTCTTCTGACCTCAACAAGACGAGTTACACACATGGTGAACAGACATACATATAGGCAAAACATTCAAACAATAAAAACAAGAATATAAAAAAAAAATCCCTTTCCTCCTATCAAATTGTTTTCAGTCAACGCAGCAGTAGAAGCCCTACTGTGCTTTGAGTTAATAACCGCGGTCCTTCAAGTCCTCTGCAATCTCTCTTAGGAAATTGCTTCCCTACGTTGTAAGTACTGAAATTACAGATGTGTACTATCATATTTATTTGTCTTCTAGTTGGTTCTTTTTTTTTAGTTTTTTAAGACAAGGCTTCTCCATGTAACAGAGCCCTGGCTGTCCTGGACTCATTTTGTGGACCAGGCTGGCCTTGACCTCTCAGAGATCCACCTGCCTCTGCCTCCCAAGTGCTGGGATTAAAGGCGTGCGCCACCACACCTGGCTCTCATTGGCTCTTAATTTTATGTGTGTTCATGTTTATGTCTGTGGACCACCATTGTGCCCAGTTCCCTTAAAGGCCAAAAGAGGGAATTGGATCTCTACAACTGGAATTACAGACACTTGTGAGCTGCCATGTGTTTTCTTGAATTGAACTCAGGTCCTCTGGAAGAACAGCTAACGTTCTTAGCTGCTGAGCCATCTCTCTATCCTCAAGCATCTGTTTCTTTCTGATAAAACATCTTATAATTTCTATTGTCAGAGTTGGAGTTTATTGTTGTAGCCAAAGGCTTTTGAAATGTGCCATGATTTTTTTCAGTATTCTCAACAGAAGCAAAATATTTGTCCTTTGAAAGTAGGTGTATGTGTGTCTGTGTGTGTGTAAAATTATATAGTTATTTAGGAACACTTATTGTAATGAACTTTTTTTTTTTTTTTTTTTTTTTTTTTTGAGATAGTGTTTCTCTGTGTGGCCTTGGCTGTCCTGGAACTTGCTCTGTAGACCAGGCTGGCCTTGAATTCAGAGATCTTTGTGTTGAGGCTGCAGTTTATAGCATGCCAAGCAAGCAGTGTCATTCAAGCTCTGTATGACAGCTCTTTCTTTACATTATAGGTGTGTACGAATGAAGAACAGGACATTTTACAGCGTGACTCAAACAAAAGCCAGAAACTGCTGAAGAAGCTCATGTCAGGTAAACCTTAGGTTCCTTTCTTGCTTTCTTCTTTCGAATCCCCTGAACCTGAAGTTATAGGCAGCTATGGGCTGTTGAGATTTGAACCTGGGTTCTCTGGAAGAACAACCAGTGTTCTTAACCATTGAGCAATCTCTCCAGAAAATGATGAAACTATGTATTTATTCTTTTTGGCTTTTTTGAGACAGGGTTTCTCTACTGGGACTAAAAGTATGCGCCACTATAACATGCTCTCAGCTCTAATTTCTAAGTTTTAATCTTTATAAAGATAATGCTGACATCAAGGGAAGCCAGGTAAACATATATAGGAAGTGTAGTCTTTTATTTTTATTTTATTCTAAAAATGTTAAGTCTTTTATATTTGAAAGCATCTCACAAAAAATAGCTAAGGACCTTTTTGTCAGGATGGCACATACCTGAAGTACTTTATTTGAGAGTCTGAGGCAGGAGAATTGTTTGAATCTGGGAGTTTGGTGCTATCCTGGATAACACAGCAAGACTCTTAGCTACTCAAAAATAAAAATAAAATTGGGCTGGAGAAATGGCTCAGCATGTCAAGGTCTCCTCTGCTGATAGAACCAACTACCGTGAGTCATCCTCTGCTATCACGTGTGTTCCATGACCTGCACGCACATATACACCACATCACACTAAACAAAATGTAAAAAGAAAAAAGTTAAATCAGGCATAGTGGTGCTGTTTAGCATATAATAACAAAACTCTAGAGTCTCTGAAAAGAGCATGGTATGTTTGAAAACAACCTGTGATACATAGTGAACTGAAAACAGGCCATCTTGAGCTGTGTACTGAGACTATGTCTTAAAATAAAAGTTTAAGGCTGGCGAGTTGGTTCAAAAGGTAAAGATGCTTCCTACTGAGCAAGTGACCTGGGTTCAGTTCCTGGGACTTGCAGGTCATCTTTTGACTTCCACATACCTGCTGTGATGTGTGTACATGGACACACCCTCATATACACAAAATTCTTTTAAAACTTTAGAAAAATTAAGACCACTTTTAAAAGACAAACTTTTTTGCCTATTTGACCCCGCCCCTTTTCTTTTTTAGAATAAGACCTTATATAGCCCAAGCTACTTTTTTTTTTTTTTTTTTTTTTTTTTGGTTTTTTTCGAGACAGGGTTTCTCTGTGTAGTCCAGGCTGTCCTGGAACTCGCTCGGTAGACCAGGCTGGCCTCGAACTCAGAAATCTGCCTGCCTCTGCCTCCCAAGTGCTGGGATTAAAGGCGTGCACCACCACTGCCTGGCTACTTTATTTTTAAAATAAATTTTTTTTTTTGTTTGTTTGTTTTTTGAGACAGAGTTTCTCTGTGTATCCCTGGCTGTTCTGGGACTCCCTCTGTAGACCAGGCTGGTCTCAAACCCAAAGATCCACCTGCCTCTGCCTTCAGAGTGCTAGGAATAAAGGTGTGAGCCACCATTACTCTGGTAGATTCCTTTAAATAAAGAAACCACCCTCGTCTCCTTTCTTTCTTTCTTTCTTTTTTTTTTTTTTTTTTTTTTTTGAGGAACAGTTGGTGTCAAACATCACTTGATATTGGTTGAGCCTGACCCTTGATGTTTTCATTTAAATGAATGCTTCAGATCATTAGGCTAGAACCAGACCTCACAACAGTACAACAGATCTGTTCTATGGGCTGATACCATTTGCTTTCCTTATTGAATTTCAGGGGCAGAGAATTCTGGAAAGGTGGATGTCTCTACCAAGGACTTTCTTCCTCATCAAGAATCTCGAATGAAGTCTGGTTTGGAGAAGGCTATCAAGCATAAAGAAAAACTGTTAGAATTCGACAGAACTAGGTATGGTAGGGTTAGACTAATGTTCTAAGACAAAAACTCATCCGTAGAGCTGAAACAATTAAAGGTCTTGGAGAGCTAGAACTGAATCAGCTCTCTGGCACTCCAAATGTTGGTTCAGAGACGAAGAGAATTTACTGCTCTTTCAGAGACCTGGGTTTGATTCCTAGCACCAGTGTAGCAGTTCCAGAGGCATGGCCTCTGACCTCGACAGGCATGAGGCACTCGCTCACATAGAGACACACATGGACATGTAGGCAAAACACTCACCATAAATAATAAAGTAAATACTACTTTGACACTTGCTGCCGCCTTAAGGTGGAGTGTGAAAGGGTTTATAACAAAGAAGAGCCAAATGCTCTGTATTGGAGTTTTTTTAAATGGCATCTTAGCTTTTGTTTCTGTTTTCATTTGACAAGGTTTTACTCTGTGGCCTTGGCTGGGCTGGAACTCGATCTGTAGACCAGCCTGGCATCAGACTTGCAGAGATCTGCCTGCTCCTGCCTCCCACGTGCTAGGATTAAAATCATGGGCCACCACACTCGGCTCTTCTAATTTTTTTTTTTTTATATATTCTGCACTAAGAACTTACAGATCCCATCTATTTAGTAACGTCATCTAGGTGTTTGGTAAATGTTTTGAAGACTATATTTTCAAATGAGGGAAGATCTGTGTTAAGTAAACTATACTGCAAAACAGTATAAATATTACACAGACAGCACACAGATATTTGTGCTAAAGACAGAATGGAAGAACATTCAAGCAAAGACCAAGCCATGCACAGTGGCACACACCTCTAATCCCAGCACGTGGGAGGCAGAGACAGGCGGATTTCTGAGTTCGAGGCCAGCCTGATCTGCAGAGTGAGTTCCAGGACAGCCAGGGCTACAAAGAGAAACCCTGTCTCGAAAAACCTAAAAAAGAAAAAAGTTACCAAAACTAGGCAATAAGTGTTTTTAAATTTTAAAATTTCTGGTTAATAAAGGCTTAAGGTTTTATAAGTAATAGGATCTCCATGCATTAGACTTTATAAAAATAAAATCCTGGCAGACATGAGCTGCATACTTTCTCCTTGATTCAGAGCTCTAGAGTATAGTAAGCGTATCTGTGAAGAAGAGGCCTTTAACCAGACCAATGACTCAATACAATGGACATTTGCAGGTAAAGTTTTCTGAGCAAAAGAGTATACTATGTGATACACCATGACACACCATGGCTTCCATGATGAAATGTTTTTAGTTTTTTTGTTTGTTTTATTTTGTGGGGAAGTTGCAAGGACAGAGGGAAGATATGAAGGGAGGGACAAGGAGATGAGTACGTAGGATTGGGGTACAGGATGTAAAATTCATAATCAATAAAATGTTTTTTAAAATGTCATTTCAGCTGGCCAATGGTGATGTACTCCCTTAATCCCAGAACTCGGGAGGCAGAGGCAGGCAGATGTCTTGAGTTCAAGGCTAGTGTGGTCAACAAAGTGAATTCAGGACAGCCAGGGCTGTTAAACAGAGAAAACCTGTCTTGAAAAACAAAAAACCAAAACCAAAACCAAAACGATCCTAAATGTTAAGTCACAGGGCTGAGACTGCAAGGCAAACACCAGCAGACAGATTGTCTGTCAGCAATCAACCAGAACCTGGTGACTTGTACAAGGAGGGGGACATTGAGTAAGTTACTCGAATAACAGCTGGGCTATGACAAAACCGAGGGACATCCCTGTCACGATGTGAAAGCTGTGACCCACACCCAGAGGGCTGGAGGATGCACGGAAGGTAGATGAAAGGTCGCACTTGTCAGAAAGGGAGGACAGTGGTCTGTGTTGGTGTGTCTTCTGCTGCCTGGGGCTGAGATTAGTTCTAGGGGCACAACTGAACCTTGCAGTAGATAGAAGACACACACTTTCAAGTAAGGAAGAGCTCAGCCTGGTTTTACAACATTCTCAGCCTTTCATAGTTAAGATGGGAACCTCTTTAACAGCAAAAGTTAAATGGTAATTAGTCCATATTTGTCAACATGTGACCTAGTTGCTCTGTGTTCTTTTTCTATTTTTTCTGCTCAGTATCCGAAGGACTCAAGTCATTGACGATGAATCAGATTATTTTGCCACTGATTCTAACCAGTGGCTGTCCAAAGTTGAGCGAGAAATGCTGCAGAAACGAGAGGAGGAGCTGAGAGAACTCCGACATGCCTCCCGACTTTCTAAGAAAGTCACCATCGACTTTGCGGGGCGGAAGATCCTAGAAGATGAAAATCCACTAGCAGAGTATCACAGCAGGTGAGCAGGAGGGCGCTGGTGGGCTCGGAGAACAGGAGCAGTCCGACCAGAAAGGGTTTCTTCTCTCTAAGGATCTGCTGCTTTGTTTATTCAAAAAACAAAACTGGCCCCATGTGTAACGCTCTCGCACAAACCTTAGAAACCATGTGAAGCTGTTGCAGTAAGTATCGCATGTCTGTCAGCCCAGTGCTCCTATGGCAACATAGGAGACAGACAGAGTTCCCAACCTTTCAGGCCAGTTAGCCTGATGTGTGCAATGGCAAACAGCAAAGAAACTACGTCTCAACCAGGATAGAAGTGAGGACCAACGTCTGAGGTTGTTCCCCAACTCCATACACAGACTTCAGATACATCTGTCCTCACTTTCACATACACACAGACATGTATTCATCTTATGAACACATCATACACACAGAGGAAGGAAGGAAGGAAGGAAGGAAGGAAGGAAGGAAGGAAGGAAGGAAGGAAGGAAGGAAGGGGAGGAAGATGGTGATGGAGGACCAGTGAATTAGCTCAGCAGGTAAAGGTGTCTGCTTGCTAAGCCTGACCACATGAGTTTTATCCCTAGGATCTATATGGTAGAGGGTGGGAACCAGCTCCACAAGTTGTCCTCTGACCTCCACATACATGTGGTATCACATGTATGCACACATGTCCTCACACACAAAACTAAAAAAAATAATGTTAATAATGATGAAGGGCTAAAAATATATCTCAGTGGTAGAACATTTGTCTAGCATGCATAAGGCCATAGGGTCAACCCAGGTACCACATATATACATAAAGTAACTTTATAATATGAAGTTCTTTATGGTAGCATATGCTTGTAATCATGGCACATTATACATAGTATGAGGGTAGCTTGGACTACATAATGAGTTTCAGGTCAATCTGGGCTTTATAGCAAGAACCTGTCTCACAAAAATCAGCAAAAACAAAAATAATAATTCTTAGCACCCTAAAAGTAGACTAATAAAATGTTTAAGGCCGGGATTGTAGCAAAGCAGTATAGCACGTGCCTAGTATCCTTGAGCCCCAGGGTTTGATCCCCAGTACCTCAAAAAAAAAAAAAAAAAAAGAAGCAAAATATAAAATAATAATTGTTAATTTTGAACATAAAATATATGAGTAGCTGAGGATTTTGAAAATGAAGCATGAGACCAGGCACAGTAGTGCACACATATTCCTGGAACTTTGAGAAGATGAGACAAGATCAAGACTTCAAGGTAAAGTAGTGAATTTGAGGCTAGCCTGTGCTATTTGTTATTCTCTTTGATAAAACAACAATATCCCCTAGAAGGGTACAACTTAGGCAATAAAATATATCTGCAAGGCATGAGGAAATGATGCTGAGTTGGTAGTGCTTGATCTTCAAAGCAAAAGATCTGAGTTTGCTCTTTAGAACCTGCATTAAAAACAAACAGCTGGACATGGCAGCACTCCTGTGATCAGAGCTATGCAGGCAGATGGGACACCTCGAGCTTGCACCCATCCAGCCTAATCAGAAAGGCAGCTTCCAGGGTGTGCACACACACACATAGACTGTATCAGTGAAATGTATGATCCAGAAGGAAACTAATATATTTACTTTGTGTAGTTGTGCTTGAGTCTATGCAGATGTGTGTGTGAGGTTGATAATGGCTGAAGCTAAGCACTGGCTGGGAATGACAGTGCAACTCAGAGATGGTCACTCACCTGATCTCTGTAACCCAGTCCTTAGCTATGACACACAGAGAAGTAATGATAATAATGAATCAAAAGTGAAGCTGACGTGTTAAACTGTAAAGAAAGGATTTATTATACTATGTTGAGATGATTAACACCACTTTGGAAAAACTGTAGGTTAGATCTCTCCCAAACTACACTGTAATAGTAGGCTAGACTAAATCAGTGGATTTGGTGGGACATGGTAGTACATTCTGGTAATCTCAGCACTCAGAAGGCCTAGTAGGAAGATCTCTCCAGACTAGCTTGGGCTATATAGCCAAGCCTTGTCACAAAAAAAAAAAAAAAAAAAAAAAAAAAGAATCTGGGCCAGGTGGTGATGGCACATGCCTTCAATCCTAGCATGCAGATCCTGATCCTGTGAGTTTCAGGATAGCCTCTTCTCCAGAGCAAGTTTCCAGGACAACCAGGCTACACAGAGAAACTCTGTCTTTAAAAACCAAACCAAATCACCAAAAAAAACCACAAACACACAAAAAAAACCCAAGGCTGGAGAGATGGCTTAGTGGTTAAGAGCACTGGGTACTCTTCCAGAGTACCTGGGTTCATTTACCAGCACCCACATGGTGCCTCAGAAGCATATGTAACGCTGGTCCTAGAGGATTCTACACCCTCGTTTTGGGCATTGCGCATACATGGTATGCAGTCATACAGGCAGACAAAACATCCATATACATAAAAATAAATATTAAAACAAAAAAAAGGAAAATTCACATAATACACATAAAAACTTGTGTGTGTGTGTGTGTGTGTGTGTGTGTGTGTTGACTAATCAAATTTGGTTGAATTTTTAAAATTGAAAGAGCTAGGGAGATGAATTGATAGAGCTAGTGAGGTGGCTTAGCTAGAAAAGGCACTTGTCATGCAGGTCTAATTACCTGAGTTCAGTCTCCAAAACCCAGAACCAACAGTGAAAGGAGGAACTGAGTCCCAAAAGTTACCTCTGACCTCTGACACGTATGCTGTGACACACACATGCTCATACTCTCAAACAACACACACACACATACCCACACACACACATTACAAAATAGGAGCTGGAGAGATGGTTCAGTGGTTAAAAGCACTGGCTGTTCTTCCAGAGGACCTGGATTCAATCCCAGCACCCATATCAACTCTATAGGCTTTGATACTCTCCTACAGACATATATATATGCAAAACACCAATTCACATGAAATAAAAACAAATCATTTTTAAAAATTAAAAAAAAAAAGAAAAAGTTATAAAAAGAAAAGAAAAAATTAAAAATATTCAGTCGTGGTAAAATGTAATTATTTGCTCTTTTTTCCTCTTTGAGTTTTGAAATTAATACATTAGAAAAATGAATTTCTTCATTTTGGAATATGGTATTAAGATAGTGTAATTATTGGTTTTGAAAGTTATTTAAATAATGTCATTCACCAACTCTTTTTAAGAAATCTCTCTGAGGCTCAGAGGTTAAGAGCACTGACTGCTCTTCCAGAAGTCCTGAGTTCAATTCCCAGCAACCATTTGGTGGCTCACAACCACCAGTAATAGGATCTGATACCCTCTTCTGGGGTTTTCTGAAGAGACAGCTACAGTGTACTCATATACATAAAATAAATAATTAAAAAAAAGAGAAAAGGATAGAAAGATCTCTTCATCCTCCCAAGTTTTGTACATTTAAAAAAGATTTATTATTATTAAAATTTTTCATGCATGTACATGTAGCACATGCTTACTTGGTGTCTGCAGAGGCCAGAAGGACATTTGATTCCCTACAGCTGGAGTTAACATTTGTCACCTCCATCAGGTGCTGGGAACTAGGCTAGGTCATGTGTAGGAACAGAATGTGCTCTTCCCCTTTGTGCCATCTGTCAGTCCCTGCTGTTGTCTGAGACTGGGTTTCACAGTGTAACCCAGCCTGGCTGGGACCTTACTCTGTAGCCTTGACTGGCTTTAACCTTATGCTGACCCTCCTGCCTCGGCTTTCTGAGGGTTAAGACCGTGCCCAGTTTTGGTTTTGTTATATTCATTTTGTTGGGGTTGGGGAGTTTTGTTAGTTTTTTGTTTTTATTTTTGTTTTGTTTTGTTTGCTTGGTTTCTTGTTTGGCTTTGTTTTGCTTTGTTTTGTTTTGTGACAGGGCCTCATACAGTCTAGGCCGAATCTCTAGACCACTTACTAATAATCTTTCCCCTTTGAAACTTCGTGAGGCGGACTGTCATAATCTGTATCACCCTCAGCACCACTGTCTTCCATGCTGCTACCAGGATGACCCAGAAAGCCCCACTGAAAACATTCAACCACTTTTCTAATCCAAAGTTCCAATGTCTTCCATATTCCTTCAGCAAACAGCACCATCAGGCCTGTCACAGCAATACCTAATCCTTGAGACCACCTCTTTTTTTTCCTTTTCTTTTTTTAAAAGAATTATTTATATTATGTATATGAGTACACTGTAGATTTCTTCAGACTCCATAAGAGGGCATCAGATCCCATTACAGATGGTTGTGAGCCACCATGTGGTTGCTGGGAATTGAACTCAGGACCTTTGGAAGAGCAGCCAGTGCTCTTAACCGTTGAACCATCTCTGTAGCCCCCTGGTTCAAACTTCTGTCTTAGTTACTGTTCTATTGCTGTGAAGAAACATCATGACCACAGTAACTGTTATAAAAGAAAGCATTTGATTTGGGGCTTGCTCACAGTTTCAGAAGTTTAGTTCATTATCATCATAGCAGGGAGCATGGCTGCATACAGACAGGCATGGTGCCGGAGCAGCAGCTGAGAGCTGTATCCTGATCCACAGACCTAGAGAGACTGGGCCTGGCATGGGTATTGAAACCTCAGAGCCCACACCCAGTGACACACTTCCCCCAGCAAGGCCGCACCTCCTTATCTTTCTAATTTTGTCAGTTTTACTCCCTGGTGACTAAGCATTCAATCATATGAGCCCATGGGGACATTCTCATTCAAACCATCACTTCTTTTTTGGTTTGTTTGTTTCTGCCTTTGATTTTTCTCTCCTTTCCATTTGAAAATCTTTACCTGTCAAGTGTTTATTCTTTCCTTACCCCATGAGCTGATGCAATAATAACACATTGGATTGTGTCTATCCCATAATAACTGCTGGATCTTTTCATGCATGGTACCACATATGTACAATGGTTAAACCTGCCAGTTAGATTCAAAACTGTCGTTTTGTTCAGTTTGCTTTTTGAGACTGGTTCTTGCTATGTATTTCAAGCTGACCTTAAACTCAGAATTATCCTGCCTCAGCCTGCTAAGTCCTAGAATTACAGATATGCACCACTGTGCCTAACATCAGAACTTCTCAACAGAAAGCCATGTCTTCTCCATTTAAAAAACTGTGTCTGGGCCAGGTGTGGTGTCACACACATTTAATCACTGCACTGTGGAGGCAGTGGCAGGCCTGTCTCTCTGTCTCTCTGAGTTAGAGGTCAGACAGTAGTATTTAACAACTGCCAAAATAGCCAGAGCTACATTGAGAGACCCTGCCTCAAAAAACAAAACAAAAAATATATAGAGATGGATATTGAATGGATTTTTTTTTAAGTGAGAGAGTGTGTGTGTATGTGTGTGTGTGCGCATGTGTGTACTCACAGAGGCCATAATAGGATGTCATTTTCCTTAGAGCAGGAATTAAAGACTTTTGTGAGCCCTTCAATGTAGATGCTGGGAACCAAACTCTGGTCCTCTGTAAGAATGGTAAGTACTCTTAACTGCTGAGCCGTCCTTCCAGTCCAGTCTTCCTCACTTTGTAAATTGCAGTGCTTATAACAGGTTTCTTTCTTCCTTTTTTCCTTAATAATTTATTTATTTTTCTTTTATGTGTATGGCTTTTATGCCAGCTTGAATGTCTGGACACCATGTGCCCGTGGAGGTCAGATGACAGTGTCAGATCCCCTAAAACTGGAGTAAAAGACAACTATTAGCCACTCCGTGTGCCTAACACCAAGGGAAGGAGCTTGGGCCCTCTGGAAAAGCAATCAGTCCCTTAACTGCTGACTCGTTTCTCTAGTCTCGTATAACAGTTTTCTAACAGAGATGTTTGCATCTGAGTGCAGGATGAAGCTCAGTCTTTTCTATTATTTGACAATTTGTATTATGTGGTGCTTCAGAATTGTCACCATCACTCAAAAATGTTTGTTACGAACTAAACAGGGCCCGTGGAATACAGTAGGAAGCAGAGGGTGACAGTGGTATGGAATAAGAACCCCCTTCTCAGCCGGTGGTAGTCAACCCCTTAATCCTAGTAGTAGGAGACAGAGGCAGGCAGTCTTTTGAGTTTGAGGCCAGCCTACAGGTTATTGCTCTTTCCTAGCTGTGATCTCTTAAGATCGGTAGGCAGCTACATTATTCACAGAGTTACTGGCCTGCAAAGGTATAATGTCATTTTGGGTTGTTTTGTTTTGTTTTGAGACAAGGTCTCACTATGTAGCCCTGGCTGACCTGGATGGAGCTCATTGTGTAGAACAGGCAGGTCCAGAACTCACAAAGATCTGCCTGCCTCCACCTCCATAGTACCTGGATTAAAGGAGTAAGCCACTATGCCTGGAAAGGGTATGACGTATTAAGAGCCAGAGGATTCCACACACAGTCTCTCTTTCTCTGTCTTTGTCTCTGTTTCAGGGTCTCTGTATGTCTCTGCCCCTCTGTACCCGGCCCTGTGTGCATGCGTGCGTGTGTAGTGTTTATTCACACAGTTGATACTATAAAACTTTAGAAAAGAAGTAAGCACTTTTGTGTTGGACAAGAAAAGGGCCTCTTTAAAACTTGTGAGTGTTGGAACTAGAAATGTCTCAGTGGGTAAGAGCCTGTGCTGTTCTTGCAGAAGACCCAAGTTCAGCTCTCAACATTCTCTCCGGGCAGCTCACAACCACTTGGAACACCAAGGAATCCTGTGCCTTTGATTTCACATGGAATTCACATGCATATATCCACACACAGGCACACAAAATTATGCATCATTTTGGGGATTTGTTTACTTGTTTGTTTGTCTCTCTGACAGTCCTGACTGACATAGAACTCGATATGTAGCCAGGCTGGTCTCAAACTAACAGATCTAGCTACCTCTGTCTAAGGGCTGGTAATAAAGGCATAAGCCACCACACCTGGCTATACATAAATTTAACAAAACAAACAAAACCAGAAACAGAGCCTTTTGCATCTTGAAGCAAGGATAGAGTTCAGATTAGCATGCATGAGTGGAAAGGGGACTCTTTAGTAGGTGAATAACTATGATTCCTTTAGTAGATGAGTTGCTGTGAATCTTCGTCTCTGGGTCAGTCTATTGCTAGTCATCTTTTCTAATCTTGGCATAGTTATCAATCTTGTTAAAGAGATGAATGGATAATGTGTCCTACCTGTTTTCCTTAGTGTTCTTGGTACAAAGAAAAAGAAGGTAGGGTTGGAAGCAGAAAAAGTTTTCCATGTTTACAAATAAAACTTTCAATTTCAATTTTTATTACTACTAAAAGATTCCGTGTGCTAAGTTTGGACACTCTTGAGTGTAGAAGATTACCAATTATTGCCTCCTTTTGGCTTGTTTCCACAGACTCGATGAGACAATACAAGCCATTGCCAATGGAACTTTGAACCAGTCACTGATCACGTTGGATAGATCTTCTGAAGAGCCTTCGGGAGTTCTGGTAAACCCTAACGTGTACCAGGCTCCTCCTCAGGTCAGTGAATGGTTTCTCTAACCGATGAGACATTTTTGACCCCAAAATAGTTCTTACAAGTGTGTCTGTTTCATAGGCCTTAGATACCAATTTCCTCTCAACATGCCAGTCAAGCATTTGAGAGACAGAGGCAGAGGAGGATCTCTGAGTTTGAAGTTATGGTGGTCTACAGAGAGAGTTCCAGGACTGTCAGAACTATACAGAGAAATCATCTTAAAAAAAAAAAAAAAAAAAAAAAAAACAGAAACAAACAAATAGACATCAAACAAACAAAACTCGCTGAGCATTGGTACAAACCTGTAATCCCATCACCTGGGAGATAGCAGCAAGAGAATCAGGAATTCAAGGTCATTCTCTGCCACATACCAAGTTCAAGGCAAGCCTGGGTTACATGAAACCTTTTCTCAAAAAAAAAAAAAAAGATGTGATTTCTTTTTGCTGGCATTAATCACTTTGGTTTACTTTCCCTAGGTTCAAAAAACTCTGTTTCTGTTTTGTTGTGCTTTTCCTATGTAGTGGGTCGACAGCACTGGCTCAGCACCACAGAAGAAGACTTCACTCTCAGCAGGACCAAGACTAGAGCTCAGTTTACATCCACACCAGCTGCGAATCCAGGACCAGGAATTCCAGGAAGGCTTTGACGGTGGCTGGTGCCTGTCTATGCATCAGCCCTGGGCTTCTCTGCTTGTCAAGAGGATTAAAAGGTAAGACTTGAAAGTCAAAGTCTGAGAGTGATATACATTTGATTTTGAATTATGGATTGCTGCTCATTTGTACCAGTCTACTGGTAACTTGTGATATTGTTCAGTACATTTAATTTTCAACCAGGCCAAATGTGGTGGTGCAAACCTGTAATCAAAACTGTTGGCAGGCAGAGGCAGGAGGATTGTGAATTGTCATCCAGCCTAATATACATTAGCCTAATATACATTTATCTCGACAAAGAAAAGAGAGCTATAAAGATGGCTCAGCTGCGTGATGGATGGCCTGAGTTCATGAAGGAGAGAACCGGCTCCTAAAAGTTTTTCTCTAACCGTCACACCTGTGCCATGACTGTGCTTACACTCACATACTCATCACACACATCACACACACATGAACACAGTAAGAAAATACAATTAAAACACACACATGTATTTAAAAACTCAGTTGGGGCTAGAGAGATGGATCAGTTAAGAACAGTTCTTGCTCTTGTAGAGCACATAGGTGTGGTTCCCAGCACCCACATGATGGCTTACAACTAGCCATAATTCCAGTTATTAGGGGATCCCTAATGTGTGTAATAATAAGATGTGCCGAATCTCAGCTGCTCAGAAGCCTGTCGAAAGAATGGTGAATTTGAGGAGGGCAACTCAGTGAGATTCCTCCTCAGAATGAATAAAATCAAGGGTTGGGGTATAGCTCGGTGGTAGGATGCTTGCCCAGTGTCCAGAAGGCCCTGGATGGAGCCTTAGTACTGCAGAAGAGAAGGAGGGACGAGACCTTATGAAGCTAGAGTACACATGTTTTCCATCTTTGGAAGAAAGTCATTTGGAAAAACTCTTGGCTTTACTTTTAATATATTGTTCAGCAATCTTCATACTCTGATCTTATTTGTCATGTGAAGTTTTGTTTAGTGAACTCAGAGCCTTACTTACACTGGAAGTCTTCTATTGTCCTGCACCCCAGGATCATCTGTTGATGTTGGTTTTTATTTGTTTTGTTTTCCAGTGCTAGGTATCAAACTCAAGAGCTTATCTGTGCCAGATAACCACTGTACCACTGAGTACATTCCTAGCCTAGCTAGTCTTTGAGGAGGTAGCTGAGACTAACCTCAAACTTCCCAAAATCCTCCTTCACCTTCTTGAAAGCGGCATTATAAGCATGTACCACCAAACTCCAGTCCAAGGTTTATTGTGTTTCTTCTTAATTCGTATTTTATTTTTACTTTTTAAAGATTTATTTATTCTGTTTGAGTACACCGTAGCTGCCTTCAGACACACCAGAAGAGGGCATCAGATCCCATTACAGATGGTTGTGAGCCACCATGTGGTTGCTGGGAACTGAACTCAGGACCTCTGGAAGAGCAGTCAGTGCTCTTAACTGCTGTGCCATCTCTCCAGCCCCTTAATTTATATTTTAAATTTCCCTTTTCTTCACTTGTATATATGGAAATATAAGATTGTAAAATGAAAAACAATAGCTAAAAAAAGATCATATATACTTTTACTCCCTAGAAACAGTTATTAGCTATTAGCTGCTGTTAGTACTTTGGAATGTTTGTTTGTTTCTTTCTTTTCTTCTTCTTCTTCTTTTTCTTTTTTTTTGGACACACAGTTTGTCTGGAACTCACTACTATGTAGACCAGACTGGGCTCAAACTTGAATTCACAGAGATCTTCCTGCCTTTGCCTCCTGAGTGCTGGGATTAAAGGCGTGTGCCACCATGCTTGATCTGGAATTCTTTCTGTTGGTTCTCCTATATGAATAATTACATACTGAGATCATGTTATATATTTTGTTTGGGTTTTTCATTTTACTTATTATTATATCAGATGCTCATTTTTCCATTCCTCTTACCTCATAGAATTTTATATGCCTGGCTGTGTGTGTGTATCCTAAAACATCTATAAAATAGGATTTTAGTTTCTAAAGGAGCAGCTGTGTAGCCCAGGCTAGCACTTTACAGTTGACAAATGCAGACACTGAGGCAGGCAAAGGTAAGCTAGACCGCTCTGAATGACAAAGCTAGACGTCATGTTTTCAAAGTGCTCATGCCCCAGACTGCATGGGCTTCATCCCATTCTCGACATTTACAAACAGTCGTCTGCACGGCCAGCCCACAGGTTTTGCTGTTACCTGTCATTCTCTTCCTTCATTTACTAAGGTGCATCAGCCATCCCCTCCCCCCCACCCCGAAGGCTGTGCTTCCTGCTCTGGCTCCGTGGCCCCACAGCCTGTGTGTGCAGTATGGTTTGTACAGAGGGACACGGCTCTGCTTCTCTTCAGGACAGCTTAGCCCTCATGTCTGCTCTCATTCCCTTCACGTTTTCTTTCTTTTTCCAGAGTAGGAGATGAAACAGCGTGCCCTCCTTGACTTCGGGAGTCAGAGTGCTTTCTGTCTCTCCTCCTTTTTAGGTTCTGTGTTACTCATCTTCTCTCACTGAAAAGAACAGGATAAGTGTCTATCACATGCTCATTAACCCTACAGGAATCAGCCGGGCGGTGGTGGCGCACGCCTTTAATTTAATCCCAGCACTTGGGAGGCAGAGGCAGGCGGATTTCTGAGTTCGAGGCCAGCCTGGTCTACAGAGTGAGTTCCAGGACAGCCAGGGCTACACAGAGAAACCCTGTCTCGAAAAAAAACAAACCAAAACAAAAATTAAAATAAAAAAAAAAAAAAATCCCAAGATGACAGACAGTTCCCCATCTGAGTTACAGAGATCAGGTAGCCAGTAGGAGTTGAGAAAAATGACTGGAGATGGTGATGACAGGAAAGGTAGCAACAGGCTTCAGATCAACTAAGGGAAGGGTATCGCTGAGAGACCTTTAGGTCTCTTGATCCAGTTGGATAATTTGCTGTAGCATTTGCTATATATTGTGAGATCTTCAAGGAAATTAAAGTTTAATTTTTCCCATTGATTTTTGTATTTGTTTAAGGGTGGAGGGCAGATCCTGGTATACTCCTCACAGAGGAAGACTTTGGATAGCAGCCACAGGCAAAAAACCTTCCCCTCAAGAAGTCTCAGAGCTCCAGGCTACCTATCGTCTTCTTCGCGGGAAAGGTAACAGCCACATAGATACTTGATTTTCAGTCTTGATTTGTGACGAGAAGTCCTTAATACTCACTTCTTCTATTTTCTTCTTCCTTTGGTTTTTTATTTTCTTGTGTTAAATAGACTTTTAAACCTCACATTTGTTTATTAGTTTCAGTTTGAAACAGGATTTCTCAGTATAGCCCAGCTGCCCTGGAACTCACTGTGTAGTTGAGGCTAACCTCAAACTCAAGGCAAGTGTTTTTCCACTTTAGCCTCCCAAGTGTTAGGATAAAAGCTATGAGCCTCCACACTTAGCTTTGTAACAAATCATAGACAGCTATTCAAAAGCATTAGTTTTACTAAAAATGCAGTGTGCAGTGTGGTGGGACATACCTTTAATCCCAGCACTTGGGAGATTAAAGCAGGTAGATTTCTCTTAAGTTTGAGGCCCACCTGATCCTCATGAGTTCCAGGCTAGCCTTTGCTACATCGTGAGACCCTGTGTTAAAAAGTAATTAAATTAGAAATTAGAAAATGAAGTATTTCTCAAACCAAAAATTAACCAATTAATCTTTGAATTTTGTAAATTTTAATTACTTTCCCTAAAACACTGTATCTCTTGTTCTAGTTTTATTTCTTTGGTTGTGATAAAATTTCCTAACCTAACTCAACTTAGAGGAGAGAGAGTTTGCTTTAGCTCACAATTCCAGGTTTTAGTCCATCATTTCAGGGAAGTTACAGCGGCAAGAGCCACATCTAGTCAGGAGCATATGACCAAGTGCTCTGCTGCCTGTCTCTCAGTTCATCTCTCCACTCTCACACCTCAGGACTCCTTAGAACAGAGCTGCTTACAGCGGGCTGGGACTTCCTACATAATTAATTTATGAACCACACACATTCCCACAGGCCAGCCTCATGCTGACGATCTTTTTCTCACTGAGTCTTTCCTCCATGACTGTATGTTGTGTTGAGAGTTAAAGCTAACCATCACACCACCAACCTCTAATCTGATCCAGTTGTGAGTACATTAAAATTAATTTGTTTGGAATTAACTTGTAGATTTGTTGAACCTTGATGGTAAATGGAGGGTTTTTCTATAGTAAAAACTACCCCAAGTTTAGCATGTGGATAGTAAACTAAGCTAGTCACTTGTTAGGTTCTCACTAAAATACAAGCAGTTATACCATATAAACACTTCCTTGTTTTCCTTTGCTTCTACAAATAGATGATGGAAAATGTTACATGTTCAGAATTGAAAGCAGATTTCTGAGTTTCAGGATCACAAAGAAGAAATTTACCCAGTCCTTTGTTGTTTTCTATTCAGATGTGGAATTTCCGAATGACTATCCATCAGGTTGTCTTCTGGGCTGTGTGGACCTTATTGATTGCTTGTCCCAGAAACAATTTCAGGAGCAGGTGAGTATTGAGTTCTTCTTATAGGCAGATGCTTGCTTTCTGTTTTAACAGGCTCTAGATCCTCATAACAGACTCAAGACAATAAGGTGCTAGTAATTTAAACATGAGAAGAAAGGACTGACACATATCCCCTCCCAGCATAACTCAAGTTGGCTTCAAATTCACAGTCCCACCTCCTCTGCCTTCAAGGGGAGAGTGTTGTATTGAACCCTGCAGTGTTTGGATTTCAGCCATGTTCCAGGCTGAACTAGAACTTAGGTATAGCCCTTGAATTCTTGACTATCCTCTTGCGTCTGCCTCTTGAGTGCTGAGATTTCAGGTACGTAACCGCTACTCCTGCTTCAGGGGAATATTTTAACAAATGTACAATGGAGGTAGAATAGGAGTAGGTCCAAAACAGAAGTACACAGAAATGGCTTTGTTTCCGGTGTATAGAGAAGCAACATCATCCGTTTCTAGGGGAAAAGCTGCCATCAAGTCCAGGAAAGAAGGATAAGGTCTTCATCAACTTGCTTTTAGGTTGGGCCCGATGGTACATACCTCTGGAGGCAGAGGCAGGCAGGTCTCTGTCAGTTAGAGGCCAGCCAGCCTGTTCTACATAGTAAGCTCCAGACCAGCTAGGGCTACATAGTGAGGCTCTTTCTCAAAACAAAACAAAAACAAAGCAAAACAAATATGTTTGCTTTTTTTTAAATGAAGAGACCCTAAAATACTATTTTGACTGGATGGTGGGCATGAGTACTCTGTTCTGGCTTATTGTGAAGTGTTTCTTCAGACCGTTGAACTTGATAGGGAATGTGTTTAAATTCAGTTTGACCTGTGCCATGTTGGGAGGTATATGCGCATAAATAAACATATATATGTATTAATTTTTTAAAAATCTCTAAATTGACATGACTCAAAACATACTTTTGACCAGTAGAGGGCACCAAAGAACTTTAATTTCATTAGCAAATGCCTCAAATACACAGTCTGGGTTCAGACTAGCAGGACTTCAGAACAGCCAGATCCATCCTTGAAGCAGAAAAAGTCTTACAGGCAGTATTGTTTTCCTTTTCTTTTTCTTTTTTTCGAGACAGGGTTTCTCTGTGTAGCCCTGGCTGTCCTGGAACTCACTCTGTAGACCAGGCTGGCCTCGAACTCAGAAATCCGCCTGCCTCTGCCTCTGCCTCCCAAGTGCTGGGATTAAAGGCATGCGCCACCACTGCCTGGCTACTCCAACCTCCTAAACATTTCGATTTTTCTTTCTTTTTCTCTCTCTCTCTCTCTTCTTTCTTTCTTTCTTTTTTTTTTTTTTTCCCCAAGACAGGGTCTTATTATGTAGCTCTGGCTGTCCTGAAACTCACTATGTAGACCCAGCTAGCCTTGAACTCTACCTGGTTCTGCCTCCCTAGTGCTGAAAGTCATAAAAAAAAAAAAAAAAGAAAGAAAAAACAGCAGGCTTCCACATACAGGAAGTAACCACAGAAGGCAGCATTGGATCCAGGAATCCAAATTCCAAGTGCTGGGATTGTAAATGGCCACCACCATTCCTGACCTGTTTTTCATTTTGCTTGGTTTTTCTTCTTCCTCTTCTCAAGACAGGGTCACATATGCTGGGATTACCAAGTATGTGTGACCAAATGCTGTTACGTTGTTTGTTTTATGTTTTTTTTAACTGGGTCTCTCATAACATAGGCTGGCCTCAAACTCTATCCCTAGCTGTAGATAATCTGTTCCTCCTGCCTCAGCCTCCAAGGTGCAGTTATACGGCCATGCCACCAACATCCAGCACTGTCAGTGATTTTCTCAGTGTTGCCGCCTCAGTCTCTTCTGGTTCCTTCTCTGTCTGGTGCATGCATTCCAGTGGGCCAGTTGGCTCCCACTCTTTTGCTCTGTGCTTACTCTATAATCTATTCCTAGACAAAGCCCTGGGAACACGGAGGCTTTCATCTCCATGCACTGGGCCTATTCTGCTTCCTTTCTACCCTCAGTTTGTTTAACTGTCATGCTCCTCCTTTCTGCCATGAAAATAAATACATTAGTTCCTTTTCTCTTTGCTATGCTACAATACCTGACAGAAGCTACCTTAAGGGATAGAAGATTAATTTGGGATCATGGTTTCAGAGGACACTGTGGGAAAGGCATGGCAGGTAATGTCCAGTTCTTGGTGGCGGGAACTTGAACCTGTTGCTTCCCACAGCAGATCATGAGGCAGAGAAAGACGAACCACAGTTAGAGCCATGATCTCATGATCTTCGGAAGCCCACCTTCAGTGACCCCTATTCACCATTCATCCCCCGACAATCTCCCAGCAGTAGCTGGGGACCACATGAGCCTATAAGGGATATTTTTAAAATTCAAACCATAACATTGAAAAATATACATACATACATACATACATATGTGTGTTGTGTGTGTGTGTGTATGTGTGTGTGTGTGTGTGTGTATATATATATTGGTTTTTTTCGAGACAAGGGGGCTTCTCTGTGTAGCCCTGGCTGTCCTGGAACTCACTCTGTAGACCAGGCTGGCCTCGAACTCAGAAATCCGCCTGCCTCTGCCTCCCAAGTGCTGGGATTAAAGGTGTGTGTCACCACTGCCCAGCCTGAAAACTATATTCTTTTTTTTTTATTATTTTTTATTTATTTTTTTTTTTTTGAAAACTATATTCTTAATATAGTATTAAGGGATATGAGGAAAGTTGCTCTCATTAGAAATCTAATTAAAAACTCTTTGTTTTTTCAAGAATACACTTCCTTCAGGTCAGCATGATGCCTTTCCTTGAGCTTGGATTTACGCTGTTGAGGTTGCTGAGAACAGTGTATAGAAATGCCAGAACCTCCCACATGTTCCATTATGGAGGTCTTGGCAACTCTCCTTATGGATTGCACTTAAGTATGCCATGAACTTAGGAGTCAGCAGGTTTCATAGAACATTGAAATCTCATACCCTTTTCTCATGACCATCAGCTTTTCTGTGACTTTATTGTTATTTGTGTTTGAGAGTATCACATGAATTTGGTCAGAGTAGATATTAGACTAATCTTACTTGTTTTTATTTGAGACAGGGCTTTACTGTGTATCTCTGGCTGGTCTGGAACTCTCTGTAGCTTTGAACCGACAAGTATCTAGTTGTCTCTCTCTGCCTGTTCCTCAGGGCTTGGATTAAAAGCATGCACCACCAATCCCTGGCTTAATTTTTTTGAATTATGTATATGTAAGTATGTACATAGCAGTATGTACCCATGAGTTGTGAAGCCAAAAGTGTCAGAGTTTCCAGGAATTGAAGTTATAGGCAGTTGTGAGCCACCTAACTTGAGTAGTAGGAGACAGACTTTGACCCTCTGGAAGAACAGGAAGCTCTTTTAACCTCTGAGCCATCTCTCCATTCCAGTGGATACTGTCACTTTTCTAATTTTTTTTTTTGTTTGTTTGTTTTTGTTTTTTGTTTCTTGGGACAAGGTTTTTCTGCGTAGCCTTGGCTGTCCTGGAACTCACTCTGTAGACCAGGCTGGCCTCGAACTCAGAAATCTGCCTGCCTCTGCTTCCCAAGTGCTGGGATTAAAGACGTGCGCCACCACTGCCTGACCCAAGTTGGGTTACTTTTCTTTTTTTTTTTTTTTTTTTTTTTTTAAGATTTATTTATTTATTTTATTACATGTACACAGTGTTCTGTCTGCACATCTGCCTGCATGTCAATAGAGGGCACCAGATCTCACTATACATGTTGGTGAGCCACCATGTAGTTGCTAGCAATTATATACCCTCTGAAAAGTCCCCAGAATTATCACACAACTGCAGAAACTGTCTGTAGCTGGTGAAATCATACCCCTGCTAGAGCATGAGACAAAACATAGTCAGCTAGTGTGAACAGACTGAAGGAGCTGCAAATCCCATACCTGGGATTAAAATGAAGACATATTTCTTTTTAAAGAAATCAAAATTCTCACTACATGGTACTGTGGATTGAACCCAGGGCCTTGCTCATTCTGGGCAAGTACTCTACCACTCTTAGCCTGATTCTTGGTGTTTTGGGGAAATCTTCCTATCCTAGGATTTCACAAGGTATAGATGTTCCCTAAAATTAGTGCACATCTGGGAAAGATCTTTGAATTACACAGATTTGTTTACCATAGAGTTTCTCAGAGCCTTTAATGTGCAAGTATCAATTATGACTCTCTGAGAAATAGAGAATAGGGTACAGTGTTCTTAAACAGTTTTCCCCCTGAAGTAGTATTAGCACTCAAACCAGGACCTTGGGCATACTAGGCAAATGCTCCACCACTGCGTTACTTTCCCCTCGCTGCCCTTCCACACACGTCCATTCCTGTTTACATCCTGCAGAGCTATAGTCCTGGCATGCACAATTTAGAATGCACGTGCCAGCCTGTCCTTTATCCTCTGTAAGTTCACTTTATTGAGAAAGAACCATCCAGGTAACAGTTTCTGCCCTGTGTCTTCAGCATCTCAATGTCTATTCTCTCGTCAACCAGCTGAACTACATTTTCCTTGAAAATCTGTGGAGCTACCAACCTTTTTTTTTCAGCTGACACTAATTTCCTATGTGACTCAGGCCACAGTCTTCTTCAGCATTCTGTTGCTAACATTTTCCTTCCCTCAAGAAACTGGGTAATTTATTTCTGACCTCACATTCTTGCCTTGTCTTTAATAAATTAAAATATACTAGATTGACCATTTAGTTCTCTTAAAAGAATAAGAACAGAGGACTGGAGAGATGGCTCAGCATTTAAGAGCACCGACTGCTCTTCCAGAGGTCCTGAGTTCAATTTCCAGCAACCACATGGTGGCTCACAACCATCTGTAATGGGATCTGATGCCCTCTTCTGGCATGCAGGCACATAATGCAGAGCACTCACAACACATAAAATACCTAATAAAATAAATATTTAAGAGAATAAGAATAGAAAGGTTTGTTCAATAGTCATACTAATCACCACGCAGTGGTGGTGCACACCCTCAATCCCAGCGCTTGGGAAGCTGAGGCAGGTGGATCTCAGAGTTTGAGGCCAGCCTCTTCTACGATGGAATTCCAGGACAGCTAGGGGTACCAGAGAAACCCTGTCTTGTAACCACCACCACCCCCCAACCAAAAAAAAAGTAAAATCAAGTGCATTACATTGTAAGTGTCCTCTAAAAAGGTATGTGATAAACAGGCTTAAGAACTTGTCTTCCTTTTATGTTTTAAAGCCAGTTTAGCCAGCATGTCTAATTTGTGCCAGGAAAAACAAAACAAAACAAAAAAACCAACCTACTAGACCCTCAACCCTCCTGACTAATGTCAGGGATGAACCTAGACAGGGAAGTAATGTAGAGAAAGGGCTGCATGCTGACAGGGAGATAGGTAGGTGAGAGCCATCTTTTCTGAGTTTCTCCTGCATTCCCCTGGAAGGAACCCCTGCTGTTTGCCAGCAGCAGATGTCTGCTCTCAAGAGCAGCAGGGAGGATGTTGACTGCAACAATGCATCAAGACTGTGGTTTGTAACCTCAATAGCAAGGCAGTTAAAACTTTTTTTTTTTTAACAAAGACATTTTGATTGCCAAATCCATAACCATTAGCAGCTGTGGTTGTGAGCAGTTCTCCAGACCTAACAAGTTTGCAGCCCTGGAGTTGAGTTGGTGGCCTTTGTTTTTACAGGTCTGTGTTGTTTGTGCTATTTATATCCCTGCCTTCAAAAGAAATTCAGATTTGCCTGAAATCTCCAAGGTCATTGATTATTCTATTTCTTCCCAACAGAATCCATTTCTCTTGTGCCAGCTTTCTGACCATTAGTCTATTTGATGTTAAGGCTTTTGTAACAGACTGGATCCTATCTTCAAGGAATTATGCTGAGAAAGATTCTGCCAGGTCCCCCTATCTAGTAATTGACACCAAGAGTAGAATTGCAGTCCTCTTAGAGAGAAGAATATGACTTCTTCCATCTTCTTTAAGAGCATCAAAGCACCAGGCTGGCATGCTTTTAATCCCAGCAGTCAGCAAGGGATCTTGTGAGTTGGAGACCAGCCTGGTGCACATATATAATGTGTGTGTATCTATATGTGTGTGTGTGTGTGTGTGTATTTATATATTTCATATATATAAGATATGAATAAATATATATGAATAAACTAAAGTCTGTGAGGGAATAGGGGTGTGAGCCGGTGGCAGAGCACTCATTTAGTATATATGATTTGACTTCTAGCCTTGAAAACAAGTCAAAGTGTCCTATCAGTCTGTTAATTCTAATGCAAAATTCACCTGTACATATACCTCAGAATATTTTTAAGAGTCCTTGAGGGCTGTTATCTAAGACCTAACAAAGAAAGAAAGAAAGGAAGGAAGGAAGGAAGGAAGGAGGAGGAGGGAGGGAGGGAGGAGGGAGGGAGGGAGGGAGGAAGGAAGGAAGGAAGGAAAGAAGGAAGGAAAAATATTTACTTATGTAATTATCCACCCATCAATAAATATCTGGGTGCCTAGTATAAGTCAGACACCATTGTAGATACTAAAGGAAATGATAAAATCAGCCATAGGTTCTGCCCTGGGATATGATTGAGAGTCCATGCTATAGGTGTGTTAAGGATCAGAAGTGAAGGTAGGTGTGTTTTGTGTTTTCTGTGGTTGTTGGCTTAAACCCAGTAAGCATGCTGTATGAGCGCTGTACCGCTGAATATAGCCTCTGCCCAAGATAGCGTTAAAGAAGCCAAAGTTGCTGAGCATGGTGGTACATGCCTATAATGCCAGCATTCTTCAGGCTGAAAGAGGATTGCAGGATTGCAAAGTTCCAGCCTGGGTAGCATTGTGAGACCTGAGAGTCTACCTTTCAGAACTTGAAGAAGATAATTTCTAGTCAGAAGGGATTTTATATCTTTGTATTCACTTTGAAGAATAATAATAAACATTATCACACTCAATCACTAAATATGTGCTACACTCATGTATATGTCTGTTGTTTTCTAAACCTCTGGATGATTTGAGACAGGCATGGTAACACTTTTGTGAGACAGGGTTTCTCTGTGTAGCCCTGGCTGTCATGGAACTCACTTTATAGACCAAGCTGGCCTCAAACTCACAGAGGTCTGCCTGCCTTTGCCTCTTAAGTGCTGGAATTAAAGGCATGGGCCACCACCACCCAGCTCAGTAGCACACACTTTTTAATCTCAGCAGTTGAGAGTCAAAAATAGGTGGGTCTCAGTAAGTTCAAGTCCATACAGGTCCAAAAAGCAAGTTCTATGCCACCCAGTACGATCCTGTGTCAAAAACAAAAGATATTGGAGAATTGGCTCTGTGGTTAAGAGCACTGGTTGCTCTTCCATAAGACTTGAGTTTAGTTCCCAGCGCCCACATGTTAGTACACAATATCTGTAGCTCCTGTTGCCGGGGCTCTAATATCTGACCTCAGTGAGCACTGCATGTAGTGGTGCTCTGACGTACTTGCAGACAAACCAGGCATACACATACAGTAAAACACAATCAACAACAATAAAACTTCTAAACTCTCATTACCCTACTTTCAATGATGAGGGAACTTAAAAAATAATAATATTGGCAAAAAGTAACTTATTTAATGTTGGCAAAAAACATGATAAAATTGAGATTTTGCTGTTGAAATTGTCTTCCTTAGTTGGTAGAAAAGCACATTCCAAAGGGAGGAGATAATGAAAGCAAAGTTGGCATGGGCAGGAAGTCGAGGTCTGTGGCTAATGTGGCAAGCCCATCTGTTGGACAGAGCATGTGAGTAAAGAGGAAGCAGCCGCAGACAGGAGTGGAAAGTAGGTTATGGTCAGATAGTAGATAGCCCAGGGTGATGGAGCACTGGGGGAAGGGCTGCTTCTCTAGTGAGCTGGGAAATGTGGAGGAGTGTTTTGAAAGTTTTTATGAAGCAATAAGGTGATAAGAACCCTGCCCAAGGAAAACTCACTGGTGGAAATGTGAAAGATGGACTGGAAAGATTCTGAAGGTGGAAAGACTGTTGTAGTCCAGGGTAAGGACATGTAAAGATCGATTTCATGATAATTCTGGCAGAATTGGACAATGGAGGGACAAGGACAGTAGGTCGTTGTTGGTAGAATCAGGTGTTTGATGTGGCAGGTTAATTTTACCCTGAACAAACCAAGGCTTAGGAGATGCAAGCTGCTTGACCTAGGACTGGTGGCCTCACTTTCTGGCAATCTGTTCAAGACATCTTGGTTTGTCATCTAGTCTGTGTTACCTAAGTGACAAATTTTTTTCTCATATTTTATTATATAACCATATCTCCAATAAGTACTAATGAAGCAAAAAGAGACAAGAATTAAGTATTAATTGGCATATAACAAGCACTGGGATGAAGACTAAGATGCAGAGTTTTAAGGTAATGTTCCATCCCTCAGGATGTCAGGCTAGTTGGTTGGTTTGATTTCGGGGGTGGGGAGTGGGGGTGTGGGATGGTCTCCGGTAGGTCTGGCCTCAAACTTGCTGTTTAGCCAGCGCTCCCCATGAACTTCATATCCTCTTGCTTCCACTTTGTAATGTTGGGATTGCAGGCATTTGCTTCCATGCCTGGCTTTGCTGTGTTGCTCAGGCTATTTCTGTGTTAACCTCTAGAATTTTAGGATTACCAGCCACTTTGAAGGAAAATGTAAATGAAAACTACTTTTAAAACTATTATTTATTTATTCTTTAATAGTTTCATAAACACACATAAAATACATCTTTCTGGGTGGTGGTGGTGCACGCACGCCTTTCATCCCAGCACTAGGAGGCAGAGGCAGGTGAATCTCTGAGTTTGAAGCCAGCCTGGTCTACAGAGAGTGTTTCAGGACAGCCAAGACTACACAGAGAAAGCCAAAACAAGCGAACCAGCAATCTTGCTTGTAGCCACTCCTAAGACCTTCAGTGTTTATCAGAGGCACGGTTACCATCGGGATGCCCTCTTTCTTTAGAACTGCTATGCTTGTGACTGCCATCTTTATCAGATACCTGTTTTTCTGTGCATCCTTACCTCAATCTTGGAGTCAGTTTCGGCTAACTGGATTTCAGAGCCTGATTCCTATATTATCTAATTGTGCCCCTCCCCCCAGCAAATATATGTTGGTGGTGGTGAATTGTTTCTTTTATTCATTAATTTATTTATTTACTTTACATCCCAGCACCAGCCCTCTTTCTCCTCCAGTACCTCCCATCCCGTACACAGCTCTTCCTCCATTCCTCCCTCCCCTTCTCCTTTGAGAAGGGGGAGACCCCTGGGTATCACCCCACCCTGGCTCATCAAGTCACTGTAGGATAAGGTGCATCCTCTCCCACTGAGACATGACAGCCCAGTTAGGGGAATGGGATCCACAAGCAGACAACAGATTCAGGGACAGCTCCTGCTCCAGTTGTTGGGGACTCACATGAAGACCAAGCTGTGCATCTGCTACCTATGTGTGGGGTAGGGGTGGAGGGTGAAGTGTTTCTTAAATGTTTGCTTTTGCCATTTGTCATCAGGAGACAGGAAAAAGATTTTATAAGTCATGGGCTAGAGCTATATATAGTTCAATGATAGTGCTTAGCCAGCATGTGCAAGGCCCTGTTTCAGTTACCGCCACCATACACACACATACACACACGCGCGCACGAGCGCGCACAGACACACACTCTTGAACATGCACACGCACGCACACTACAGTGTGTATGTATACAATCACCTGGGGATCTGTTGGGAAAAGTGACATAATTAAGGAGTTACTTATCATTTTAACACAGGGACGGAGTGGGGGCTTGCTGAGTTGGGCAGAGATTTTTATTTGGCTCTAAATCAGTAGTAGTTGCCAAAGGTGCTAACCTTTTTCCTCTCTGTTATGAAAATGACAAAAGAAATGTTTTCTAAATAACTGGTGAGCAGTTTCCCCTGAGAGGAGAAGAAATAGCCTTTTGGCAGTTAATTACCTGTTAAGTTAGACAGCTATAAAAGTTATGAGGCATGAACGAGAGGCAGGCCCACCTCTGCTGCTCCTCAGGCTGGGACTCTGAGAGAAGTCTCTACAGACCAAAACAAAAGCACCTGCCAGAGTCTTTGGCCAAATTTGGATTGTTCCTTGATCATAAAGCTCATATTTCCTGACCTGTTTATTATGCTCTGTCAGTGACCCTTAACTTAGCATCTAACTGGATGTGACAGTAGAGCTTACTTGTGCTCTTCACTACCCTTGATAATTGATTCTCGCTGAGCCTGCTGCATTTGCTTCTTTGTAAATCTCAGACCAAAGACATAAAGCCCTCATTTTTTTCCCTCCACAGTGTTGAGCATTGAACCAAGGGCATTGTGGGTGCTGATGGATAACCTGTGAGCTATGTCCCCAGCTTTGCTTATACTTTTTTATTTTAATAGTCTCAGTAAATTGCCCAGGCTCTCTTTGAACTCTCTCTGTAACCCATGCAGGCCTGAAACTTGTGCTTGTCTGCCTCAGCCTTCCTAGTAGCTGAGATTAGAGTCCACATTACCAGGGCCAGCTAAGTACCCCTTCGTGTGTAATGTGGTCATAGTGTCCAGACCTCAAGGGCAAGGGTTATGTTCTTGGGAGATACAAGGCTTATCCAAATGGACGTCTCTTTAGTGTATGTGATGAGGTTTAGTAATCTCTCCCCTAATAGATAGGCCTCCTTCTGTGGGCTGCTTTGTTCCTCATTTTGTTCCCCCTTTGTTTCTTGCGAACACTGTCAAGTTTAGTGGAAGTTGTGGTAAAGGGCCCGTGATCCCAGCTACCGGGGAGGTACCAACAGTATTCAACAATTATTCATTGGTTGCCTAATATATGTTGTGTCTGGTCCTAGCAGAGGGAGGGGCAGAGGACATCTGATGTCTTCCTCTATCAATCTCCTTGTTCTCTGAGGCACTCTCCACTGAACTTGAAGCTTTCCATACTGGACCGTTTCTCTCACAGCAAATGCTCTTAGGCGGAGCCATCCCTAGCCCTCCAGGGGTAGGTGTGGAATTGTCTGCCCTTTTGAAGCTTTCATCTTAGTAAAGGAAAACAAAAAATATAAATAATTTATATGTTATCAGATCATGGTAAGTACTACGGGAAAAGATAAGGTAGGAAAAAGGTTCAAAGTGCTAAATTTATAGGGTAATTGGTGCTGTGATTTCCTTTTGTTTTAATTATTTATTTTTGTTGGTGCTGGTTATTGAACCAGAACCTTGTATATACTTGGCAAGCACTCTACCGCTGATTTTTAAATAGTGGGGTCAGGAGAGATTTATGTCAGAATTGACATTTGAACAAAGTCCTGAAGGAAAAACAAGATGAAGCCATGTAATAAGGCTTTAAAGCATTCCAGGACGACAGGTACCGAGGCAAGCTCAGCTTCTGACGATTGGATCACAGCCCCTCCTTTTGGGGGTATGAAAGTGAATGTGTGTTTTAGAGAAATTTAGCAATATAAAAGGCTTCTGAACATAGAAATGCCAAAAATTAATTCAAATTCAATGAATATAGCTATTTCTGGAAGACCTCATCTATGGTTGTATCAAATAAGTTCACCATAGCCTCGGTACACAGTTTGCTTGTCACACGACACGAGGCTAACCAGTGCTGTCTGGATCTTCCTGACTCAGACACCAGACTGCTCTCTTCTGAATTGCAGTGTTCTTACTATCCATACGAAGTGGTTTTTCTGTTTTAGAAGCATTTTAATTATAAAAAATAAAAATCTTGTTTTTCTACCATCATTTCTCAGCATATAAATATCAAATTAGTGTATCTTTCTTTGGATTGTGTTTAAGTATTCATCCTATTGCTTGTTTGAGTTGTTCTCTTGAGTTTCACAGAACATTAGAGAAATATTTTTTTAAATGTATGTGTATGTGTGAGTATGTCATGTGTGTGCAGGTTCCTATAGAGGCCAGAAGGGGCATCAGACCCCTGGAGCTGGAGTTGCAGGCAGTTGAGCTGCCTGATATTGGTGCTGGAAACAGATTCTAGTCCTCTGAAAGAGCAGGAAGTACCCTTAACCCCTGAGCAAACCAAGCTCTAGCACCTAACCTTAATTTTTAAACTTTTATTTTTATTGTGATAAACCTTATATAAGATAGAGACTTTTACACCCTAGACAGTGGTGGTGCACGCCTTTAATCCCAGCACTTGGGAAGCAGAGGCAGGTGGATTTCTGAGTTCAAGGCCAGCCTGGTCTACAGAGTGAGTTCCAGGACAGCCAGGGCTACACAGAGAAACCCTGTCTCAACTGCCTAGTATCCTAACCAGCAACCCACACCTATTAAATCATTACATGTCCCCTCCGGTCTCAGCCCCTGGTATAACCACTATTTTACTTTTTTTTGTTGTTGTAGGGAGGGGTGTTGTTTTTGTTGTTGTTGTTGTTTTGTTTTAGGTTTTTTTTTTTTTTTTTGAGACAGGGTCTTACTATGTAGCTCTGGCTGTCCTGGCCTCAAACTCACAGAGATCCACTTGCCTCCCTAGTGCTCGAATTAAACTATACCCAGCTACTTATTTTCATTTTTTAAAATAAATGTTTCTTTTTAAAATTTTGAGTGTATGTGTGTGTACCACCTATGTACAGGAGTCATGAAAGTCAAAAGAGGATGTTGGATACACAGGAACTGGAGTTATAGGCAGTTGTGTGCTGCCTTGGTGCTGGGAGTCAAACTTAGGTCCTATCTCTCCAGCCCTTCCTTCCTTCCTTCCTTCCTTCCTTCCTTCTTCCTTCCTTCCTTCCTTCCTTCCTTCCACTATGTATGCTTGCACACACAAGCATGTAAGTCATGTAAAATGTCTCAGCATTTCCTGTGTCTTTCTCAGCCTGGAAAATACTCTAATGGAGATAGATTCTTCTTCTTTTTTTTTTTTTTTTTTTTTTTTTTGTGTGTGTGTTATTCAGGGCATGGGGAGGGGATTTGTGAGGCTAGTAAAGACCGAGAAAGGCAGAGAGAGGGAGAGGGGAATGAGGAGAGAGGGGTAGTGGGACAGAGGACAGATCAAGAGCAAGAAGGCAAGAGTGATTCTTCCTATTTTTTATTCAGCTGTGACAGTGTTGTTGGTGTTGCTTAGAACACTAGTGTGCAGATACCCATTTGAGATTCTTTTCATCTGCTTTCTGTGGCTGGGATAATGATAACTCTGCAGAACCTCTGGAGCAGCCTTCAAACTATTCTCCACTGTGGCTGCGGTGCTTACATTTATGTCAGCAACGCAGAAGGGGCAGGGCTCCTCAGACCTTTGTTACCTTTCAATTCATGCTTTTGTCACATGTAGGCCAAGCCATCTTAGTGTGAAATGGTATCTCATTGTGACGATTTGTGTGTGTGTGTGTGTGTGTGGTGAGAGATGAGAGAGAGAGAGAGAGAGGAGAGAGAATGTGTGTATGTGTGTACTGTGTGTGTGTAGATATATATATTCATTCTTTGTGCGTGGGAATGTGTTGGGGCCTATGTCACAGTGCATGCTTGGAAGTCAAGAGAACAACTTTATCTGGAGTTGTCCCTACTACTGTGTGTGTTGAAACTCAGGGCATCAAGTTTAGCAGCAAGTGCCTTGCCCGCTGAGCCATCTTCCTTGTGTTTTGATTTGCATTTCCAGGACCTTGGAAAATCTTTACAGATAGTTTTCTATTACTCACACTGAAGGAGAGCAACAAGATTGTAAATGCAGCTAAGGCTGGAAGATGAAAAACAGCAATAACGTAGGAAAAGTAGAAAGAAAATAATACTCTAAAAGTCAAGTGGGGATCATGTTTAAGAGCAATAGAAAAATCTGTCAGGCAAGGGAAGCGCTCAATGCATTTGGTTACCATATGGGAAGCTTTGGATTTGATCCCTAACACCATAAAAATATATATGCTAAATAAATGGGTTAGCCAGGTGTGATAGCACATCCCTAATTTAATCCCAGCATTTACTGGAGAGGCAGGGACAGCCTGTCAGATTCTCCAGGATAGCATAATTAAGATAAAAACCAAGAGCTGATTATTTAATTTAGTGACATGGAAATCAGCAGTGACCTTTACAGGAATAATTCTATAGCATATTAAGAATAGCTGGATGTGGAGGTACACATCTTTAATCCCAGCACTCCAGAAGCAGATGGACTTCTGTGAGTTGGAGGCCAACCTGGTCTACATAGTGAGTGCCAGAACAGCCAGGGCTATGTAGAGAGACCCTATCTCAAACTAACAAACATAGGTAGAGGCTTGCAACACAATCATGATCACCTGAGTTCCATCACCACATAAAAAAAATCAGATGTGGTGGCTCACAGCGCCAGCATTCCTAAGGTGAGAAGAGAGAAGAAACTTATGAATGCAGTTCAGCAACAAAAGAACAAGACCAGCCCCTGCCCTAGTAGAAGGCAAGAACCAGCTCACAAAACCTTGTCCCTTGGCCTACACACACTGGTGGTCTTCTCTCTAGTTTCTTCTCTTCTCAGGCGTTTTGAGAAGGTTGGAAGGTCTCTTGTGTAACCGCTGGGCTCATGTGTGCCTGACTGAATCCATTCTCCTGTGAGAATATTTTTATTTTGTTAATGAGTATGTTATTTGTGCTGATACTTAGTAGTAAGTTTATATTTTCTATGAATACTTGCCACATCTGCCTCACTGACGGCTATGATGTGTGCACAGGACCAAGAATCTCCTTTGTTTTTCTCACAGCATCACTTATGTTCATCAGTGTGGTCAGTAAATTAACTATTTATGCTTCTATTATTAGTTATAGACAAAGTTAAATAATTGAACTTTTTAAATTATTTTTTCTCTGTCTAATTTGGACTGTTAGGATTTATCTTGTTTTGTTTTGCTTTGCTTTGTTGAGACAGAGTCTCACTATGTAGCTCCAGCTGCCTAGAGCTCTCTATGTAGACCATATTAGCCTCGAACTCAGAGACCAGCCTGTCTCTGCCGTCTGAGTGCTGGATTAAAGACTTGTGCCAAGACTTCTTCAGCCCAGGTTTTTGTTATGTGTAATATAGACTGGCCTCAAACTTACGGCATAGCCCAGGCTGGCGTTGAGTCCATCATTCTCTTACCTCCATTTCCCAGCTGAGTTGCCATGCCCAGCAAGACTCTCAGCTCTTCTTTTTTCATTTTTAATACCTTCAGATTCTGAGAGAGTAGATCTTAAAAGGTGACTAAGAAAATACATAAAGTTCTGTTTTTCATAGTAGTTTCTGGGAAAGAGCTTTTGCAGTAATTAAGTGTGACTGAGATGCCCATCAGTCACTTATCAAACAGGCTATATGTTAGACATCCTAAGATACGAAATAATGAAACATCAGATCATTTGGGCATTGCTAGAGAACATTCCTGACCTGTCATTATGTAGCTAGCAGAGTCTTACTTTAGGTTACATGTCTGCTTTTGCATAAAATTTTTAAAAAAAATATACCACTCTTAACTATCCAAGAAAATTTGTTTTCTGGCATGACTTTTTCCAGAAAGTTCTATCATTTACCTTTCTCCCTAAGCAGGTCTGGGATGCTCCCAGCTGAGCAGCCTTTACATGCTCAGACCTTTCAGAATAAATCATCTTCCTTTCCCTTAGTGAGAGCAGGGTTGTGTGTTTCTGACATAATTTCCATAAATGCTTTAATTTCCTTAAGTCTTCCAGGGATTCCATTGAGTTGAACCTAGCTTATTGCCCAACATTCCAGGGGAGCTGAGACTCTCATGACTGCTTGTGTTAAAAGAATAGTCAGTTGTCAGCCTGGCGGTCGTGGCGCACGCCTTTAATCCCAGCACTTGGGAGACAGAGGCAGGCGGATTTCTGAGTTTGAGGCCAGCCTGGTCTACAGAGTGAGTTCCAGGACAGCCAGGGCTACACAGAGAAACCCTGTCTCGAAAAAAAAAAAAAAAAAAAAAAAATAGTCGTTTCATTCTCTTTGAGAAATGTCAAGCATCATTTGTTTATGAAGCTGATTCTACTATAGAAAGCCAGAGATAGCATGTATTACCATGTTCAGAGCTGCAGAAAGGTAGAGTTCTGTTCTTGTTTGTTGACCACACTCCTCTGAGTCTATGATCTGGAGAGCATTGTTATCAGGGTTGAGGTAAAGTCTGGGCTGATCCTTGATCTTTTTAAAATGACAGATTTGTCCCAACTAGCCTGAATTTTTTTTTTTTTTTCAGTTCCCGGACATCAGTCAAGAGTCTGACTCTTCATTTGTTTTCATCTGCAAAAATCCCCAGGAAATGGTTGTGAAATTCCCTATTAAAGGAAATCCTAAAATCTGTAAGTCATTATCTTTGATGATCTCAAACGCCATTCTTTAGTGTTCAGTGTCCTCCTTGGTGTTGGGAAAATGATGCTTATCAATAGCATTAATGATATATTTATAATAGTATGGCTTCCAAAGTATACCTTGGCATACAATTATTGGCATGACAGCAAACTGCTCTAAACTTCATGTAGGACCCCATCACATTAAATGTTATTTATCAGTGAACTATGCATGATACTGCAAGTCTATAATCTCAGCATTGGGGAGGCTGAGGCAGGATTGTAAGTCTAAAGATAGCTTGTACTATATAATACAAAAAATGACTAATTGGGTGTCAGTAATCCCAACACCCAGGAGGGTAGAAGTTATCAGAAGTTCATGGTTATCACACCACATACGGATTTCCAGGGCAGCCTCCTGTGCTGCTACAATCAAACCTTGTCTCAAAAAAGTCTGAAAGGCCAGTCTGAGGTTATGAGCTCCTGTCTCAATATTTTCATTTTATTTTAATTTTAAGACTATTTATTATTATTTTCTTTTCTTTTTAAAGATTTATTTATTTTTTAAAGATTTATTTTATTTAAATGTATACACTGTAGCTGTCTTCAAACATACAGAAGAGAACATAGGATCCCATTACAGATGGTTGTGAACCACCATGTGGTTGCTGGGAATTCAACTCAGAACCTCTAGAAGAGCAGTCAGTACTCTTAACTATTGAGCCATCTCTCTAGCCCCATTTTAAACAGATTTAATTCACTTTATTTTTCTTATATAAAATCTTATGTGATAGTTGCCACAGCTGGAGCCCGGGTCCTTGAACAGAGACTCTGGTGTTGGTTTTCACAAGATGATCAGTAAATTCCTGATAAGGAGAACACAGTCTTTTTCCAGAGGTTGGGGGTCAGGTAGTTGTAAGTCTTGGAGATGGCATCAAAGGTGGTCTTGGCAAAGTTGCCCAGTGTGTCAGTACAGCCCCTGGCTGAAGCATAGCAGTCATCAATTCCAGCCATCATCAGTAGCTTCTTGGGCACTGGAGCAGAGACAGTGCCAGTGCATCTAGGGGCAGGGATGAGATGCACTAACACAGCCACAGCAGCCTGTTCACCTTGCACAGTACAGTGTGGGGCTTGCCAATCTTGTTCTCCAAGTAACCTCTCCGCACAGGGACAATGGAGAGCTTGGCCAAGATGGTGACCCCTCAGATGGCAGTGGCTACCTCCTTGGAGCACTTAACACCAAGACCAATGTGACCACTGTAGTCCTCAATAGCGACAAAAGCTTTGAACCTGGTCAGCTGGCCAGCCTGAGTCTATTTTATGTGCATTGGTGTTTTGCCTGTGTGTCTGTGTGAGGGTATCAGGTCCCCTGGAGCTCAAGTCACAGATGGCTGTGACTGCCATGTGGGTGCTCAGAATTGGACCCCATCCTCTGGAAGAGCAGCCAGTGCTTTTAACTACTGAACCATCTCTCCAGCCCCAAATTTTAAGAAATTACTGCATTATATCTTACAGAGCACATGAAACTCTCAATGAGAGTTATAGGAATCATGACCAACACTTTTCCCCTTGTAACTTCTTTCTCATCTGTTTCATATGATTTGATATGTTTTGTTTTGAGACAGAGTCTCACTATGTAGCCCAGACTAGCATAGAACTTACAGCAATTCTCCTGCCTGCTCTCTTAAGTGTTGAGATTATAGATGTGGTTGAGTACTGAAATGCTTTAAGTATTAAATGTTAATAAAATATTGGAGAAACACAAAAAAACTGAACATTATTACTACTTTGTGAAAAGAATGTGCTATATGTTCACTATATGAGCCCCAAGTCTTTGTGACAGTCTCAGGTAGCCCAGGCTGACCCTAAACTCTCTGCATAGCTGGGGGTGACCTTGAACTCCAACCCTCCTACCTCTACCTCCAGAACACCAAGACTATAGATGTATACCATAATGCCAAGGTTAGAATCCACATTTAGAAAAACAGGCTCCAGGGCATAGAGGTGACTCAGCTGGTAAGGGTGCTATGACAAGCCTGAAAACGTAAGTTCCATCTTTATTTGGTCGAAGGAAAGAACTGAGTCCTGCAAGATGTCCCCCTGATTACATGTACACAGTGTTACAGTGTCATGGATGATCATACACTGCACATACATATATACATACATAGAACATACCTACATACATACATATAAATAATAAAGATAAAAGATAAGGTTTCAGGTAGCCATACTGTCTGTCTCTTCTGTAAGGAGCTAAGTTCCTTGCTCAATCAACCCGGTTGGCTTAAGAGTTGCTGCTTTTAATAGTCATGTGGTTAGATGTTACAGATATGAAAAGGTGGTGGGTTGTTAAGGGTTCACAGATTGCTGACACTAGTCTGCTTTCTTTACTATCTCACAAGTACTGGGATTAAAAGCTTGTGACAACACACCTGGCTGAGTTAAGAGCTCTTGCCAAGGACAGAGGTCCCATTCCCAGCACCACATGACAGCTCAAAGTTCTAACTCCAGTTTCAAGGGAGCTGACACTTTTCTCTGGACTCTGTGGGCACCAAACACACATGTGGTACATATACATACACACAAGCAAAAACACTCATGTAAAATAAAAGTAGATCTTTAAAAAAAATATTCACAAACCATTTCATTGTATTGTATTAAGTATGACAATCTAAGCCGGGCAGTGGTGGTGCATTCTTTAATCCCAGCACTTGGGAAGCAGAGGCAGGCGGATTTCTGAGTTCGAGGCCAGCCTGGTCTACAGAGTGAGTTCCAGGACAGCCGGGGCTACACAGAGAAACCCTGTCTTGAAAAAAAAAAAAGAAAAAAAAAAAGTATGACAATCTATAGAGAATTTAAATTATACAAGAAGATGTAGAATGATGTAAGCCTTATACCATTTCATGTAAGAGACTCACTCACGTAAGACCTATGGAGTTTGATATTTGTGAGGATTCTAAAGCTAAAGCTCCACAAATACAGAGACAATTATTATTTTAATTAGTTGATTAAATGACTTAGTGTACCTGGTCTATAGAAAGCACATATTAGCTATAATCTCAATAACTCTATGAATTAGTAGGTTTCCCCCCCTCCTTTTGATTTTGTGGCTGAGTAATCAGGTTTAGGAAAGTTTGGAGGGTTTGGATTTAATTCATTCATTCACTCATTCATTCATTTAAGCCTACAGTGCCGGGTATTCTTAGGTGGTTTCCTAGTCAAGTACCAACCAGGTCTGACCCTGCTTAGCTTCCAAGATCAAACTAGGCAGGTTCAGGGTAGAATGGGTATTTGGGTTTGTGGGGGTTTTGTTGTTGTTTGCTTTATTTTTTAAGATTTATTTATTTTTATTTTATGTGCATTGGTGTGTTGACTACATGTATATGTCTGTGTGAGGGTATCAGATCCCCTGGAACTGGAGTCACAGACAGTTGGAGCTGCCATGTGGGTGCTGGGAATTGAACCTGGGTCTTCTGGAAGAGCAGCCAGTGCTCCTAACCAGTGAGCCATCTCTCCAGCCACTGGGTTTGCAATTTTTGAGATAGAATCTTTAGAGGCTTACTGTGTGGTCTAGGCTGACTTCTACTGCATTGTAAAACCTAGACCTTGAACTCAAGACCCTCCTGCCTTACTCCCTAGAGAGTTACAATTGAAGGTGTGAGACACCAACCAACTCACAAATTGTATTTTACTCATCTTTCTGGCTGTTTTTCTGTTCCTTTTATTTTATCTGATTGCCTCAGGAACAAATTTCCAATTTAGGTTTAATTTTTAGGACACAGTATCATGGCACTGAGAAGGGTCATTAGTAGTGTTTAGTCTGTTTTCTTCTATTGGTTGAATATTGGGTGACATCCTCATCCTTACTAGCTAGAGGAAATCTGAGGAATAAGCCTAACGCGGTGGAAAACCTAAGGCAATGCTGCTATCTAGAGTCTTCAGTAGATCCCAGATCCTCACATAGCTGTGTCCGAGGAACTGGAAGAAGACTTGCTCCAGCCTCACTCAGCCCCACCACCCTTTATCTGCTGCTTTGTGTTACTTAGTGGTCTCTGTTATAGTGAGGATTTAAAATTTGTATTAGTTGCCTTTTTCTGTTTGTTTTTTGTGCTTGTTTGTTTTGTTTTTGACACAAGATCTCATGTGATCCCATTGGCTTTAATTCACTGTGGAGCTAAGTGTAGCCTTGAACTGGCCCTTCTGTTTCTATCTCCTGTTTAATTTATTTGATGAAAGTGTTTATTGACCACCTACCAATTGACAGTCACTTCAGTGTTGTGAGGGAGACAAAAGAAAATCTGTCTGAGACAGGGCTTTTGCCAGCTTGCTGTCACATTCACATGCCCAAATAAGCGGCCTATGGGATGAAAGAACAAAATCACTGGGAATGCCCACATTCTAAAGCTAAATTAAAATCAACAGTGTTGTGATGTTGTGGATAGCATTTGGGTAGCACAGAAAAAGGTGGGCTGCTGTTCTAGAAGCAGGTGCAGCCCTGAAAAACTAGGGAAATGTGTAGGGCTGAGGCTGGTTTTCTCCCAGTCTCCTTGTGTAGCCTTGTGTTAGAACACACATTCTTATCTTAATTGGACAAATGAGGCCATTAAATCCAGAGAGGCTGAATGACTCGTCTGGTTCATACAGGTATTAACTAGCTTCTAGTGAGAGTTCATTATGTCATGTCAGATTGCTAAACAAGTGAAAAGAAGTAATGTCTGAGTGGCTGTGCTCGCAGTATACCAAGCTACCCTGTACCAGGACTCTTTATGAAGTATTTTCTGTATTAGCATTATCATCATCACTGCTGACTTAAATAAGGCTTTTTGTGGAGAAAAAAGAAATTTGTAAGTTTTTTTTCTCAGACTAAACAAACAGGAACTTTAAAATTTTTCTTAATGAAATAGATGCTTTCAAAGACTGCTAGCACTGAACTAATAAGCTACATCCTGGTAAATCAAGGAGTCAGTTTCAAGATCATATTATTGGAGGATTTCTCATTTGGATCACTTGAGACACGAAAAGGCTTTAATTTGGTTTTTGTTTGTTTAGTTGGTTTGGTTTTTTTGAAGCAGATGCCTTGCTATGTAGACCAACCTGCTCTCGAATATACAGGATCCTCCTGCCTCTGCTTCCAGAGTACAGCTTACTACATAAATCTAACATCGCTGAGGTTGCTTGCTTTTTAAGTTTAACACTTAGAAGAGCCATATAATCTGTGACCTTTACCCTCCCTGCCCCCTTAGCTGGTGATAGGGACCCTTTGTCAGGAAAACATTTGTGTGGCTTCTACACGCTTCAGGCACTCCCCCTATTAAGTATGAGACAGCAGAAGGGTGAGTTGAACTGAGTTTCCCACTGTGAGGGAGGTTCCTGCTTTGTACTCAGCTAGTTAAACAGGTCAGGGGAATGGGCCTCCTACTCTGTGAAGTGCATTTCTGTATGGCATGCCCCTATACTTTCTTCTTTTCTGTTTATCTACAGATCTGTGATCTTTAGAAATATTATCTTAGTATCAGGCATCATAACCTACACAATTAGAAATATTACCTACTAAATTCTTTAGATGTGTGTGTGTGTGTGTGTGTGTGTGTGTGTGTGTGTCTATGTCTATAGTATTCCCACCACTTTCTTCTTAGAAAATAAAACTCTGAAGTTTGGAAGTGTCCAGCGTCCTGAAGCAAGATAATTGAATGTGACAGGAACACAGTAACCAGAAGACCTAGGAGGCCAGGAAAGATTTGCAATGCAAATATAAAAATAAATAATGAGTGAGACTTCTTTTTTCTCTTACAGGGAAACTGGATTCCAAGATCCATCAAGGAGCAAAGAAGGGATTAATGAAGCAGAATAAAGCTGTCTGACCCAGGAAAAAAGGAACTATACAACACAGTGGAGTCTTGTGCACTAAATTGCTATCCACCGGTCCTTGGGATTGAAGCAGTAGAAAGCTAAAGGGCTTCAATCTCTGAGAATTTAAACTCTTACCAAATCTGTATATTTTTCTTAAAGGGTAGGAATTCTTTATGTAGTGGGTTAAAAATGTTTGAATGTGTTATTTATAAAAACTCATTTAAAAAATTCTAGGTCTTTGACATTTTTCTCAGAACTAAATTCAAAACAGGAAGGAAGAAATTAGAAATTATTTTCCTCTGTGAGATTTTTATTTGTAATTAGGAAAATCTTAACATAGATTAACATTTTTACAAGAGACTCTTTGTATTTAATTTTTTTCTCAAAATAATAGGATGGAGACTATTAGGATGTTTGAGGAATCTTGTTTAACAGAAGCCTGTGGTGAAGTGAGAAGTTCTTACCAAATGTTCTGCTTTTGGTATCTGGAGACCGGGACTCATTCTGTGACCCAGGCTTGCCTGGAACTCACAACAGTCCTGCCAAAGCCTCTCAAGTGCCATGTTTACAGACCAGTAGCACCGTGCTCAGCTTCTAGCCCAAAATCTCTCAGAGTGGAAACTAGAATTCCCATTATTAGCAGATGTTTTTTTTTATTATTTCTGCAAAAGATAGCATGAACACACACTTCCTTTTGTTCTTTAGTTTGAGAACGTGGGTTGGACTGGGAAGTGAGAGAGAGCCTGAAGCCGGCCTTGTTTATTTTGTTAGCGTTGCAAAAACATCACGTAGATGGGACAATTAGAGAAAAACTAGGAAATACAATCCTTTGGTAAATACATCAAAAAACCCGCTAATGCTGAAAACAAGCCTTTTAAAACTATAATATCCTAAAAAAGCCATGCCTGGAAAAATAAGGGTTGGTTTGAGAGATTTTCCACTGGTCCCTTTAACCCTTCTCAGTAAGCACTTGTTTCTGAGGGGCTTCTACTCAGTTGCTGGATCCTAGGAAATTCATGGTCTTAAATGTGTATGTTCTGCTTTTTATAAAACATGACTACCACACTGGGGATGTTGGACTCCTTCCAAACAGTTTGTTGTGCTTGACTTAAAAAAGAAAGAGCAAGTGAGAAAGAAAAAAAAAGTACCTTGTGTTATGAAAAAGATTAATTTCCCTTTCTTTAATCCTTCATATTCAGCGTTATTTGCATTGAAATGCCTGCACTCATTCCACATTGATGTTCACTCGACTGTGAACTGCTGGTTGCATAGCATTGGTTCTACGGAGGCTGATCACTCCGGATTCCCAGGGAAACCTGAACAGATTCTTAGTCCAGTGATGCACACATGCTGTATTCTCTCTTGTTCTGTTGGATCTCTGTGTAGCAAGTGGAAGAGGACAGTTAATGGCATTTATTAATGTGAGAGATGTCTTTTTGGCCTCTTGGAAACTCTACCATTGTTGAGGCAAAACTGTGTTTACTACGTAGTTAATAGTTTACCAAGCAGTAGCACCTTGAATTCTATGCTGAAATTGTCTGGCTCTCTTGATATCAAAATAAAGCTGAAAGGTAGGATGGGAAGAGACAAGGAAGGGGAGAGGTTCTCTGCTCTTTTATTTAAAAGCAGCCTTTGCACAGAACAGAATGGATTGCTTTTTCTGTGTGGATAATTTGTGTGCACACCTTAAAAGAGAAAAGTCAGGAGCGTCAACGGATTAGCTCATCAGCCCGAGCTTTGCAGGTTTATAAGAACCCACCTCAGCTTCTCAAACACACAGCCAGAACCACATAAATACATGGCCGAGCTGCTCGGAAACTTCTTCTTTTCATGGTCAGGCTGGGAAAGTCTGTCTTTGGTTCACGTAGTAGTGGTAGTATAAGGTCTCTCTTCCGTTTGTGGAGACACAGGGGAGGAAGTGTGGAAGACGCCTGGGGTAGATGGCCCTCAGTTGCTCATTGGTGAATAGTAGAATTTAAAGCCGGATGGAAATTCTTAGTAGCCTGAATTCAAACTTATCCAAGAATAGCCTGTTGGTGTATTATGACACTTCACTCTGACCCTGTTTACTCTGGGACAGTTTCACCTAAGGAAGTTCTGAGTTTCTGAGATGCTTTTCTGTTGCAGTTTCTGGATTCCCTTTTGAATGACTGAATTAAGATGCCATTAATTCATACAGTAAAGGAATTGGCTTCTTCTTTTTGTTTTTCCTAGACAATACTCAGTTTCCTTTATATGAGTTCACAATAGGGTACGTCGGAAATTATGGACTTTGTCAGAGTTGCTGAGATCTTATCTTTAGTGAAGTACTTAGAATAGATTAAGAATTTGGCCAGATGTGGTAGTGCACACCTTTAATCCCATCACTCAGGAGGCTGACGCAAGTGATCTCTGTGAGTTCCAGGCCAGCAAGGGCTACATATAGTAAGCCCCTGCCACACAGGAAAAAAAGAAAAAGAATTTTGGATATTATTTTTATTGCTTCTTTAGTTAATACAGAGAGAACTAAGTGTCCTGTCTTTCTTTTCAAACTGAAATTTTATTGTAAACCCATTTTTCCTCCTACCATGTAAATGTGAGACACTTTAAAGATTACTTTTACAAATAAGTATAGTTATAGGCTTCTATGATTTACGACACTTAATCTTTTCCATTTTAATTACTGTCTCTCCTATAGCCCATTCATGTGGTGGCCATTTAATTTAGAAGATTTGTTTAATGCCATGTGGGGCCTAGCCAAGATTAGATGGCATGGGGCTGTTCATTTGACCAGCTCAGCTACTTAACTAGAAAAATCAGCTAACTTCAGTTTGTTAGGCCGGGAGGAGGGAAGACAGTCCAGTGATAAAGGATATTTTCTTCCTTGAGATTCAAATAGCAAGCACACGTCAGCTATTCTCAGCTTCTGTGAATGTGTTTAGAGGAGGCGGTCCACATCGAAGGCTAGAACAGCAACAAGAGATCCAGCCTGCAGAGAGCTTTCCCGTTTGTAGGAGAAATAGTTAAGCCCCAAATTTGTTGGCAAATCTCCTACCCGAAAGAGACCAGTAAAGGAAGACACAACTCAATAATTATGATATAAATTGCACGACTGGATTGGGCAGATTTACCACTACACTACTCTAATCCCGGCTATGAGATCCCTTATAACTTGTGGTTCATCCAGGCCACGTGGTTGTCCTCCATCGTTGGCTTCCTTCTACCACCGGTTTCCTTCTGCCTGCTTCCTCCTGCTTCCACCTGCTTCTGCTCTCCCGTCAACTCCCTTCCTTTCCTTCTCTTCTGCTGGCTTCTACTTCTACCTCCTTTTATATCGAATTCCTCTCACTCTCTCCTCCCCTAAGCCTTTTTCTCCGCCTCCCCTTCTACTGCCCAATCTCTGGCTCTAGTCTTTATTTTACAGGTTTTAATTGGACAGAAGGTTTACAAGATGTCATCTGTGTACAGATTCAATCCTCCTCTGCAGCCCCTCCCAGAAGGGTGGAACTAGGATCAAAATACAAGCCTGGGGCTATCCACTGGGAACTAGGATCAAAATACAAGGCTGAGGCTATCCACAACATTGATTCAATCCTTATCTGGAGCCCTTCTCAGGGGGGTGGAACTAGGATCAAAATACAAGGCTGGGGCTATCCACTGGGAACTAGGATCAAAATACAAGGCTGGGGCTACCCACAACACCTATTTTTCTCTGTAGAGAAAAAAGAACATAGCCACAGTGCTATCCTCTGCTACAATGAACTTGTATAAACGTCCATTTAGGTGTGTGAATACTATGTGGCTTCATTCAGATGAAATGTAAACTGCTCAGATGTTGAATTTCAGTTGTGAAGATGGGAGAGCCCAGAAAGAAATCCCAGTAAAAATACCTGAGATTGGAGTCAGGGAAAATGGTGTGTGTCTGTGTGTGTGTGTGTGTGTCCCTAAATCCACAGAGAGATGTGTCAGGAAAGAAGGTCTGGGCATGAAGAGAAAAGCACATCAATGCCTGAGACTTAAGAAGAGTCTAGTCAGGCATGGTGGTTGCATGCCTTTAATCCCAGCATTTGGGAGGGAGAAGTAGGTGGGTCTCTAGGGTTGTGCTGCCTAATATGATAGCCATTGGCCACATGCTGTTTCTTTCTTTCTTTTGGTTTTTCGAGACAGGGTTTCTCTGTGTAGCCCTGGCTGTCCTGGAACTCACTCTGTAGACCAGGCTGGCCTTGAACTCAGAAATCTGCCTGCCTCTGCCTCCCAAGTGCTGGGATTAAAGGCATGTGCCACCACCGTCCAGCCCACACACTGTTTCAATTTGAAATAAATGTTAAGTAAATACTCAGTTCTTCAGTCACTGTACCTTCAGTGCCCTAACAGCTCATATGTGGCTAGAGACTTCTGAACTGAACAGCAGGGGGCAGGGGTTAGCAAAGTCATTCCATAAGGGTGAGATAGCAAATGGCTTCGGTTGGTTGGTTTGTTTTGTTTTTCTTTCTTTCTTTCTTTTTTTTTTTTTTCCATAACAGGGTTTCTCTGTGTAGCTCTGGCTGTCCTGGAACTCACTCTGTAGACCAGGCTGGCCTCGAACTCAGAAATCCGCCTGCCTCTGCCTCCCAAGTGCTGGGATTGAAGAAATGCGCCACCATTCCCAGGTGGCTTTGGTTTTATAAACCATTCAGCTGTGCTACAGTACTACAAATACACCCATAGATAATGTGAGTACGTAAGCTTGGCTACAGCCAGCAAAACTGTTTGTTTGCTTGTTGTTTGTTTGTTTGTAGACACTTTTTTGAGACAGTCTCTCTGTGTAGCCCAGTTCAAACCAGGCCTAGCTTTGGATTTTAGATCTCCAGCCTCAAGCTCCCAAGTGCTGGAGTATCACCACACCAGAGTCATATAATGTTTGTGTTGTAAAATATCTTCTTTTATTTAATTATTGTTAAAATGTAAAAACTAGTTTTTAACTCACAGGATTTACCAAAACGTGGTGGTGAATCTGATTTGCTCTTTGGGCTACTAGTTTGCCAATACTTGCTCTAGAGATATAAGAAGTCAAAACTTTAGATTCTCTTACTGTCTTATACATTAGATCCTTGTCTTTAGTCAGAGTCCCTAACTATGTAGAACTGTTTCCTTGTCCCCCAACTGTTTTAGTCTGGTGCTACAATGTCTAACCCTTAATTAAATCACAGAAATATAGAACACTAAACCCTGTTTTTCCTCTCTCTGTTAAGTAAACCCTCATTTTGTAACATACAGTATAGATTGGAAAGTTGGCTGTCACCCTGAGTTAGTTCTGTCCCTTTACTGTCCAAAAACAACGTGACTATCAGTGGACCAAAAGGGAATTGCTTTTTCCTACACTAGACGGGCTCAATGTTGATCTTTAAGCCGTCAGCCCTCCCACCCTCCTTTTCTTTTTGTGGAGATAGCAATGGAGAGTAAAGGGACGTTATGACTCACTCGATCTCTAACTCACATGCTATTTTGAATGGCACCAGTGAAGAGTGCCTTAGAATAAAGAGAATAAAGGTAACTGCATAGCTGAATAAAATGGTCAAGGACACGGGAAGGGCATGCTGGGGGTTCTTGGGAATTAAGATAAGCATTGGTTTGCTATGGTAGAAGGTGGAAGTCTTAGGTCATGAAGCTGTTTCATAAGCAACTGGTGGGAGGGCTCAATTACACATGAACAGAATGTCTACTGTGTAGGAGATGGCGTGCTGGGCAATCTTAAGATGATTAACAGATTTAAAAGTCACAATCTATAGGGATAGAATGGTGGGATGGAGTGCAGAAACGGGCTCAAGATAAAAAGCAGTACGATTTAGTGATACTAGATGGTGAGGTGGAAAGGGACACAGAAGGCTTTAGAAACAGGTACTCTGTAGAAGAAAACAAACGGTAATCAATGAAAAAAAACTAAAGACAATGAATAAAAAATGAGTTTGTGGGCCGGTGAGATGGCTCAGTAGATAAAGATGTGCGCTGCCAAGCCTAGGGACCTAAGTTTGAACCCTAAAACCAAATGGTGGGGGAAAAGAAGCGACTCCCGCAAATTGTCGGCTGACCCGAATACGTGCGCCAAGACACGTGTCCCGTCCCCCCCCCAACTCCCACGTTAAATTCTTTTCTTAAAATAGTTGTCGAACTAAGCGGCAAAATGGGTGAGACCATCAAGAGCTGTGCACTTGTCTTCGGTTCTTTGTAGAGGTTCATGTTCAAATCCCATGGTTTTCCTCTTTTCACGGTGGAAAAACATCTGTATTTAAGAGCTAACGCTTCTCTAGAGACTTCGATGAGAACTCTTATCCAGCCAGAAATCTTTGCACGAGGAGAGAGCACTGGGTTCAAAGTGTCCAGCCCGGGCTTCTGAGCTTATCTTAGTTTCAACCCGCCCGCCAGGTTTTCCAGCATTCTTTTCTCAGGGCTCGAAGCAACCGCGCATTTAGAGACCCAGGACTTAGCTCCTGCATCCAGGTTCCGGGTTTCCTCGTGCACTCGCCCTCTCCAGACTCCATAGCGCACGGAATCCGGATCCGAGAGCACGAGAATCCAGTGTCCGGGTCTTCCAGGGCCCTGGTTGTCCCGGATCGCGGCGGCGGCGGCGGCGGCGGCGGCGGCGGTGGCGGCAGCGGCGGCTGAGGAACCCGCAGCCCCGGACACAGCGGCCCGGCCAGGCGGGGCGGAGCGGCGCGGGGAGGGGCGGAGAGCGGGGCGGGGGGGGGAGGGGCCGCGGCCAGATGGCGGCCGGGACGCGTAGCAGTGGTGGCTCTGCGGCCGGGGCCCGGGCGGGCGGAGGTGGCGGCTCCCGGGACCGGCCGCGCGGTGAGTCTAAGCTTTGTGTGGAGCCAGGGCTGGGAGGGGGGAGGCGACGCGGAGGGAGGCCGGCGCGGAGGGCGCGGAGGGCGCCGGGGCAGCGGCGCCCGGCGGAGGAAGTGGGGGTTGGGGGGGCCGGGGCGGAGCGAGGGGAAGGTGTGTGCGGGGAAAGCGGGGTCGTTGCGTGGGTGGGGGAGGGGGCCCGAGGTGAAGTTCAAAGCGTGGTCCGGGCGGTTCGGGCCGAGGGCGGCGGTGCCCGGATGGTCCCTGGTCTGGCCAGGTGGCAGGGGCAGGCCACAGAGTTTCCCGAGGCTCTGCTGAGGGGGCCCCGGGGCGACTGGGGCTCGTTAGGGACTCAAGGGAGCGTCGGGAGCAGAGGGTTGAAAGCAGGACGTGTGCGCGGCCCGGGAAGGGGAGCCAGGTGGCTGGGAGCGTGCAGTCAGTAGGTTGTGGGTGTGTGCGCCTTCCCAGTCTTAGGTCACATTTACTCCTGTCCTTTTCTTCAAGATGGAGGGATCCCTGGGCCTGGACTTTAAACTGCTGTCCCTGTATCCCGGGAGGGTTTGAGACCTGTCCTGTTTGGAAAACCCATGCTGCCCTCTTTTCCCTTTATGTGTAATTACGGTTGGATCATCTCTGTGCTTTGCTCAGATTCTCCTTCCTCCCTCTGGGGCTGAGAGGAGGAGGAGGAGACACATCTGACCAATTAATGTGTGTTTGTGAAACAGGCAGCGGCAAACAGTCATTTCGGCTTCTAGGAATTAGGCTCACACAGGGTGGAGAGAGCAGAGCCCTTCAGGGGGAATATTTCTGAACAAATCACAGATGATTAAATTCTCTCAGAAACCGCTTCCTACCTAAATGAGAGTGGGAAAGATGGGGGAGAAAGCCTGCCTGTTTCCAGCCATGTGTCCAGAGCCCCAGGGGTTGAGGAGAGTCCTAAGCCCCACAGGCCTCTCTTTTCTGTGTTAGGCTTTGCTCTGCAGCCTTGAGTTAATTTCACCCCTGCTGCTTTGTCTTGGGGGAGGGAGTGCTGGTTTAGGCTGTTGTGAGAGATGACTGTTCTGCTGCCACACAATAGTCGTGTCATTTTATCGGGAGTGCTACCCCAGGGCTGAGAACTGTTGCAGCAGAGATAAACCGGTCCCTCTCACCCGCCTATTGTGTACACAGTGAAGGTCATAGGTTCAAGTCTTGTCTGAGAGGTTTGGATATGCTCCATCTCCCAGGCTCCTTTAGTGCCATTTTCTTCCCTTTCCAGACTGGGGCTTGCCATTGGAGGAGGCCAGACAGAAAGGCTCTTCTTTTTGAGTGAGGAACAATGCAGGGCTCACTGGCACACATTTTTCAGAAGAATAGAGGATGCCAGCCATGTTGTGCCTGCCTCTTTGGTTAGCCTGTAACTAAGTTGTGGAGGTATTGCTTCTGGGACAGGCCACCTCATGCTTTGTGATAGACCTTTGAGGAAGGTGACTGCAAGAGGAGGGTTCTGTACTTACATAAAACATCATATTTAAATGTTTCTGTATTGAAGTGGGACTCTCCTGCAGTTATTTTTGTTTGTGCTCTTAGGAAAACCACTAAAGTCCGGTATATGAGTAAGATAGGGAGTCGAAGACCAAGTGCCCCCTCCCCCCACGGGGACTCATTAGTTGCCCAGGCTAGTCTCTAACTCAAAATCCTTCTGCCTCAGCCTGCTGAGTGCTAGCAGTTACAGGCAGGCACCTATGTCCTGCACCCAGACACCTTTTTAAATGGTGACTTCTTGGTGAATAATTTACATAGCAAACAAGCCGCTCGATTTGCCCAAGACCAGCTTTGAAAACAAAACTTTCCCTTTATAATTCAATACTTGTAAGAGAAGATGATTTGGGTGTTGTGGAGAGAAATTTGCCACAGAGAGGAACTGCTGAAAAATCATTTGGATCTAGTAGTAGAGAATGATAGGAAGAATCCTATCCTTGACTGTGTCATGAAAAGTCTCCCAGCAGTATTTTGGTACCATTAAGTCTCTCATACCAATTACACATATATAATCAATTACAGCAACTCTGTAACAATTACATATATATGGGGCTAGAAAAGAGGTTTTCATCCAAGACCTTAAAGAAGTCTTTTAAAAGATTGACTGTGGCTGCCATGGTCCTCTTCAGGCTCAGAGGTGGGGTCTAGCCCTGGCCTTGCTCTGACCAGCCTGCTCCTGGGACATGGGTGCTCCGCTTCCGCTCTGCTTTGGGCTCATAGGTGTGCATTGGCTGGGTGTGGACTAGTATTTCTTTGACCCCAACCCTGCAGTGGAACCTAATAAAAGCACCTGAAGCGATTAAAAAAAAAAAAAAAGATTCACTGGAAAGGGGATTATATTCAGTATGCAGTATATAAAATAGCTGTCTAACCATTTTCTATAGTTTATTATTGAACGGGGACACTGGCCTTTGGTTTTTGGTAAAGGTCTTTCAGGACAATAACTGCTAACTGTGGTCTCTTCCTCCATTATCCTTTGATATCATTGAGTTTCTTTACATGATGGTCTGGCATTTAGACGGTAGGACTTTGATAGGAGAGAACAGGTTGTTCTGACACTTAATTTTTTTTTTTTTTTTAAATAGTAGAACTGTCTTTAAGTCTTACCAAAAGTATTGTCTGCCCTAGACTGTTTCTAACTATATGTCCCAGGCTTCTTAGCATGCCCCAGTTAAACTGAATTTAAGACTTTTTTTCTTCTTGGGCTGTTGGCGTTTTTTCTTGAGTGTTTTCAGTAAAGGCAGACCCTCACATTAAGTTTGCCTTGATTAGATTCAGTACTTTCAGAATTGGACTTTTGAGTGTGACCATACCTTAGACAGCATTTTGAGTGACTGTGTTTCAAAAGTCACTTTGAATTCTTCACCTCCACCTTCTTGGTAGGAAATACTTCCTTGTGAGAAGTCTATAGCTAGACACCTTAGTGCTTAGGATTATGTTGTGTGTGTGTGGATGTGGCTCATTGTACTAATATGTTATAGTTAGCATTTAGCAACTAAATGCCTGGAACAGGATAATTTGTTGAGGGGTTACTGATTGCTCTGTTAAGTGAAAGTGCCACTCCTTATTTATCTGACTATCAACACTTGAGCCTGAGCTCAGGCACGGAGGATAGATACAAACACACAGGGATATTTATTCTCCAGTAGTTGCCACTCTGCTTCCTCTGTCTACTTCTTTGCCAGGCATCTTAATACTTCCACTGCTCCAAAGGCAGCTAAGCAATTGTTATTTTCATTGTGGAACGCCAGCATGGATGGGACTGTTGCCAGGCACGGAGATAAGATGGCCTTTGGTTATGCGGCAAGTTTTCTTCTCAGCAGCTTAATTCTCACATCTACTTTATTTTATTTTTAAAAAAAAAAAACAGTTTCCTTTTTAAAAAATAAAAGAGCAACGTTGCAATGAAAAATGAAGAGAACACAAAATTCACAGTATGTTAAGTAGCGCCTTCATATCGCTTCTCTGATAGGAGTCAGCTGTGACAGACAGAATGAAGATAGGTGGTGCTGATTGGCAGGTTCTGGGTCCACTAAGTGGCAATGAAGGACTCTTTTCACTAGAGAACAGGTAATTCACCAAAGCACCTGCCTAGCGAGGCATGTGGTGGCGTCGGAGGCAGCAGCTGTGCAGCTGAAGAGGGATTATTGAGCAGGTGGCTGAAGAATCACATGCCACACTGACAAGAAAATACTCAGTCCTGTGTGGTGGAGGCTCCGTTCACATGTGTGAAATTGCACTTTGTTTCACGATTCTTAATGCCTATTGTTGATTTGTGAGTGAGATGGTAATGGAATAGAGAAGAGAGATTCTTTTCTGAGTAGCATGCCTTAGTCCTGGCCCTACGTGGCCCTATTGTACTTGTGGAAGTTCTGGCTTTCTGCCCCATGAAAGGGAAGGAAATAGTGGTAATTCAGTGCTTCTAGGACTTGCTTATTAGAAGTAAATGGGAAACAGAAAATGCTTTGCTGTCTTGATGGTGAAAAAAGCTTTAGCTCACTGGGAGAATGCCCAGCTGGTTGTATGCAAAGGGTCAGATGGGCTTTGCTCTGCTAAGTCCACCTGAAGCTCCTTATGCAAAAAATTTGCATGATTTTATTTTACAAATATCATTTCCTCCATGAAGTTTGCATTTCTTCAGTTTGCTTGCTTCAGTTTTTAGGGTTTTTTTTCCCCTAGTACCTTTATAACTTTTTCTTGATCTTCCTAATGTCACTTATTAAAACTAAATTATCACCAGAGGGCCAAATGATGTTAAGGAACTATTTCTATTAAATATTTATTTTAAAAACAGTAAAATAAAAGCAAACTATGGCATTTCCTGTGATTTGGAATAATACTTTATATTTTGAGGATTTCTGAAAATTCATAGATTTTTCCTTTAGATTGTTATTAACCATCTAATGTTAGCATGATTTTCCTTTTCCATGTTCATTGAGGCAATTTACTCTCATCTCTTTTTTGAGATGGTGTATGTAATGTGGGATTACAGACATACACCACCACCCTTGGCCCCAGGCTAAAATTATGAATGAGTAACTTGATGTTTGTTTTGTAATAATTTTCTGTATCAGGTCGCAGGCTCCGTGGACCTTCTCTTGTCATGCACACATACCCAGGAATGGGTATAGCCAATAGAATTCACAGATATTGAAAGGAAAGAAACTATATCAACTGTTTTAAACTGTTTCTTCGACATCTGATGTTCAGTAGAGTGAAGGTTCTAACTTGATTGATTGTGTGTGTCCGTCCCCATCTCTCCTTCCATCCTGTGGGATCTTGGGATTGAATTCAGGTTGTAGACTTGGAGAGGCAAGCACTGACATGGGTTTGTTTTATTTGAATTGTTCACAAACTTGTTCACAAACCATGTCCTTTCCTGTCACTCAGTGTGGCGTCTCCTGGTGCTGCCCTTCCTCCTTCCCTCATCGCCTATCCTGACTCTTTGCTCTGAAGACTTCTCTAGCAGAGTAGAACACTAATTACTGTCCTCCTATAGTCACAGCCCAGATCCTCCCCCTCCTTCCTTCTCACCTCGCTCTGTCCTCCTCCCACCCTCTCCCTTGCTCTAGCCATAGTAGTTGAACTGTGAGCAGCCAGGTCAATGAATGAGACACATCTAGATCCAAAAAGGCTGAGTTTCTCATGCTTCTCTTGCTGTTCGTTCTTGGATCAGAGTTGCAGAAATAGGAAATGGCAAGTATCCATTACATCACATCTTCCAGCATTCAGGTCAGCATTGGGTTTTTTTTTTTCTCTTGTTGTGTGACTTTTCCTTGGAGGTAGAGCTGTCTGATACAGGCAAGTTTTGAAATTGCCTTATTGTGCTCTGTGGTATTAACTCTCTCCTTCCACCATATTGGTACTAGGGAGTGGACTCATGGTGTCAGGCTTGCAGCAAGTACTTCTATCTGCTGAGCCATCTCTCCAGTATCTATAGATAGTTGTTTTCTTTTTTTTTGTTTTTTCAATTTTTTTTTCAATTTTTTTTATTTTTTTTTTTTTTGGTTTTTCGAGACAGGGTTTCTCTGTATAGCCCTGGCTGTCCTGGAACTCACTCTGTAGACCAGGCTGCCTCGAACTCAGAAATCCGCCTGCCTCTGCCTCCCAAGTGCTGGGATTAAAGGTGTGTGCCACCGCCCAGCTGGATAGTTGTTTTCAATGTCCTGTGGAGCACAGGGAACTCAGTTAGCCAATGGCCAAGGTAGTAGGTATCACACAACCTTTGGAATCAGATCACAGCGTGGAATCCAGAGCTCTTTAGTTAGGGTACACTGGGTGCTGGTACCACGTTGCATACTGTTACCTGTATTTGCTTTATTTGTTAATATACAGCTTACAGGGTTTTGGTGTGATGTCAGCACCATTCCTAGCAACGTTTCTAAGTGACACTTTGTGTCTGGTTTGTAAAAAAAAAAAAAAAAATTAATCCATTTTTTTCCTCCCAGCCCTTGCTGCTGTAATGATAACTCTGAGATTAATTATTTATTATTAAATGCCTAGGCCATACACTTTGGCTTATTCCCTGACTAGCTCATAACTTATTTAACCCATTCAAACTATTCTATGTCTTCTGCATGGTTAGTTACCTCTCCCTCAGTCCTGGCCCACTTCTTCCCTTCACATCTTTGCGGCTCCCCCAGCAGTTTCCCTTATTCTCTCACTATTTCCCAGAGTCCTCTCCCTGCCAGTGTCCTAACTCCTATTTCCTGCCTCAGTGATTGGCCATAAGCTTTTTATTGACAGGTGATGCTTATAAGAGATTCTCTTTACACTGGTTGGGTGAATTTCCATCGTAGAACTAAAGTGAACCTTTATGAATAAACTTTGTAAACTTCAGTTACAAATCCTGAGATTTGGTGTGAAATTCAAATGCTTTCTGTCATTCTAGTACAAGGTTTGTTTCTAGAGCAGAGCCTTAAGAATGGTATCAGAAATGGAACTAATCCAGTAGAAGAGAAACAGAACTAATCCCAATGGTGCTTAAATCTGTGAGGTATATAGGAAAGAACGGCATTTTTCTACTTGGCATCTGCTTTAGTATGTACTTCCAGTTCAAACTTGCTGAAGCTTACATCCTCTTACTGTTCTTCCAATTTCTGTAATTCAAGGCTGTTGACTTAGCACCTCATCTGACCAGTCACTGAAGTGCCTGCTTTCCATTTACTTCACTTTTTTTCCTTCTTTTTTCTTCCTTTTTTTAAAATTTTTAATGTTTATGAGTGCCCATGGAAGCCAAGAGAGGATATTAAATCCCCTGGGACTGGAGTTACAGTTGGGAATCAAACCCAGCTCCTCTGGAAGAGTAGTTAGTGTGCTTTGTGCTCTTAACCACTGGTTCACCTCTCTAGCCCTGTTTCCCTCATTTTTCTTCTCAGCTGACCCAGGTCAGGTTTTCATCTTCTGTACCTTTGTGCAGTAATCTCATGGCTGTGTTCTTTCTTTGTTCTGTACTACATGTTGCTGCCGTATTGTAGTATTTAATTATTTGTGCTGGGCCAGACATGGTCCCTGTCCTACTGGGACCTGCAGTCTAATGGAACAGATAGTCAACGAATGAATATGTAATTATGAATTAAAATGCTTTAAAAGAAAATCATTGGGTTTTTAGAATAAGTAACAGAGAAACCCAACATGGACTTCTGGGATTCGAGTTATTTTATACATGTGAATGCTTTGCTTGCATACATGTCTATGCACTTCATGTATACTCGATGTCCACGAAGGTCAGTAGAGGGCATTAGATCCCTGCAACTGGAGTTATAGATGGTTGTGAGTCACATGTGGGTGCTGAGAATCAAATCAAGGTCCTGTTGCCCTGTTCTCCTAACCACCTCACCACCTCTCCTGCCCTCCAGTCTTTATTTATTTATTTATAGACAGGATGCCATTATGTAGCCTTGGCTGACCTGAAACTCATTGCTCAAACTCAAAGGGATCTGCCTGCCTGTCTAGAGTGCTGGAATTAAATAAAGTTCTGTGCCATCACACCCAACCTAGCATAGATTTTTGAAATAGTAATTTGGAACATTTTTTTTTCCTCACTTAAAAAAAAGTAATAAAGAAACTCAACCTACTAACGTAAGCTAATATTTAAAACTATTTGTCGGGCAGTGGTAGCATACAACCTTTAATCCCAGCACTTTGTGATGGGTGGACAGAGGCAGGTAGAGGTCAAGGTCATCCTGGTCTACAGAGTAAGTTCCAGGATAGCCAGGGCTACGCAGAGAAACTCAGTCTCAAAAAAAACAAGATAAATAAGTGAATTATTTTAAATTACTTTTAGCTGTGGTGTGTGTGTGTGTGTGTGTGTGAGTGTGAGTGTGAGTGTGAGTGATTTATGCATGGGTAGGTTCCATGATGCACATGTGGAAGTCAGGATAACTTTGCGGAGTTATTTCTGTTTTATCTTCTACCGTTATGTAGGTTTTAAGGAGTGAACCCAGTTTGCCAGGCTGTGGGTAAGAGCCGTTACCCAGTAAGCCATCTTCCTTGCTTACTATGTGTATCGCAATCGTTTTGTCTTGGTCAGATCTGGCCTTCCTGGGCTTTATTCTATGTGTCAGTCTGTCCGTATCTTTGTACAGTCATCCTGATGACTTACCGTGCATTTTTTCAGCCCGTTTTTCTTTCCTATTGGAATGTTCTTCTGTGCTTCCAAGACATTCACATCCCCAGTCTATCCCTTCCTTTAAACTAGTACAGTGCTTAATGTCCTTCCTGCACTCATTCTCCTGTCTCCACAACTGATGTCATTTTTTTCTGTGTCCCTTTAGGGTTTTTTTGGGGGAGGCAGTTATGGAAAGATGGCTAAGATCTCTGTCACAGTACTTCGTCATATGCTGCCTTCAATGATAATTTGTGTGTGGATGTATTTTCTTTCTGTCTCATTTTAAGTTCTGTAAGACAGCTCTGTCTCCTCTGTTCTTTTGTCCCTTGTAATTCCTAGCCCAATGCTTTGAATATAACTGTGCATAATTAATGTTTGCTGAATTGAATTAGACTTAGACTTTGGAAAAAAAAGAAACTTCATGTGATTTTTTTTTTTTCCCCAAACCCCTTTTTATAGTAAAACAAACTCCATTCAACACATTTTACCCCAAATTGAATAAACTAGGAACAAAACAGACTGAATGGCTTAAGAACTGCTTCTGATTCAAGAGCAGGCTTTATCTTACTGTTTGTAGCATTGCTGGCCCCATGCACCCTAACTTGGAGGAGTGTGTGCAAGGTGAGCTACTCACAGGAGAAGCCTGGCTCTGTTAGAGAAATAGTATCGGGTACTCTAGGTTTTGTTGATCTTCTTAGAAGTTTGTCTCATTCTATTGGACTCCTCCTATATGTGAGACACTGTTCCAGCGTCTTACGATCTGTCAGTGAATAAAACAGACCAAGTCAAACCCAGCCACCAATGGACTTTTATCTTTGGGAATGAAGAGGTTTTGCTTCTGATCCCAGGCTGACTGAAGCATTTCTCCTGCCTGGCTTTCCACAGTGCTGGGATTACAGGCTTGAGGCACCATGCCCAGCAGATTGTGTCTTTTAAAAGAAGATAAGAATAAGCATAGTAAGCAATTATATAGTCTTAAAAGGTTGAGAACTAATGTAGGGGAGGTGGAGCAGGGTAAAGGAGGCTGATATGTGAAAAGTGTTACATGGATCCAGTGGGAGGTTAGCAGCTTTTAATGAGATGTTGGTATGTTCCTGGATGGTTATAGACTCCTCAGATAGCTGTTTTTCTGCCCAGCAGAGAGAAAGAGGTAGTGTCTAGCAGTTGTTCCAGTGTCCAGCTGACTCTGAAGGGAAATAGCTACTTATTAAGTCTTTTCTGCTGGCTGACATTCCTGGAAGTCAGTCACAGTGACAGTTGCACCCCGTCATCTGGAAGACACCAGGGCTAGAAGCAGCTCCCTGAGGAATGGGATTTGATCTTCTGCTGGCCAGGCCAAAAATATGACCTTCCTTTCTAGTAAGGCTTCAGCAAGTTTGAGTTAGCTCCTTAATCTAAGAACATGGCATAGCAGCATGGCCTATAATCCTTGCACTTGGGAGGTGGAGGCAAGGGGTCAAAGGTCAGCTTTGGCTACATAGTGGGCTTAGGCCAGCTTGAGTTACTTAGTGAGACCCTACATCAAAAACTGGTGCAGCAGCTCAGGGGGTAAAGATACATGATAACCTGAGTTCAGTCCCAGTACTCACATGGTGGAGCTACACGCATGCACGCGCACACGTACACACACACGTACACACACACACACACACAAATGTAATTTATAGAAACAACAACAAAAAACCAAACTGCCTACTTTGAATGTTGGGGTTTTGGTTCTCTCAACATGTAGGCTGTGCCTTAGTAGTGTCACTACCTGATTCAGCAATCTGCAATTGAAAGTGTAATGTCTGGGTGCTGTGTGCATGTGTAATCTTCTGATTTCTATGCTTGTCTTTTTTCTAACCTTTGTAGTTAATTATTTGTCCTCTTTCATTGTCCCCTTTTTTCTTTTCTTTTTTCTTTCTCTTTTTTTCCCCTGAGACATGGTTTCTTGGTTGTCCTAGAGTGCTAGGATTAAAGAAGTATGCTACCACTGCCAGGCCCCATCATCCTTTTTGTTTGTTTGTTTGTTTGTTGTTCAACACATGAAATTGGTAGGAAAGAAGTTCCTTAGGTTAGACCACTGTTTTAGTAACTATTCTAAAGCTAATGTTTCTAACTAATATACAAGAGATAGAAAATCATATCTTTGTCCTTGGTTTGTGTAGGTGCAATTTGTAGACATCTCATCGTAGCCTCTTTGTTGTGTTTTGACATTTAAAGTAGCTGTTTTAGTCACTCTTCTGTTGCTGTTGAAGAGACACCATGGCTCTTAGAAGAGAAAGCTTTTACCTGGGGACGTACAGTGTCAGAGGCTTGGTGCACTATCATGGTGGCTTGCAGGCAGGCATGGTGATGGTGCTGTAGTGGAGACCTGTTTTCTGAATCACGGGAAGAGAGAAAGTGTGCCTGCTGTAGGCTTTTGAAACCTCAAAGCCTACTCCCCAGTGACACACTTTTTCACCAATAAAGCCACACCTACTCCAACAACTTCATACTTAATAATTCTTCTAATCTTTTGCAACAGCTCCATTCCTTGTGACTAAGCATTCAAATCTATGATCCTATGGGGCCATTTTTATTCAAACCACCATTGTAGGTGAGGTGCAAGGCAGTATTAGGACCTGTCTGCTCTATTTTTAATTATGCATACCACCAGATTATACAGTTGTACTGTACAAGAGAACCTGTTAGTCGTTTTGCCAAAATATATTCTTTATGATACATAACATTAAATTTTATTATTATTATTACTGTTTCATTTTGGAGCTCAAACACAGTGCATTCTGTGTGTCAGGCAAACACCTTACGTTGAGTTGTAGCCCCCAGGCCCTAAAAGTTCTTTTTTTTTCCACTTTTCTTTCAGTGTTTATATTTATATATGCATTGCTGTTTTGCTTGCATATATGTTTGTGTGAGGATGTCAGATCAGCCTGAAACTGGAGTAGTTGCAGGCAGGTGTGAGCTCCCATGTGGGTTCTGGGAATTGAACCTGGGTCCTCTGGAAGAGCAGCCAGTGCTCTTAACCTCTGAGCCAAACCCCAGGCCACCCCCCCCAAAAAAAAAAAAAAAGTTCTGAATCCCTGCTAAGGAAAATCTGTTACTTTTAGGCAATTGTAGCCTCTGATGGTGAGTTTCTAGGCAGACTTGTGTTGCCTTTCTTTGAGGGTATGTTGTATTTGATATTTAGAAGAAGCCACACATTCTCAGAATTCATAAGTGGTAGTTCCAGGTAATCTAGAGCTACATAGAAATATACTGAATAAAAGCTACAGTTGGGTATGGCATCATATGCCTTGAATACTACTACTTGGGAGCAGAAGCAGGTGGATCTTTATGAATTTGAGGGTTTGAGGCTAGCCTGATCTACATAGTAAGTTCCCGGACACCCAGAGCTATCTCAAACCTATCTTAACCACACAGTCCTACCCCAAATCCTGCCCCCAAAAGAACTATCATATTTGCAGTATTTAAAGTTCATGTTAAAGCAAAGGATTAAAGGGACCCGTGGGTGGTTTGAATATGCTTGGCCCAGGGAGTGACACTATTAGGATATAATAATATAATATGCCTTGTTGGAGGAAGTGTGTCACTGTGGGGGTGGGCAAAGAGAACTTCCTCCTAGCTCCCTGAGGATGCCAGTCTTCTCCTAGTAGCATTCAGATCAAGATGTAGAACTCTTAGCTCCACCTGGGCCATACCTGCCTGGACACTGCCATGCTCCCACCTTGATGATAATTAACTGAACCTCTGAACCGTAAGCCAGACCCAATTAAATGTTGTCCTTTATAAGAGTTGCCTTGGCTTGATGTCTGTTCACAGCAGTAAAACCCTAAGAGAGGACATACGAAACAAATTGTTATTCAATAGTTTTAGAGGCTGTAGGGAGGGAAAAGGAATGTTTTGAAAATCACAGAAAAAAACAATTGGGTGCAACATAAAAATTAAGCAAAACCAGGAAGACAAATTTGATATGTCTCTTTGTATAATAAAGGTTTCTGTTTGGTTGGTTGGTTGGTTTGGTATTTGAGACAGGGTTTCCTCTGTATAGCCCCGGCAGTCCAGGAACTCACTCAGTAGACGAGGCTAGCATCGAACTCAGAGATCCTCCTGAATACTGGGATTAAAGGCATGTGCCACCACTACCTGACTGTATTTTTTCTTTTTAAGAACACATTAACTAGTTGTATGTGTTATCTCATGCTTTTAGCAGTCTGAGGCATTGGGTTTTCAAGCTGAAAGCCAGTCTAGCTTATATAGTAAAATCCTCTCAACAAACAACAGCACTGATAGAAATGGAAAGGCAGCAAGGTGGGCATGGTGTCATGCACCTGTAATCCCAACACAGCTGAATCAGGAAAGATGAAAGCCAGTCATCGCTACTGTCATGTCAACCTGGGCTATATCTAGCATGACCCTGTCTCCAAAGAAAAAAAAAGGCAGATGATTGGCTTGAGGAGGTAAAGGCACCTGCTTCGTCCTGCCTGACGTGAGTTCAGGTCCTACAGCCCGTATGGTGGAAGGAGAGCACAGGTGGTCATCCGACCTCAACATGGACGTGTTCATACACGCACAAGCAGAGCTGCTAGGATGAGTAATAATAGATGTTTATCTGTGTTTTTCCTTGATTGTTAAATGAATGCGTATGTACATACATATATATAGTCTTGCTGTGGTAGATCCACAAAAGTCAGAGAACAGTTTGTGGGAATTGGTTCTCCCTTTCCATCATGTGGGTCTTACGGTTCAAACTCAGGCTGTTCCGCTTGGCAGCAAGTGCCTTTACCCACTGAGCCACCTCACCAGTCTGTTTTTTTACTTTTTTTTATTCTACTATGCTGTTTACCTCCAAATATCATCTTGATGATAAGCTCTATATAAAAGCATTTAGGTAATGGTATCACTCTTGTTTAGCACTTGAATAAATACATTTGTTATTTTTTTTCATCTCTATGTGTGTGTGCACACACTCGTACACACACTTTCATCTTGTTTGTATGTGGGCCCTAGTTCCATGACGAGTGTGGTCAGAGGACAATTTCGTGGAGTTAGTTCTCTCTATTTGTATGGAGTTCCAGGATTGGCTCAGGATTTTTACCAACTGAACCATTTTGGCAGCCCAATAAATGTTTTCCATAAGTGAAATAAATATTAAGGGTCCGAAAGCCGACCAGTGGTGGTGCACACCTTTAATCCCAGCACCCAGGAGGTAGAGGAGGTGGATCTCTATGAGTCTACCCACACTGTTCCAGGACAGCCAGGGTCACACAAGAAATGCTGCCTGGAAACCCACCCTCCACCCCTAAAAAATATCTTAAGGGTCTAGAGATCTGGTTCCATTGGTAAAGTGCTTGTCATGTAAACATAACAACCCATAGTGCAGATTCTCAACACGTGTGTAAAAAACTGATGGCAGTAACATACATCTGAAACTCTGGTATTGTGTGTGTAGGGGGGGGGTTGGGTGGATCCCTGTTCTAGTGTAAAGTAGTCCGTGATAGAGGAAGATGTGTGCATCCTCAAGCACACTGTGCACACACACAAGAGCCATATTACAATTGTTCTGTGACATTCAGGTCTGATGTATTATGTCATGTGTGTGCATGTGTGTACATGTGTGTACACAGGTGCTTTCTGTCACTATGTCCCATTTCTTTGACCCAAGGCCTCTCTCTGAACCTGGAAGATAGCTGGGTTTTTTTTTTTTTTTTTTTTTTTTTTTGGTTTTGTTTTTAACCTAGGCTGGCAGCCAGTGAGCCCAAGCAATTTTATCTGTCTCTGCATCACTCAATGCTTGGGTTACAGAAGTATCTGAGACCATGCTTACATAGCAATCATTTCTAACTGCTGAGCCACTTTTTTTTTTTTTTTTTTTTTAAATTAATGAGACAGGGTCTTGTGTAGTTGAGGCTAATGGAAACTCACTATATACCCAAAGATGACCTTGACTCTCTCTTAAGCTCGAGGACTATCTTATTGGAGTTTAAAAGAAAAGCAGTACAGGTTAAGTAAAAATCCTGGCAGCCATTAGGAGGAGAGAGAAAAGGTCTTGCCTTTTAGGTTAGACATGGAGTAGATATAGAGATAGCTTATTAAGGAAGGAAAACATACTCCTAAGACTGGAAGTGGACTAGTGCACTGAGGGATAAGCCAAGAAGCGCGACCTTAGTTCTTAGTCCTCCTGCTTCCACTTTCCAAATGTTAGAATTAGAGAAATGTGCCACCAGACAGGTTTTATTTCAGGAATTACCACCTTTGAGGTTTTGTTTCAGAAATACATATTATGAGCAAAATGAAACATTGGTGAACCTCAGGGCGCAAGAATTGAAAAAAATAAGCAGAAAGTCTCAAGCATTTTCTCAGGATGAGTAATTTCTAGTTATCAATGGTAAGTCCCAAATGAAACTGGAAACTCTGGTAAGCGATTCCTAGAAAAATTGGGTCAGTGTGCTGCCAGAGAAATGCTGGGCATCTTTAGGAACATAATCGGAACTAAATAAAACAATTTCCCTCTACATAAAACTAAGGTGTGTCTAATATGTGTTACTATCTTGTTCTGGTTATAGATACTTCTGAGAATTAGTGACCGAAGAATGTGAAGACTTTAATAACAATGTATGGGGGGGGAGCTATGTGTGAAGATTTTTATTTTATGTGTATGGATGTTTGCCTACATGTATATAGGTCTATCTTGTATATTTGTTGCTCATGAACATCAGAAGATGGTGTTAAATCCCCTGCGCAAGTAGCAGATGGTTGTGAGCTGCCATGTGGGTGCTGGGAATTGAACCCAGGTCTTCCACAAGAGTTGTAAATGTGTAAATGTTTTTAACCACTGAGCAGTCTCTCAAGACCCCAATAGTTTAAAAAACTCTTTCCTCCTCATCTTGCTGACAGTTGAAACTAGGACCTCTTGTGTGCTGGGGTACTATGTTTGCCTGTATTCCAGACCCGGAGCTTGCTTTCACGTATTCATTCATTTATAGACAGGGTTTCACATGCTGTGCCTGGCCTCAAACTTACTTTATAACCAACAGTTATTCTGAGCGTCTGGTTCTACCTCTACTTCCTTAGTGCTGGGATATCTTTCCATACGTACCTGGTTTATGTGGTACTGGGGATTCAACCTAGGGCTTGGTGTATGCTGGACAGTCACTCTTGTAACTGAACTACATCCCCAATCCTCCTCCTCCTCTCCCACCACCACCACCACCACCATCATCACCACTACCACCATCATCACCATCACCACCATCATCACTGCCTCCACCATCACCATCATCACCATCATCACCACCATCACCACCATCACCGCCACCACGTCATCATCATCAGTTTTACCATGATGGGAATTGAATAAGTACCTGGCTTACCACTGCACTGCACTCCTCGCTTCTCAGTTTAAAGAGATTATTAAGCCTTGTTGAACCATGGAATGAACGTGTAGGTTTGCTCACCAGTTCTTATTGTCCATCCTATATTTGATTCAGAATTCCCTTTCAAGTCAGAAGTGAATTCATTATACTTAAGTAGCTATCTTTATGAATGCTAAGTAACTAAAATGTGTTAACTCTACAGTTGGAGAAATTTAAAAATAGTTTTAAAAACTTGTGTGAGAAGAAGAGAGAATGTGTGAATGAGGATGCGTGTGTGCCGCATGTGTGGAGGTTAGAAAACAGCTTTGAGCCTGTTCTCACCTTCTACCTTTCGAGGTAAGTTCTCTTGCTTCTACTGTTGTGTTTTTCCTGGTCCATGAGCATTCCGCTGTCTCCTGTCTCGTCATTGTCCTCTTTCCACTTCCCATCTCTCTGTAGCAGTGATGCATACCACTCCAGGATTTGGTTTGGGTTTCTGGTTTTTTTTTTCCCCTGTACTATTAAAGATTTTAATGAATTGAAAGAATAGCCCTTCCTAGTTACCCTCCCTCCAAATCCCTTCATTTTTCCCATCACACTCTCAAGTTGATAGCTTCTTTTTCTTTGATTATTATTGTTACATATATATGCATGCATGAGTATTTATGCACACATACACACACACACACAGCCTCCTGAGTCTGTTCTGTTGCTGGTGTGTATATGTGGTTCAAAGCTGACCACTTTGCATTGAACAACCAATAAGGAGGCTCATCTCTGAGAGAGGTGAGTTCTTTTTCTCCCTGCAGTCATTAGTTGTCTGAAGTTCTTTGTCTAGGGGTGAGCCCAAGCAAAAATCTCCCCTTTTCACATTAGCATGTCCGTTGATGTTGCCATTCATCCAGTCTTGTTTGTGCAGCCCTTTCTAGGAGAGAGTGTTCACCGCTGGTGTCCTGGTGTCTATGGACTGACTATTGAGCCGTAGGTTTCAGGAGCTGTAGTGTAGATGTATCCACTGGGTCTGGGCTCCCCACGTTCTGTTGATCTCTGCCTTGTGTCCTGTTGTGGCTTCCTGTGATGGTCTCCATTGGCTGAAAAGAGGTTTCTTTTTTGATGAGAGGTGGATAGCTACAACACTTGTCCAGGAAAGGTGGCTCATGCATAATGAGCTTACTTTTTACTTTTATGTTTATTTTTATGTGTGTAGGTATTTTGTTTGTATGGAAGACTGTTCACCACATGCCTGCCTGGTGCCTGTGGAGGTCAGAACATAGCATCAGATCACCTTGAACTGAAATTACAGGTCCTTTACAAGAACAGCTATTGGTCTTAGAGCTGTCTCTCTCTAAGCCCAATGTTGGTGTTTGTTTTCTTGGTTTCTCTGCATACTTGGTTTCTTGGTTCTGGCTGTCCTGGAACTAACTCTGTAAGACCAGGCTGGCCTCTGACTCACAGAGATCCACCTGCCTCTGCCTCCCGAGTGCTGGGATTAAAGGTATGCACCACCACCACCAAGCTGTTTTTTGTTTTTTTTTTTTAATTTACAAGCAACTCTGTTGAATTAAAAGTTGGGCCTAATGGACACTGACTGACACAGAGCTTATGTTGCAACTGATAGACCTGCAGGAGAAAAAAGCCAGATGGCTTGGCTGCCAAGGGAGACCAGAAAGGATCCCTGGTATAGGAAAAATGAACTGAGATTTGGAAATGAACAAAGTGGAATTCAGAGTCTCTCTCCTGCAAAAGTTAAGGTGTGATCCGGGACTCTCGAGGAATTATTGGCTCCCACTAGGATGAGTATGCCAGTAGGAAGTCTGAGATGAAAACAACAGGATAGTTCTGGTGAGGGGCTTACTCTGTGCTTTAGAAAAGATTCTTTCTTGCAGTATCCTCATATGATGGAAGAAGGAACAGAAGAGAATACCAGCATATTTTTTTTTTTTTTTTTTTAGCACAAGTTTCTGGGTATCAAACCCACTTAGCCATCTTCCCCACTTGCAGGTTGGGGTTTTTTTTTTTTTTTTTTTGGTTTTTCGAGACAGGGTTTCTCTGTATAGCCCAGGCTGTCCTGGAATTCACTCTGTAGACCAGGCTGGCCTCGAACTCAGAAATCCGCCTGCCTCTGCCTCCCAAGTGCTGGGATTAAAGGCGTGCGCCACCACCACCCAGTGGAATTATAGGTTTTTTAAAGTAGAAAAATGTAGATTTTCTTTTTGTTGTTGTTGTTGTTATTTTTTTTTTTGTTTTGTTAGTATATAAACTAACAGTGTTTCTCTGTGTAGCCCTGGGTGTCATTGACCAGGCTAGCCTTGAACTCAGAGTTCCACCTGCCTCTGCCTCCTCCCAAGTGCTGGGATCAAAGATGTGTGCCACTGCCACCCTGCCCTTCATAGCATTTTTATACACTTTTTTTTTCTTCTGTTTTTTGAGATGAGTCTCATATAGTCTCATGGCTAGCCTGGAACAGTATGTAGACTAGGCTAGCCTCGAACTCAAGTGATTCACCTCTGCCTCCCCAGTGTTGGAATTAATTACTGGTTCTTACTCTATTTTGATCGATGCCCACCTCAGCTCCCTTACACCTTCTCACCTTTATACTTTACTCCAGTGTTCTGTCTGTATGTGCATGCCACACTTCCTACCCTCCTTTATTAAAACCTATCTTCCCTCCTCCTGTTTCCCATTTAGTATTATGGCCTCTAACCACATTCACTCCCATGTTAAGTACACTTGTATAAAAATTAGAGGGCCAGGCATGATGGTACATACATTTATTCCAGCATTTTTAAGGTAGAGGTAGGTGGATTTGTCAGTTTGAGGCCAGCTTGGACCTCATAGTGAGCTAAATAAATAAATAAAATGTATATATTTTTAAAAAGCTAGGATCTAGATATAAGAGAGAACATATGACATTTGTCTTTCTGAACCTCGCCAAACTAAATAGTATATATTGTAATATTGACATTTTCATAGGCTAGTTAGAGTTTCTCTAGATTGACTTGCATTCATGTATGTGTACTTATGTGTATGTTTAACTTTTATTATTGGTGGGGAGGGGTCATACACCAGAGGACAACTTGTGAAAGTTGTTACTCTTCTTCCACTCTGTGGATCCCTGATGTGGAACTTTAGGTTGCCAGGCCTGGCAGTGCGTGCCTTCACCTGCTGAGCCATCTGCTGGCCCATTATTTTGTTTGTTTAGACAGTGGCATCTTATGTAGTCCAAATAGGCTTCAGATTCAGTCTGTAGCCAAGAGTTGTCTTGAACTCTTCCTACCTTTACCTTTAGCATTAAAAGTTACTACCACCATGCCTGCCTGACTGGTTTTATGCCATTTTGTCATGTGGAAAGTAATAGTATACTGAATGCACAACACTAGGGTCCCTCATGATGTCCTTTTATAGCCATATCTTCTTCTGCCCCATTTCACATCATCCACAAAAAGAGTTGAGTGTTGTGTTTGTGTGTGTGTATCTGTCTATCTGTCGTGTCCCTGTGTATGTGTGTTTTCTGTATTTTTTGTTTGTTTGTTTAGCACTGAAGATTGAACTCTGTGAGGTGTTTCTCCTATTTGCCTTGCTCACCTTCCAAGCATGGAGTAGAGCTTCATCTGCTATGTAAGAATTAAAATTCCAAGGGGAAAGTAAGATCTCAGAAGGTGTTGGTGGCAGCAGAACGCCAACCTCGTGAGCTCACAAGTGTTGCAGCTCTGTGCTCTGGCAGGCTTCAGGCACTAGCCAAGAGTGTCAGCACATGTTATATCAACAGAACTCCCTTGGGTTTCAGAATGCCAGTCAAGACTAGCTAGCTCCTTGCAGGGACAGTGGAAAGCAGACCACTAACAAGAGCATCAGGCCTGGTTTGGTTTGGTTTGGTTTGGTTTGGTTTTGTCACAGGGTCTCTCTATAGCCCTGGCTATCCTGGAACTTGTTTTGTTAGACCAAGCTTGCCTCAAACTCCAAGATATCTGTCTGCCTCCCCAGTGCTGGGATTAAAGGCCTTTGCCACCATATTCAATTTAAAGATTTATTTTTTAGTTATGTATCTGTGTGTGAGTAAGTATGTGTACATGAGTGCAGGTGCCTGCAGACACCAAAAGGGGGGAGCATCTCTCTGATTTCTTGGAGCTAGAGTTACAGGTGGTTGTGAGTTGCCTCATGTGGATGCTGGGAACCAAACTTAGATCCTTTGAAAGAGCTGTGTGTGCTCGTAATCATTGAGCCATTTCTCCAGTCTCCAAGTAAATTTCAGCTTAGTCTTTTATGAGTATCCTGGAATGTTTGGGAGACTGTTCACTTTATTAAAATTGTTAGGTTGGTGTTGTGGCATGGGCTGTAATCCTAGCTCTTGGGAGGTGAAGGAAGGAGGATCAGATGTTTACAGTTGTCTTCAGCCACTAGTGAATTTAAGATCAGCCTGTCTGATGTATTATTCTGTCTTTATTTACAATAGTAAATAGATAATGTTTTGTTTCATGATTTTCTTAATGAAACTTGGGTTGTAGCTCATTCAGAGGCAGAGCTCATGAGCGCCTGGGTTGCATCTTCAGTGGGAGGTGGTGGGGTTGCGAGAGAGAGAGAGAGAGAGAGAGAGAGAGAGAGAGAGAGAGAGAAGAGAGAACAGTGCTGCAATATTTAATGAAAACATCACAATCTATTACTTAACTCTTTCTAAAAGCAACCTCTTCTAAGTATTTAGTGTTTTATTATATTTAGTCTCTTTTATTTTTGACATGATCTCTATAGGTTTCTCAGGCTAGTCTCAAGCTCCTAGGTTCAATAAGTTAATCTATTGTGGCCTCTTGAGAAGCTGGGACTATAGGCACATGCCACTGTGCTATCTGTTCCTGTATGTGCATAAATGATAAATACTGTATTGTACTATTGTTCCTGTACCTTATGGAATCTTCCTAAGAGAGTCATGTCACAGTGTTTTGGTTTGGTCAGCATGCATTATGATGAGTTATTTTTTTTTTTAGCCATTTGATAATACTTTTGGGTTTCATGTAAGTTCCCCCTGCTAAGATTTAATATCAGTATCTCCTTTTTTGCTTATTATTTCTCTTTCACTAATATTTTCAGATCTAACATTTTACAGTGAGGTCATATATTGAATCATAGTCTGTACCTTGATTAATTTTTCTCTTTTTCCTTTTCTGTTACCCTTCAAAATATCCTAAGCTTTGATGTTTGATGATAGGATTCCCTTTGCATGATATATTGCTTTAAACAGGGGCTGATGAGATGACTTAGCAGGTAGAGGTGTCTGTGGGACAAGAGTGGCAGCCTGAGTTCAATTCCTGGAATCCATGTAAAGGTGGAAGCAGAACTGACTTCATAATACTGTTACGTATCGAAGTACAGTAAATGTACAAATTTATCCTATCGCATCTGTCTGTCTGTCTCTCTCTCTCTCTCTTTCATTCATTGTTTGAAACAGAGTTGCTCTGTAGTCTTGAACTCAGTTCGGCTTCCTGTGTTTCCCAAGCACTTGGATAAAGTCAAACACCACCACGCCTGCTAAATGCACACATCTTGTATACATCTTTGTTTAGCCACATAACTGCAAAGCAGTCTCCTATCGAGAACTTTCTCAGTGCTCTGCAGTGTTTGCTGATTCTTCTACCTTACCAATGTTTACCTTCCAGACAAGACCAGTTTGACAATGGGTGCTTTAAGTCTGATGATAGAACCTATATATTTATTGTTTATTTAAGTATAAGCTCATTCCTTTGTCTACTAACTTAAAAATTATTTTTTTCTTTTCTTAAAAGAATTAGTTATGTATTTGCTTGGGTGAGGTTTTGTGCACCATGTATATACAGGAGCCCATGGAGGCCAGAAGAGGGTATTGTATCCCCTGGAACTGGAATTACACAGCTACAGTGGTGAACCACCATGTGGTTGCTAGGAAATAGTCGAGGCCTCTGCAAGAGCAGTAAGCACTGTTTACTGCTGAACCATCTTTCCATCCTCTAATTCTGTCTTTTCTTTTTTTCTTCTTTTTCTTTTTGGAGACAGGGTCTACCTGTGTAACCTTGACTTTTTTCTTAACCAGGTTGGTCTAGAACTCAGAGATCACCTGCTTCTTCCTCCTGAGGTCTGGGATTACAGGCATGTACCACTATTTTTTTTTTTCCTGAAGTGTATATACAGCCAGTCTTCAATTTCTAACTGCTTAAGTTAGAATATTTTGACTTTATGATCATGAAAAAATTATACATATTTAATAAGAGCCAATTCCAGACTCTTTCTTGAAAGTTAGAAGGCTATACTTCAGAGTTTGATTTTGACATTTACATGTATCTGGACTATATCAGGAAAGTTCGGTTTTGGATATGGGGACATATTCAGCTTGTGATGGCTTTGTTACACTGTAACATTGTAAGTCAAGGAATATCTGTGTATTCATGGGGGTTCACATGAGTTGGTTATGTTTATAGCTCTGGTTTTGGACTAGCCCTATTTTGGAAGCAATTGTGTATAGATGAAGCTGAAAATTAACAAACTACTAAAGAGCAATTAAACATATTGAGAAACACGAAATCTGCTTTGTTTTATAATCTTCCCCTAGCTGGTTGATACTGGTTTTGTTTTGTGATGGAGTCCTACCATGTATTCCAGTTACCCTGGAACTTGCTATGAAGCTCAAGCTGACCTCAAACTTATGTTCCTCTGTCCTTAGCTATCTGAGGGGGTTATATGCATGTGCAATCATGCTCTCCTCCTCCGTCCTTGGTGTTAGAGCTGGAAGCCAGGGCCTTACCCATACCCCATAGGGTGGGACAAGTATGCTCTCACTGTCACTGAGCCTGGCTCCCCCATACAACAACAACAACAGTAACAACAACAACAATAATTTTCCCTTTGAGGAAGATAAACTATAAAGGGCTATATAGTCCTTTAATTACACAGGAACACAGTGGCAGGTTTTTTGTTGTTGTTGTTGTTGTTACTGCTACTTCAGATAGCCTTTGCCTTCTGCTTTTTGGCCTACTTACAGGTCTTGATAAGTGTTTCCTATATAGGTCAGATTTTTAAAGTAAATCTCTGTAGAGTTGGAACTGAATTATTTATAGGTTTAATATGCTGTTCATCTTACATGAGATACATTTGCTGACACAGAATGATATTGACAAACACCCAAGGATCTATACTTGAGCTTTGAATAGCTTTGTCCTGGTAGAAATGTCAGTTGCTTATAAGAAATGAAACAGGTCAAGCCTCATAATCTTTGTCTGGGAATAGCAGCCTGTAAGGACCATAAAACTATTCATGAGCTGCAGCTTAGGAAGACTTGGAGACAGTGGAGCTACAATTTTACTCTGCTGACCTTATGTGGCACATGGTCAGATGAGCTCAGTTGATTGGATCTGTCTTTTCAAATTGGTGTAGTCTATATATATATTTTTTTAAATATCTAATTCCATTGATGATAGACAGCAGAGATCTATGTTACTTGAGGATATGACACAGTTCCTTTGTTACAGTAATTAATGTAATAAATTAATGTAATGTAAGGAAGAGAACCAAAGGAAGTTGATTGTTTTTCTCACAGCCCTGGGTGGAAATTGAGTTGATTAGTGAATTCTCCTGTAGTGTGGTAATTGGAGAGAGATACTCTTATACTTCTGTCTGACTAAACTCAGGGTGCTATACATGCTGTCCATGTAGCCTTACTGGAGGCTACCTAAGACCATGTGGTTTCAAGGCAGCATCTGAAACTCAGGGAAGATGATGTAATATAATACCGTCTTGGCAACTTCATTGTAACCCACTGATTTATTTTCAGTTGTCTGTGCACATACACATATTGAACTTCACACAATTTATATCTGAAGATCTGTTGTGTCAGGTCAACAATTTAGTAGGTTGGAAGAGAGACCAGATGTGTTTAACAATGAGCTTCATACATTGACCCTGAGAGATTTTTGTTCTGAGGTACTAGGAATTGAACCCAGAGCCCTAGGCATAATAGATAAGCACTTGACCACTGAACTGCACCCCTACCCTGGGCCTAAGAGAGTTTGAAACAAGATGGACTCTTTCTGTCAGTCAATATATTATAAGGTTTTCTGAACCATATCTGAAAGTAGGAATAGCAAGTGGGATATTATTAGCATATATTAAATAAAGAATAGGTTCATTATAATATTTTCATATATGTTTTGTTTTATTTACACCCATTTACCGATTGCCCCTCCCACTTCTGCTGATTCCTTTCCTAGTTCCTGTTACTTTGATGTCTTTTTTTTTTCTTTTTGTGTGAACCAAGGAATTTAATCAGGGTTACTTACAGGAGCGTGGGTTACAGGTTCTATATGGCGGAACCTACAACTCACTACTGGCTGTAACTGAAGAAAATGTCCATCTCTACCTTGTGAGGGTGATCTTGAACTTCTAGTCTTCCTACCTCTGCCTCCCAAGTGTTGATTACAGCTGTGCGCTACCACATCCAGTTCATGGGGTGCTAGAGATTGAGCCATGCCTGCTAGGCAGGCATTCTTGGAGGCCTGTGTTACATCCCCAGCTGGGTAGGAACCCTTTTAAAAGGAGGCCCTGGATCAGTCTGTAGAAGTGACTGCCATTTCCCTTCACAGGACTCAAATGGCGATCAGTACAATCTGTGAATTAATTTGTTTTAAATTTTCCTTTTTAATTTTTTTCTTTACTCTTCAAATGCTTTAGATGGCCTGTAGCTAGGTGAGGCAGCACTTTCTTATAATCTCAGTATACAGGAAGCAGGGAGCTCTTGAGTTCAAGACCAACCTAGGCTGTATAGTGAGACCCTGTATTTAAAAATAAACAAAACAAAAATAGTGTGGCATAGTGGCACATGCCTTTGATTTCCAGCACTGAGGAAGCAGAGGTAAACCTGGTCTGTGTTCTAGAACAGCCAAGGGTACATAGTGAGACACTGCTTACAAAATAAGAGGCAGAGGCAGGTAGACATCTGAGTTCAAGCCCATCTTGGTCTACAGAATGAATACTAGAACAGCCAGGGCTACACAGAGAAACCCTGTCTATTAGAAAAAAAAAAAAGAAAGAAAAAGAAGGAAGAATGAATATAACATTGTTTTTGGAGACGAATACCTGACTGTTATATGTGTGTGGTGTTAGTTTTGTAAGGAGACAGTGTATGCTTAAATATAACTGTCATTGTCCAGCCCAAAGCCTATAAGAAAATTGATCTAAAGCCCTAAAAACAGAAGAGGATAACATCACATGCTTTATTTTCTGCTTAGAATGGATTGTCTGTGGACAGTCAGCAAGGAAGAAATAGAACCCTCTTTCTGAAGTCCTTAGGGTAGAAAGAGAATACTCTAGTTGTGCTTATATGTAAGTATGGCTCAGTAGTCAATTTGTCTTCTCAGCAAAGCAGTGAACCACTTTTATCAGTCTTATCCTTGGAGAAGAGACTGATACTATTCCTAGTATGATTTATCATATGACAAATATCCTCAAAACAGGCAGATGGTAACCTATTAAGTGTGTGGTCTATGATTTTATCACTGGGCTGGTAGGCCAGGAGCTGTATTCCTTCCAAATATGAAACTGATCTGGAGGTAACTGCTTTGTATGGGTAAAGAGTGATTGTCATGACCTTGGTCCCTTAACCACAGCCATGCAGACAGGAGTTTCTTGCTGATATGTGCAGAAACAGCACAGATGGCACAGGTCTTGGTGGACAAGTGATATCAGAATCTGCTGGATGGTGATCCTAAATAGGGGATGTAGGACAATTACACAGGAGGAGAGAAGAGTGAGTCACAGAAGTTCTTGCACATGTAAGTGCTCTGAGACAGTGTTGGTTGTTCTGGCTCTGCACTCTCTCATCTATGGAGGCTGGAGGTCACTGCTTTTCATTTCCAGCCGGTGTGACAGTTATCCTCCCTCCTAAGGTTAAACACTTCTGCAGTGACCTGTCACAGCTGACTATCAGCTATATAAATCCAGGGATGCTGTATGGAACAGATGGGAAATGGTTCGGCTGCTGTGGCCGAGGCTAATTAAAGGTAATTTTACAGTGTATATTTTGAAGTGCACCACCAAAGTTACTATGAAGCCTGCTGAGTTTTGAAAGCAGGGTTTCTGAAGTCACCTGGCTGAAGTCATGTAATGCTTATGCAATTCTTTATTGTCAGAAATAGGAGGTGAGCTCTCTAAAAGAACACCAGGCCCTCTAGAAATCATTTCTTGGGATATGTCTTTTTCATTTTATATTCTAGACATTTAGAAATTCTAGGTAGTTCTCTAGGAAAGAACTTTTTTAATAGGTAAAGATAATGTTTAATATTTATATTTAATTTTTCTTCATATTACACAATTCAGCATTTATATTTACAAGAATTATTTACATTTATGGAACATATACATACATATATACATACATGCATACATACATACATACATACATACATACATATGCTTAAATAAGTGAAAACAGGGCTGTAGAGAAGTCTCAGTGGTTCAGAGTACTTGATACACAGACAGTGGTGGCACATGTCTTTAATCCCAGCGCACGCACGCGCGCACACACACACACACACACACACACACACACACACACACATACACACACACAGTTCTTGCGGAGGACCCAACTTTAATTCCCAACACACACATGGTGGCTCACAACCATCTATAAGTTCAGTTTCAGGGAGTCTGGTGCGCTCTTCTGTACTGTTTGGGCACTGGATACATGTGGCACACATACCTACATGCAGGCAAAACACCCACCCCATATATATAAACAAATCTTTTTTTAAAAATGAAAACATTTGACACATTACAAACAAACTCACAGTGTAAAACTTTTTATATGATGTCCGTTTGCTTTGTCAGCATTGGGATTGAAGCTACGATCTTGGGCATTTGGCCCAACTGATTTCCTTTTTTAAAAATGTTTGTGACTTTTCAGACAGAATCTCACTGGGATGCAAAGATTGATCTTAAACTTAACTGTAGTCCAGGCAGTTGTTAAACTTGTGAGCCTCCTGCCTTATCCTCCCAAACGGCTTTGCCAGCAAACCCACTAGCATAAGATTTGTAAAGGGTTTATTTATTTACAGCTAGGAATGGTGGCACATGCCTTTAATCAAGGCAGAGGCAGGCTGACCTCTGAGTTTGAGGCCAGCTTGTTCTACAAAGTGAGTTCTAGGATAGCCAGGACTGTTTCACAGAGAAACCCTGTTTAGGGTAGGGGAAGGAGAAACAGCAAGAGAGTCATTTATTTTATTACAGCTTCTAGTATAAGATTCTTTCCTAACAAATTGCCTTTTAAATTCTGTAGATTTTCTTTCTCTTCTCTCCTGTATCATTGTTTGGCTTTATGGGTGTTTTGTTTATTTTTGAGACCATACCTCATGTAGCCTGTGCTCGTCCTTTTTTAGGAGTGGGAGTTAAGACAGGGTTTCTCTGTGTAGCCTTGGCTATTCTGGAAATTGTTCCATAGACCAGGCTGCCCCTGAACTCAAAAAGATCTACTTGCCTCTGCCTCCTGAGTGCTGGGATTAAAGGTATGCCCTACCACTGCCTGCCTGGCTGATTTTTCCTTTAAAAAAAAAAAAATGATTTCACACAGCCAGATATGGTAGCACATGCCTGTAATTCCAATAGTTTTGGAGACTGATGCAGAAGACTCATTTGAGCTCATGAGTTTAAGATCAACCTGGGCAATATAAGGAAATCCATTCTCAAAAAAAAAGCTAAGTGTGTTAGTACATGCGTGACAACCTTTGGAGTGCAGAGACATGAGGGTCAGACGTTTTACGTAGCGAGCTTGAAGCTATCTTAGGCTGCTCGAGGATCTGTCCCTAAAATTAATTTGTTGAACATGTAGTGACCATTTCCAGTCTGCATGGAAAGTCTTTGTATACACAAGGTGTTGCTCCTGTATTTTGTCTTTGATAGGTTGCTTTTCTCCCACTTATCCCAGTCTCTCCAGTGGTACTACATGTGGCATCTGTTTCCTTTATTACTGTGTTTTATTGCTCATTCCCTTTGCACTCTGAAAAGATGATTTTGCATGATCTTATTACATAGGTTTATTTTTGTGCTTTCTTTGATTGCTCTGTTTAAATTGATACTGATTTACGTTTAATGTCATCTTCCATTTTTGGTGTATATTTGATGAGCAACTAGGCTCTACCACCCTCCCACAGAAGTATGTCCTTTTGTCCTTTCAACTAAGTCATATCTTTTCAGTTCAGCCTGTTACCCTCTTAATGCTTTTCTTCCTTATTGTCATACTTCATGCTGCTCTTACACAAGCCGGCCAGTACAGTGAGGAAAACACTCTTAGTGAGTCCCAGTCATGTCATGCTTGTGCCCTCCTTTTTCCTCCTCCTCTAGTCTCTCTTTATTACCGTCCTATTTCTAGAGAAAAGTCTCTCGTACATAAGGAAAGTTATAGTGGTTTTCCAAGGGTAAAACAACGTGAGGTCATTCAGTGACTAAATTATACACTAATGATAATGCAGCTCTGGAGATGGTAAGTAAAGCTTTAATAAATGTGGAATAGATGTTAAACCTAGTCACAATTAAAGAGATTGCAGATGTGATACATTATATTTGGAGAAGAATTGTGCTGTAATAATCTTCTATAGTGGGAATTCAATTTAAGCATTCTCTTTCTTAGAAATGCCCTTGGTCCCTTGCAAGAGAATTGTTTTCAGTACCAAGTTCTACTACCTTGTTCACTGTGACTAGTTGCTGTATTTTCTGACGTTCATTTAATACCTAGCACATCCTGAATAAGTTTTAAGACATTAGGTGAATGAACAAATATTTCTTATACTACTCTTAGACACCATGTCTTCTTGAGTATTAAAAAAATCAAAATAGTTCACTAACAATTTCTTTAGAATCCTTAGGTCACTTTCAAAGTCCTCATCTCTCAGAGTCTTCAGGAATTATGGTTCCTTTACCTTTCATGGGATAATTTTTTCTCACTTGATTGTTTCATCTTATTCCCCTACCCTTAATTTAGCTCATCCTGGAGGAAGCAAGATTTACATAGACTTGATATTGCTAATAAACAGTAATTGACTGCTGTTGGCAATAAACTTTCTACTTAGGTAATGGGTGAACTTCTCAGATCTGAAGCTAAACTGTAGATTAAGGTACATACCTCTTGCTTAAATCTGATACTTACATGGTACAGACCTACTCTTCTATAATGCATTTTTTTTGGCCTCAGTACCTTACATTGTTACGAAAGAACAGGTAAAAAGTCACAGCTTGCCTTGTCCTGTATGATTCATTTACTTGTTAAATAATTACTTTCCAGGTTGCTCTGTGACACCACTGGCTTGCTCTTTATACACAAGTGTGTTATAAAAGTTTGTTTTGTTTTCTTAACAGATATAGAAAGATGGTGCACAGAGAGGCAAGCAAGAACAAAACTTAGCTTTATCATAGAGTAACTCCTGGATGGTACACATTGGTTGCTGATTGTTCTAGGTGATTTTCCCTCTATGTCTCCTCAGCCAGAAGACAGTGGACAGACATAAATTATCCTTGTAAAGCCTGTCTCTGATCATGTACCTTGGTGTAAAGCCTTGATGTCTTTTAGTCAAGTCTTTAAATCTTACCATAACAAAGTGAAGATTCATTCCACTTTTGGGAGAAGGGCTTTCAGCAGAGTCAAGGAAAACATTTTTCTTCCTAAATATTTAGTAGGAAAGGCTATATGAACCCTGCTTGGTAGACATGCTTTCCAGCCTAGAGTTTGGTAAGGACTTTGTAGCTTCTCTGGACTCAAGTGATAGGCTGAGTCTAAGAACCGTGTCTCTGGTTGCAGTCACACACTGAATTTGCATTTTCCCTAGTTCTTTATTCTTTCCCTTAACCACAATAAGGCTTTTTTTCTTCAGTACTAGGATGACAAGGAATCTACACTATTTTTAGTAGGGATCGGCCCTGTTAGAAGAGCTGTTAAGGCTTTTGCTAGGTCATGTTCTGAGTCGCTGATAATTCAAGCAGCTAACAGAAAAGGGGCTGTGAGCAGAGCTGTTGCAACTTCAGTCTGTGATATGCTGGGCCTGTCCTGAGTCAGACAGGAGTGCCAGCTGGAGTGGGAGGAAAAGCGAAGTCTTTGAGGAAGGGGCAACTATTGTAGAAGATGGCTAGTTAACACTTGCCACAGAGTCTTGGGCAACTAGTGGAATGGGAATTACCTTCTCTAGGTCCAGTGTGACATGATTGGAGATATAATTGAACTTGTCTTGCCCACCGAGGCATGGTAGCCACACAGGAAGGGTCCAGCTTGTATTGGGAGTTTATTGCAGGCTATATCCTTGCCTGTATTGTTTTCTTTAACAGTTTTTTAACATTTTCTTTTTCCAGCAATGATGTTGTCCACTGGACATGTTCGGACCGAGGAGGCAGGTCTGAGAACGTAGCTGAAGCTGAAATAGGAAAGCTGGGGCGAGGAAGAGCCTTGAACCTTGAGGTGGGACACTGACTCTAAGATGTCCTTGAGCAGTGGAACCTGCGGAGGGAAAGGAGTGGATGCAAACCCAGTTGAGACATACGACAGTGGGGATGAATGGGACATTGGAGTAGGGAATCTCATCATCGACCTGGACGCCGATCTGGAAAAGGACCAGCAGAAACTGGAAATGTCAGGCTCCAAGGAGGTGGGAATACCAGCTCCCAATGCTGTGGCCACACTACCAGACAACATCAAGTTTGTCACCCCAGTGCCAGGTCCTCAAGGGAAGGAAGGCAAATCAAAATCCAAGAGGAGTAAGAGTGGTAAAGACACTAGCAAGCCCACTCCAGGGACTTCCTTGTTCTCTCCAAGTGAGGGAGCAGCAAACAAGAAAGAGGTGCAGGGTCGCTCAGGAGACGGTGCCAATGCAGGAGGCCTGGTTGCTGCTGCTGTTCCCAAGGGCTCAGAGAAAGCCGCTAAGGCGTCACGCAGTGTAGCTGGCTCCAAAAAGGAAAAGGAGAACAGCTCATCTAAGGGCAAGAAGGAGAGAAGTGAAGGCGTGGGGACTTGTTCGGAAAAGGATCCTGGGGTCCTGCAGCCAGTTCCCATGGGAGGACGGGGTAGTCAGTATGACGGAAGCACAGGGATGGACACGGGAGCTGTGGAGCCCCTTGGGAGTGTAGCTGTTGAACCCAGGGCAGCGCTCAACCCTTTGGGAACTAAGCCGGAACCAGAGGAAGGGGAGAATGAGTGTCGGCCACTAAAGAAAGTCAAGTCTGAAAAGGTAAGAGGTGGCCAAATATGGCTGCCCACTGCCCATCAGAACTGCCCCAGACTAACTGCCAAATGCTGTGTGCACTCTGTGGGCGGCTCATTAGTGTGTGGGTAATGACCAATTACAAGGTCAGAGCAGCTGGTAATGATAATGTGATTTGGTTCCAAATTAAAGGATTCCCTACAGACTCATTTGCAGCAGGTCCAGACCTCTTGGAACATGGTTTCTGTTTGGGGATCTAGACCTGCTTGATAGAGTGAGTGGGTTTTCTCACCCCTTATTATGTCACATGTCAAGACACTTGTTGCTAGATGCTGACATTAAATCTTCATGTGATTTCCTTGGCTGAAATTCATCATCAGAATCATAATGGTTGGTTACATGTTTAAGCTGAATAATGTTCTTAGTGGGGTCAATGGTGCTGCTGAGTCTATGGCAGGACAAAGAGTTCATTGTCATCATGGCATATCTGCTAAGGATTCTATTGGTGGCTACCAAAAACAAAGTGATAAAGATACCAGTGTAGTAAACAAGGGACAGGAGGTACTGACTATGCAGTGCAGCACTTAATCGGGCCTTATGAGTTACTGCGGTAGCTTTGAAACTTTGGCCTAGAATATTCTTTGGCCCCTGAAAGTATTGCTCTCTGCCAGTTATCTCCTGCAACCGTCGGAAATCAAAAGTCGCTTGGTGGTTTTATTGCTGCCAAATAGCGTAATGATACCTCCCCTTCTGCTTGACTTGGAAGCGTAGGTGTCTGCAACCCCAGGAGGCAGCAGGATCGCTTCTCTCCCTTCAGGAAAGGGAGCTTAGCTGATACTTCAGGAAATGGAGCTCGTAGGACTGTAGTAGAATAGTTTCCAGTCCAGGGTCAGCCCAGGCTGCCTCACACTTGAGCAGCCTGCATTCTCCTACAGAGTAGCTGCTCTGGTGATGAGCTCTTCTTTGGCTCTTGATTTTCTGCTTTGCTCTGCTCGCCCTGTGCAGTCAGCTGATCGCAGCAGATGCGGCATAAATTGATTTCTCTGTAATTACATCAGTTGCAGCAGGGAATACCTATTTCCAAATGTAAGTGTTAATAAATAAAGACTGAGAAATATATATATATTATATTTTGTGGGTGGTGGGGGGCTCTCTTATTGCCTGGATTTTGGTAGTAGCTTGTGTTTTCTGTGTTATAGGTATTTTGGTCTTTGCCTCTGGTCATCTGTATTTTTACAAATCTGAGCATTTTCGGTAGCAGGGCTGTGATTTTCTTCCAGTTATATAATACAATGGTTGATTCCCTTTGCCAGTGGCAGCTGCCAGAGAGGCTGCCTGTGTTTGGGTGGCAGATGCTGTAGTCCACCTCAGTAGAGTCAAGTTCCAGCTGGTAATTGGCATGGTTCATCCTGTGCTGGCTGTGATTTGCCATTTTCTCTGGGGTGCAGATGGATTATGCTGTTTTAAAGAGGCCTGGGAGTACCAGGAGCTCTTGCTACTGTTCCAGGCTCATTAGACTGTTCCCTACATCTGGCTTCAGGCAGTCCCTGCCATATATCCATGTTCACTATTGTAGTTCTTCTGTGTCGAAGGGTATTTCTGAGGGTGTTCTTCATTTTCTCATTTAGAGTTCTTGTGTTGGAATTTTCTAAATTCAGTTGTAGTCTGCGGTGAATGGATTACGATTGCTTAGCTTTGTGTTGGATTTAAGTATGTGCTCATGACTTCCTCTAAGGAAGAAATGGCGTCGATTTTCTCTTACGTAGGTGCATAGACTGTTGGGTGGCCTGACAGACAGGCACTTTCAGCTATTACATGTTGGTGCTAGGGAGTTTTGCCCTTCATTGTAACTTGACATAAGCTTTGCCTCCCTGGTAGACTAAGCGGAGGAGTCAAGTGAGAGAAAAGGAGAGAATAAAAGGTGCATCATATTTTGGGAAAAAATAATTTCTGGGAAGTATTGAGAGTCATACAGTTTGTTGTGCAGCTCAGTGTTACCATACTCACAGTATGTATGTATATGTATGTATATGAATATGTATGTTATATGTATGTATGTATGTATGTATGTAGTGTATGTATTGTGTATGTATGTGTTATGTATGTATGTATGTATGTATGTATGTGATGTTGTTGTGATTTTTTTTTTTCCCCAATACAGATCAGTTATGTAACCCTAGCTTGCCTAGAACTTACTATATAGACCAAGTTTTTCACTTGGTTGGTTGATTTTGTTTTGTTTTCCCAGACAGGGTTTCTCTGTGTTGCCCTGGCTGTACTGGAACTTTCTTTGTAAACCAGGTTGGCCTCAAACTCAGATCTGCCTACCTCTGCCTCCCTGAGTACTGGGTCTAAAGGAGTGTACCTGCATGCTTGGCTAGACCAGGCTATTGTTGAACTTGAGGTAGTGCTCCTGCCTCTGCTTCTGTCTCTGCTCTGTATTGCTGGGATGACTAGTGTACAGCACCTACCTGGCTGAATAAAACATACTCTACAAGGAAAAAGCATTTCTGGAATGGAGAGAGAAGACAGGCAAAGTGGGAGAAAGGGAGGTGTCTGGGGTTGCAGCCTATTGAGAGGGTGGGAATGGACAGGCTTGACCTTGATGGCAGACCAGAGAGGTGTGTGTGTTGGGGGGAGTTAAGAAAGAAAATGTTAGGAGTTTTTCAGGAAGCATCAGCTTTTGAGAACTTGGAACCCAGGGTGTTGCACTCAGTAGCTGCTCAGGGAGTGTTGATTAGTGTTGTAGTTTAGTTTAAAAGCAGAGTCTTTTTTAAACCTCCTGAAATGTGGAGCTTGCCTCTGATACAACTGGTTTGGAATGTTACTTTTTGTAGGGACAATCAACAGAACCCAAACAGCAAAACATGTGTGATGTAATCAAGCTGGGAGCTACCATGAAGAGGGGAAACTCAAAGATTGGAAGATACTAAAGCATCACACCCCACACTGCCTTTTCTTTTCTTCAAGACTTATTTATTTTTGTTTTATGTCTATGGGTGTTTTGCCTGAATGTATGTCTATGTACATGTATTCAGGGGCCAGAAGAGGCGTTGGGTTCTCTAAAACTGAAGTTACAGATAGTTCTTAGCTACTGTGTGGGTGCTGGAAACTGAAATTGGGTCCTCAGCAACAATAGCCAGTGCTCTAACCACTGAGCCATCTCTCCAGCCCCCACCAAAAGCCCACTTTTCCCAATAGGAGAGGAGTCTGTGATACTGGTTAGAATTGTGCCATGTTGAGCATTAGCTAAGCAGGGGCAGAATATTCAGATTCCCTACGCCAGGGCTGTGTCCATCAAAGTAAGTGTCTGGCATTGCCCAGTGACTGAGGAATTGTCTGTCAGCTGAGGATGGTATTACCCTTTGTGAAATCGGTGTTTGCTCTCACACTTTCCTGGCAGAGTTTGCTGGAGAGACTGAGATGGCTCTTAGGAGCCATTGCTGCCCTGCATTGTTGAACACCCCTGAGGAGATGGGGGAGGTAATAATGTCAAGGAGTAAGCACCTGGAGTATCTGGCTTCTGCCTGCTTCCTTGCTTTTGGCTTCATTGATAGGTTGTTAGGTTGAGGATGGAACAGGAGATGGAAGGAGGAGGTAGGACTCCTATCTGAGTGCCCTGAACATTCTGCTTTTGCCACACCTCTGACAGGCAAGAAAAAAGGGATTCACACACAAGACTTGTGTGATCTCTCAGTGCTTACTGTCCAGGAGTTCTGGATGATGCATTTATTGAAAATACTTCTTTTTCCAAGTTATATAAGCACCTAGTCAGCTCTAGTGGTTAGGGTCTAGAGTTTTGCAATCCCAAGCTTCCTTTTCCGTAGCAGTTGCTTTTGATTTTACAAGGTAGAAACCTTACACTCTGCTCTGGCAGTGCTTGGGTATCAGCTAAGGTTGCTGTTGGAATGCTCTATTGCCACTTTCCTCGTTAGTTTGAATACAAAGAAAACCGTTAAGGGTGCTGCTCTTGGCTTTTTTGCCTTCAGATTATGGGTTCTGTATTACATGTGTTCTAAGAGCCTCTTTGTTTGCCCTTGTTTCCATTCTAGTTTATGCTTTCCCAGTCATTGCTCTTGTGTTGCCATTCTTCATTGGCCAATCTAGGTCAGGTCTGTTATTCTCTGTGGTCTCGGGCTTTCTTGATGCCTTCCTCCTGACTTGCTGCTCTTTTCTTAGTTATTGACAGTATACCCGAACATCCCCAAGCATTTTCCTTCACGGAGAAAATAAAAAGCTGTTTTTATGTGGGTCCAGGTTGCACTGTCTAACTGCAAGCATGATTCATTTTTGTTCAGAGCTCTCATTTTCCCTATGGGTGTCAGAATTGAAGGGAAGTCTAGAGAAGAATTATCTTGTCCAATTTCCTCATTTTGAAGACAGGAAGCTTCCTCCTGATTGTGAAGTCATGTGACTTTTCTCAGGCTTTCTCAGATTGTGACAAAGCCTGGTATGGAAGCTAGGTTTTTGATTTTGTTGTTTGGGAGATTTTGTCTGTTTTTTTTGTTTTTGAATCTGGGCCTTTGTGTCATAGTGAGCCTTGAATTCACTTTGTATTCTAGACTAGTTTCAAATTTACATTAGTCCTTCATCCTTGGTCTCTGAGAGAGCTGGGATCATAGGTATGAGCTATCATGCTACACCTGGTTAAAGCTAGGTTTTTTTTTGTGGTTTTTTTTTTTTTTTTTTTTTTAAGATTTATTTATTTATTTTACGTATATGAGTACACTGTAGCTGTCTTCAGACACACCAGAAGGGGGCATCCATTTCAGATGGTTGTGAGCCACCATGTGGTTGCTGGGATTGAACTCAGGACCTCTGGAAGACAGTCAGTGCCCTCTAGCCACTGAGCCATCTCTCCAGTCCCCTAAAGTTAGGTTTTTAAAACACTCATGATTTCTTTGTGTGTGCAGAGTGCAGAGTGTGCACCTGTGCAGGACTTGGAGGTCAGGTGTCTTGCTCTCGCACTCTCTGCTTTATTACCTTGAGGCAGGGTCTCTTAAGAACCTCGACTGTAGGTTGGCAGTCAGCAGGTCTGTCAGTTCTTCTGTCTTCTTCCACATCTCTGAGGTTATAGGTGCACACATAGCCATGCTTGGTTCTCCATGCTCCCAAGGGTGCTAGGATACAAAACAGGTTCTTGTGCTTTTGCAGCCAATGCTTTTATTCACTGAACTGTCTTCCCAGCCTCTTGAACACCAAATTGTCTAGCATGTATTACTCTAGATTTCTTAATGAATCTGTAATTGTCATCGTAGTTCTCCATTGAACTATATGGGTCCAAGGATCAAACTCAGGTCAGCAGGCCTAAGAGGCAGACACCTTTGCTTGCTGAACCATCGCACCAAACCCATGGATACTATTGTTTATTTCATATATTAAATGGTTGTATCTTAAATTCTAGGTAAAGAAGAGATGGCCTCTTCTTTCTTAGAGCTATCAGTTTACCAGCTAAAGTAGAGCTCCTAAAAGTGCATAGAACCTAGGTAAGGATGTCTTTCAGAGTGAGGGTTGTTGGACTGACAGACGCTTGCAGTTAAAGCTCTAGACAGGAGAGCGTCACTACCTGAGCTCACACTCACACCCCACACCCAGCTCCCCACCCAGAACCTTACAGTGGAGGAAGAGAATTGGCTCCAGAAAATTGTTCTTTGACCTCTACTCATACTGCGATGCAGTCTTTCGTACATATCACGCAGACATCAGGTGTTTTGTTTTGTTTTACATGTAGCTTGTTGACCTTACTACATATGTTTTTTTGGGATAAGGGCCCAGAAATCTTCACTTTGAAGTAAAGAGATTTTGTGAACCTTTGTACATTTTCTTTGTGGGATACATATTGGAAGACATTTCTAATTTTAAGACCAACTTTAATATAAATTTCACATCAAGTCTTATGTATGATTTTGTAGTTAAGAATGTACTCTGTGAGGTGAAAAACTGGCTTAGCGGGTTAAGGATCCCTGCCAACTCTAATGACTCTCAAATTATCCTCTGACCTTAACACCTAAACGATAGTAAATGCATGTGTGCACACATACAGACACACAGATGTACACATACTCACACCCTGCCCTCCCTTTCTAATTTTTCTTTTCTTTCTTTCTTTCTTTCTTTCTTTTTTTTTTAATGTGATCTGTAGTTTCTCAGCTCTGTGGTTCTGAACTCTGAGTGATCTTGAGCTAGTTACTTAACTGTTAGCTGTCTCATGGAAAATAAGAGTATTCACATTGGTTATTGCAATGTTAAATTAGTTGTCAGGCATCACGGCACACACCTTTAATCCCAGTACTTGGAAGGCAGAAGCAGGCAGATCTCTTGGGTTCAAGGCCAGCCTGTTCTACTTGGGAAGTTAGGACAGCTAAGGCTACATAGGAAGATTTTGTTTACAAAACAAAAAAATTATATTAGTTAACTCAGAGAAAACTATGTAATACATTGGAAGCATTCAGTAACGATTAGAAAAAAAATTTTTTCATTGAAATATGTGTCAGTCTGCCCTAGGCAACAATGGTCTGAACTATAACAACAGTCCACTGCACCAGAAAACCTGACAGTAAGACTTTCATCACTGTGCCTAGAAGACATTCTAAACCTGGGGTGGGAAGTTTGTATGCTGGTGCTATGTTCTAAAGCCTCAGAAGACCAAAAACAGGATCCAGCAGTATTGAAGCAGTCTCGTTGTACTTGAGATGTCATATGGACTGGCCGCATCCCTGGGGTGGTGTTGAGTATGTTGGATGAATGTTGCTGTGGGTCTGCCAGCATATACAGTCTCACGGCAGAGGATGGAAGAGCAGTGCTTTTGTTGCTACATACGCATGCAAAGAAAAATAAAATCTAAGTGTTAGTCCTTAATTTTCCTCCCCCGATGTGAACTTGTATTTTTGCCATTTGAGTACAAGAGCTTTTTACCAGCAGGGCTTATCTAGGGAGGCAGCAGGCCTGTGCTTTCAGGCTAGAGGTGGCAATAACATACACAGCTGCGATCTGCCACTGCTGACTGTCTGAGACCTCCTCTCTGTGGTTTGTACTCTTCAAGCCATGCTTGAGTAACCTGCCTCCAGAGCTGCTGACAGGGCTGTGTTCAGAGGCCTTGGAATTACACTGTTCATTTCCTTATCATGCTCTGACCTGCAGTGCAGTGCCTTCTGGTGCAGGAACAAGGCAGAAAAAATCCAGGCGGCTTCTCGCCAGCAAGTGTCAAGAGCTACAAAGAAGGAAATTGGACTTGCTCACTTAAAAACTGTGGGGTTAGGCTTTGATTTTTGGATCCTGCTGAGAGTTATTTGTGTGTGTGAGCATGTTTTATCTCTGCATTTGTATAGGATGATTCTGTACGTGGCGATGGTGTGGAGGAGGAGTGTCTGAGGGTAGAGAGCAGAGGGAAGATTGCTTTTCTCTTCAGTTAATTTCCCAGTTGTACCGTTTGGGTGGTCTTGGAAAAATTAGCATCAGGAAGATGCCAGGCCATCTTAATATTTTAAAATATATTACTCATGATACAGTTTAGTCATGGATGAGAGCACCCACATAAGAAATGTCCTTGGCTATCTGAGGAGACATGTCTATCAAACGTAGTTCCCTAAGTTACTCATTCTTGGATACTGGTGTGTCAGTGTTTATGTTTTCTGAGACTTAGATCTGTCTCAGTACGAGGCAGAGTTCATGTCAAGCAGAGGACAGACTGCTGGAAGAGTGGAGGGTAATTTAGAGCACTTTGAAAGTTTCTATTTATAGGATAAAATTATACTTAAAGGATCTATAGAGTTAAGGCTCAGCAGTTTAAGAGTACTTGCTGCTCTCGAAGAGACCTATGTTCCCAGCACCTGTGTCAAGTAGCTTACAACCATTTATATAACTCCAGCTGCCAGAGATCTAACATCCTCTTCTGGCTTTTACCAGCATCACACATGTCTGACATTCACAGAGACACTTAACACCTAAATAAAAAATAATAAAAAAATATAGATCTTAAAGAATGTGTCTCTATTATAGCGGTTGGTATAATAAAGTGACCTCTCTTTTAGCATCTTTCTCTTGCTAGAAGACCAACTGGAAAGGTGCTTGTTTTGCTTTGTTTTCTTTGCTTTGCTTTCCCAGAATGAAGAAAAATCAAGATGGTAAAAGGGCTTTTTCTTTCTGTATGTGTCTATTTCTATAATCCTTTTTTGTTGTTGAATCTTCATGTCCTTGATGTCAGTGGTACCTTTTTGGCTTCAGAACAGGAAAGGAAGAGAGAGAGGGAAATCCTTAACTTTTAGTCCCTAGAGATATTTTTAACCCTTAGTATTTTTCTTTTGACAGTACGTGAGAGAAGGGTCTCCACATGAAGTGGTAACTGAGGACTCAACACCAAAACACCCCACTCCCAAACATCCCCACCCCGAAATTACCCCCACCAAACACCCCCACATCCCAAGACACTCCCACCCTAAAACCCACCCCCCAAAAAAACCTTAAACATTCCTAAAACCCCAATCCCCAAAAAGCCCCACATCCGCCTCAATCACCCCACCAAACACCGCCCCTCCTCCCAAATGAACACATCCACAAAACGCCCTTTCCTCAAATCCCCACTCCCTCAACACCCTCGTACACCCCCAATCACTCCCACTGAGCTCCAAACACCCTTGCTCACAAACAACCCAAGACCAAAGAAACCTACAGTCCCTAAATTCAACCCCACCCCTAATTCTACATACGTGACGAAAGGCCCCCCCCCAAAGCTGAAACAGGAAAGAGCGAACCACACTCGCCCAAAGACGTAACTTACGTCCTATCACTACTCAATTTCAGATGCAATTTTCATGGCCCTTTCTTCTTGAAGTGAACAGCGAGGGATCCAGATTTTTCCCGACACTCAGAGATGCACACAACCATCTGTAACTCCAGTTTCACAAACTGGGAACCGTCTCTGTGCCCTCGTGAGCATGTACTACTACAACACGTTACAGGCAAAACACCCATACATATAAATAAAGTCATAAAACTGAAAATATAAATTTACCAAAACTTTAAAGAATAAAAATTAACCCTTGACCATAGATGTGGTTTTTTACTTTCTATGTGCTGTATAGATTATCTTTTGTTTTCTTGACAAATTGAAATGCTCCAAATTAGAGGGATTATCTGAAGTTAATTTGAATGTAAAACATGTTTTACTTTTATTTATTTGAGGTGTGTATGACTAATGTTCAGTGAACATCTTGATCCTTGTATCGCGTAGGTCCTAGGGATTGGTCTCCGTCAGCAGGGCCTTTCCCAATCATCTTCACCAGTTTTACGTTTTAGAACTTCGAGAACAATGAAAAACTCAAAATATTTACCTTTTAAGCTTCCTCTTCATCACCTATCTCTTAAAATTACTGTGAAGTTTAAACAAGATAAGGAAGCGTTAGTACTTAAGTATTGTTAAGTATTTGAAAACTGTTTATCTTCACAGTTGTCTGTATCTACGAGTCTCAATCTGGATATGTAATCCTCGAGCTCCAGGAGTTTAGAGACACTTGGCAACACAGCAAGACCTTATTTGCCCCAACACACACCCTCAAAAGACCGGTTTCTAATATATTATTCCTAATTGAGATCCCAGTGATAGAAGATGGTTATGAGATTAAGGAGAAAGAATACCCTAATGAGACCTGGAAAGTTTATGTCTGAAATACACAGCAGTATCCGTTTAAAATTGCTAGTATAATACTGCGACTCTTACTAATTTCCAAGAAAGCTTAAGGAGAGATTAATCTAGCACATTTAGAGCTATTGGGTTAGGTGGTATTTGGTCAGTTTAGTTCATCTATTGGTGTTTTGAATTCCTTTTGGTAGAGATGAGTTTGGAAGAACCATAGGCTCTTTCATAACCATTTCCTTTCAAGCCAGTTTGTTTGGTGTTTAACTAAGTCCTGAAATTTATTCCTTAGATTTGAAATGAAGATAGCTTGAGCCTTTTTAAAAAAATTATATACTTGGGGTGTGTGTGCGTGTGTGAGCGCATTGTGCTCTTGCTGTGTGTACCAGGGTGCTCAAGTGAAGGTGAAAGTGTAACATTATCAAATAGGTCCCCTCCTCCTATCTTCCTATTGGTTTCAGGAGTCAAATTCAGGTCACCAGGCTTGCACACCCTGTGTCTTTACCACTGAACTTTTTCTCTGCCCTCAGACTTCAGCCTTTTGAAGAATTAGCGCAAGTCGCATGAATAGTCCAGAATGAGGGTCAGAATACTACTTTTTGTAAAGTTTTCACTAGCTTCAGAGAAAAAAAAGTCAGGTCTTAAGCAAGTCACTCTTCAGTTTGAAGCCTCAGTTGTCCACTGAAAGAATACAGTTGGACTGTGACCCTGGAAAACCCTCTAATTGCTTTTAAACTTAAGACAGTTAGTTGAGTTGTAGCCCCAGTGACAAGTACTGGATTATGATTGGACGGATTTTCCTGTCTGGATTCTATTTTTGTTTGGCAAGAGACTCTTTAAGAAGGTTTTCTTTACTAGTACCCAGTTCACTCATCTCAGAGCTGGTATTTCCGGATGTTATGTCTTTTCATTTTCAGGGGTTCAGCAGTGCACTGAGTCAGATTTCAGTAAAGCCGCACAATGCTGTAGGAAGGAGACACAACAGAGGTACTTTGCACCAGTCAAGGTAACATGGCTAGGACAGGTTTGTGTTCAAGCTACAGAAGTCTCTTAGTGCTTCTCTAGAATCCCTTCTGGGGCTTTTAATGTTCCACTATGTTAAAACCCATTATTCTTGGGGAAGCATTTTATGTAGGTTCTTCACTGTATTATATTGTATAATTGAGATTGTAATCTAATTACATCATCTGTCCCTTCACTCTTCTCCCTTCAAGCCCTCCCTTGTACACCCCTCCCTGCTCCCTGCTCCCTGCTCTCCTTCACATTTGTGCCTCTTTTTTCCCACCGGTTGTTATTGCATGCCTCTGTATGTGTGTGTGTGTGTATGTGTGTGTATGTATATATATGTATATATATGTGTATATTATATATATATATTCCTAATATACCCGCTGAGACTGTACATCATATGTATATTTTCAGAGCTGTCCATTTGGTGCTGAACAACCAGTTGGTGTGCCCTTCCCTGGGGAGGGTCACCCCCCACACTCCCAGCTTTACTCAGCTGCCTACAGTTTGTATAGGATTGAATCCTTGAGGGCATTTCCCTGTCCAGTTTGGAATGTTCATTGGTCCTCTTTGTTCAGCTCACATTTGGACAGTCATGTTGGCAACACTTCATTTGTATAGCTTCTGATGTTACTAAGACACAGTCTCACAGTAAAGTCCCTGACTCCATCGAATGAACTCTCAGAGTTGCCTTTGCCATTTCCAGATAGGCTGCCCACTGTGCATCAGATGTTATTTGATGCTCAGGGTATTTTACATCGTGTTCCAGATTCTCCTCCAACTGTCCCTTTTCAGCACCTGATCTATAGACAGCACAGGACCAGGCATTTAGGAATACAGTTATAATGAAGCTGGGTTTGCAATTCATCATTATTAGGAGAAATACTGAATTTCTGAGAATTTATAAAAACCCTTTACAGCCTAATACACAAACCAGCTTTACTTATTCATCTTTAAAACAAACAAATTTGAAGTTAATTCTCTGTTGTTTGTTGTAGCACTATTTGTAATCCAGACTGGCCTCAAACTTAATCCCAAATGCAGGGGTTTGTAGGCAGATGCATCAACACAGCTGAAGAAAATCCCTATGGCTAGGTCTATTTGCCACAATGTTGATTAAAAGAGAATAAAACAGATTTAGATAATAAAAATTTTTGTTTTTTGTTTTCCATATATTAGTGATTGTGTTTTTTGCATTTATTATGGACAAAAATGTTTCCCAGAAGTTTGTGACATTCTGAAATGAAAGAATGCTGCTATAAATAAAAACTTTATTTCTGTCTGAGTCTACTTCTGGACATATTCAAACTAAGCATGCTGCTTTAGGAAGACAAATATTGTGTCAAAAAATGACAGAAGTCCCTTATCTCTTAGTTTTTTTTGTTTTGTCTTTAGAAGCATAATTCCTTTGAAGTTCAGAAGAGATTTAAATGTTTTGAGTTATAAGTTATTTTCTTCTACTAGTATATCTTTTGTTTGTTTACTTTGGGATTGTTGTTTTTGTTTGTTTTTTACAGGGTGGGGGTGTCTCATGTAGCTTAGGCTGGCCTTGAATTCCCTATGCAAAGGAAGATCTTGAACTCCTAATCTTCCTGCCTCTGTCTCACAAGTACTAGGATTCCAGACATGCACCATCATGCCTAGTTCACTGCTGAGATTGTTATTAACAAAGATGAACAAATACCTAAGTATACTGTTAAGTCATTTTAAAATATTGTGGAATATTTTTGGCAAAATTAACATCCTTGTACAATGAAATTTAAAACACAGCTTTTAGCACTAGCATGTATATTATTTCTACTTTTAGAAAATTAATACAATTTGTATTAATTCTATTCTCTTGATGCATTTTTAAAAAGATTTTTGTGGTGTTTCAAATATATCATACATACCACTGAAAATTGACAGCTGTGTGGTGGTGGGAATTACCACACAAAGTGACTGCACATTTGTACACACCACGTTAGAGCAGATCAATTCCACTGCTCTGCAGACTCCTAAACATCTGGTGGAATGTCTGTTTTAGACAAAGCATGCCATAAGGCATTTCTCGTTTTGATTATACATATGTGCTTGGATTGAGAACGTAGGGATTTGAAATCAAACAGTCTCAGAAAGAGGCTGACATTTTTTTTTTCCCTCTAGTATCTCTTGTTCTTTCTCATCTTCTACAAATGCCATGTGGTAAAGTGAGACTGAGATATACTCAGTGTGGAATTGGCCTTCAAAGTTACTCAGACATGGTGAAGTTTAACACACTAACTCCATAAATACAATACACAACCAGTTTTTTCTCTAGCATTAAGACAAACAATTATTTTCAGTTTCAGTCTCTTAAAAAGCTGGCTTTGTGTTTGAGGATGGTGTTGATGGCTAATATGTATTCATAAAGTCTACACATTACCCTAAGACAAGCAAAATACTTGTGTAATAAGAGATGCATAGTAGGTTGGGATGATAGCACAGTCAGTAAAGTGCAGGGACTATTTCAGAAAACTGGACTGCTTATTCCTAATGCTGAAGAATCCAGAGACAGACAGATCCCCACGGGTGCCTGGCCAGCTAGCCTAGTCAGCAGCAAGCCCAGGTTCTAGTAAGAGACTCTTCTCAAAAGAAAAAAACAAACAAACAAAAACAATACCAAGGACCTCTGGCCTCTACATGTACTTATAAATATACTCAGGAACAACAAACACACGTTTAAAAAAAAAAAAAAAAAGCAAAGAACCCTCATTAGGTTAACAGATGATCAGATGTCCCATCTAGGGCCCAGTCCAAGGTGTACACTTAATGGCTAGATAAGGCCCACACCGTTGGGGTTACTCATTCTCTTTCGCTTTCACTCTCTCTGGTATTTTTTGAGACAAAGTCTCTTGCAATCCAGGATGGTCTCACATTTCCCATGCTTCGCCTTTGTGACAGAGTCTCAGTTATCCCAGCTGCTAAGATTAAGTGTGGAGCCGTGTAGCATTGCCACAGGGAAAGACAGAAGAGTTTGCACCTCCTGGGGAAGCAGTTTGGCTAGACCAAAGCACAAAAGTTTTCCCAGAACAGCAAATTCCAAACGTGTCCCAGGTAGCTGCTCCTTAGCTTTTGTGAGACAAAGCTGCTTTCCTTTTTGTATGTATGTGGGAGATGGCAAATGCATATTGAGCTCAGGGCCTTCACAGTCTACCCAAGACTCTGCCACTGAGCTGTATCCCTAGACCTTGGAGAAGTTTGATGGTTTCTTTCTTCTTTTCTCTTCCTTTCTCTCCTCACTCCCCCTAACCCCCAGTGGATACAGTGAGGTGGTCTGGAGGAATTGTAATACTAAACAGCTAAAGAATCACAAACAGTGGTGGTGACTGTGAAACACAGTACTAGAATGACACGAAGTACAAATTGTTCCCAACAGCATTGCTACATAGACCTTAGACTCATGGTCCTCCTTCCTCGTCTTCCAGAGTGCCAGAATTACAGGTGTTTGCCACCATGCACAGCAATACTGCTTCCACACGTCAGTGTTCAAAACATTACTATCATAACATCTAAAATCTGAGCTGGAGACATGACTTAGTAGTTAAGAGTACTTGCTGCTGCTGGGCAGTGGTGGCACACGCCTTTCTAAAGAAAGGAAGGAAGGAAAGAAAGAGAAAGAGAGAGAGAGAACTGTTTGCTAAAATGTCCTCTTCCTTGCAGAAGTACTTGCAAGAAACTTCTTGAGTTAGACCACTGTGGTCACTTTTATGAACTTACGTAGTTTTTGCTGTAAGTGTTCTATTTCCATAGAAAGTACATTTTTTTCAATATAGAATCAGGCAACCTAGAACTAACTATGTCTGGGTTTTCATTCTTCCTAATTTGTGGTAGAGTAGAAAGGCAGGTTTTAAAAAAAAAGTCTGAGAATTTCACTTTCAGAAACATTTTCAACTTCTGGTAATAGGGTATTGGGATTGAAGGTTCAGAAATCAGCTAAGGCGAAGATGAGCTGTAGCTGTCTGCATCGCAGCAGCTGCCTTCCCAGGTTACCTGCTGTAACCTCAGAGAAGACTATTCTTAGTCACTCTGCCATCAATGACCCTCTCATCTGATGCCACTGAAGTTACTTGTGAAAGGGTTTTCTTTCTGGTAAGTCTTTCAGTATGTGAGAATGTAGATTCTAAGAGAAGTTCCTGATGGAGCCCAAGTTAAAAGTAATAGATGAAGTCACCTACCTCAGTGTCTAAGAGAGAAATGTATGGCAGGATTTATGTAAGGCTCTGGGCAGACAATTGTGGCAGAATGATCTTTGGGTTGGAGGCCAGCCTGGTCTATAGAGTTACAGGTCAGCCAAGGCTAAACAGTTTTTGGTATCAAAAAGGTGAGAGGGCAGGGATCGCTCTCATAATATTTTAAGTAAACCTATGATTCTGTCTCAGGCTTCATCCATAGCTACCATAGATCACATCAAGGCCAGATTGGGCAAGCCTGTTCAATTTGAAACTTCAATGAAAACTATCCCTAGCCGGTGATAAGCCAGCCATTTTAGGTGCCAAGTACTAAGATTTGTTAATTGTTAAAAATAAAGACAGACTGGGAGCTGGTAGAGTAGGAGGCAGTAGTGTTGGGCAGTCTATTCTAATGGTGGAGAATGAGTATCTGAAAATAAATTTTGATGCTTCTGCAAGTGAAAGGATTGTTTATGGCTTTGGATTTTGTGTGACTAGAAGCAGAGTGGGAAGAGTTTGGAGCTGGTCTCTGAGGCCTGGAAACACCCCCCACCTCAGGTCACTTACCATTTATAGCTTTTCTAGGACAGCCTTTTAGTATTCTGCTTTGCCAAGACTAAAGCTGGGCTTGGTGTGGGGTTTAATTAGATAGCATCAACACCCATTGCTTTTCTTCAAATATCCTAAGGAAAGATTCTGTCTATTTAGAAGTATTTAAGTTTTCCTAAAATCCCATTCTTGTCAGCTTGGTTTTTGAAAGTGGATAGACAGCTGTCGACACCATGCCAAAGGGGCCAGAGAGACGTCAGCTGGTATCAGAGAGGAAAGGAAGCACATCACTGATGTGGAACGAGGTGCCACTGTGCCTGTGGGCCCTGCTGCCTCAGTTTTGTTTGTTTTACTTTCCTATGCTGAGGATCGAACCCAGAGCAGAGCACTCCCTGCCTCCTCCCCTTTTTGATACCAAAAACTATGTAACCTTGGCTGACCTAGAACTCTATAGACCAGGCTGGCCTCCAACCCAAAGATCATCCTGCCACAACCATCCACCCAGAGGCCTTACACAGACTAGGCAAGTGCTCTTCTATGAGCAAGACCTGCAGCTAACACCTTTTACTTTTACTTACATTGACTCTGCGTGCGTGCGTGCGATCTACACTGTGTGTGTGTGTGTGTGTGTGTGTGTGTGTGTGTGTGTGTGTGTGTGTGATCACCAGCACAAGTGTAGAGGTCAAAAGGAGGCAGTCTCCTGGCTCTTTTTCCACCATGTGAGTCCAGGGTATAGAGCTCAGGTCATCAGGTTCTGGGGATCTAGCTCCCTTCTCCCTACTCCCCACCCCATTAACCTCTACTGATCCTGGCTGCCAGCAGAGTTTGCTGTCAGGGTTGTGGGCTGGAGATTGTTTCTTAAGTCCTGTCTTGGAGTACCAAACTCCAGCTGTGCTGTCTGGGCCTTGGGAGAACTGAGAGGCATTTTCTCACTGTAGACAAAGGCCTGTTTTGTCAGAGATTAGGGCAAAGTGCAACCATTGTTATCTCTGATGCCTTCATGGCCAACTGTCTACTTGGCAACAGGGGATGACTTGACCTTAATTAACAGCAGCCTGTTCTTAATGTTTCTTTGATATTTTCTACTAATGAAGTTTCAGTATTCAGGCTTCAAAACTTTCCATTAATACTTCTTTAAACTTTTTTTTCTAATATTGGGAATTCAGAGGGAAGAAGGTTAAGCAGGTAAAGGTACTTGCCACCAGTCTTGATCTGTGTTCAATCCTCTGCACTCAACATGGTGGCAGGTTGTCCTCTAACCTACACTTGCACGCATACAATACACACACACAATGTAGTCATTTTAAATAGGGGCAGCTGTTGTTTGTAGACACAGTTCTGTACAGAGCCCTTGCTTATCACATGTACACATCATACACACACATAAATTGAGTAAATATTTTAAAAAATTCTAAAAGTAGTGAATTAGTGCTTTTTAGTAAATAGTCGGCAAAGTGTAAAAAGCAGTGTTCTGATTGTTTGCTTTTTTTTTTTTTGAGACAGGACCTCAGAAACTCAAGGCTGGTATTGAACTTCTGATGTTCCTGCCTTTGCTTCTAGAATGCTGGGATGACTGGCATGGGGACCGATACCCTGCGCCCTACTTCTGGGATGGGCGCAGGCAAGCATTCTGCTGTGTCACTGGCCTGTAACAGCCCTCTTGCTACGTTTTACTTTGAAACAGGATCCTATTAACTCACCCAAGCTAGCCTAAAACTCCCTTTATAGCCCAGGCAGGCCTTGACTTTGTAATCTTCCTCCCTCAACTGGGATTACAGGTCTCCTTCCAGGTGTATTCTGTATCTTGGAAGGAATTTCTGTAACATTGTAGAACTGGTTGAGATTATTGGTTCAGGACTGACGTGGTTATGCATCTCAATTCTGTCTATTTAAGCATCTTTAATTTTCCCATTAGAGAACTGACCTGGTTTGGCCTAGAGATTTTATTACATTTGATGATGAGATTTCACCCTGAAGTCTGAAACTCTTTTTCTTTATGTTTTTATAATTTGTCTCAAAGCTTTTAATCTTCATCAGTTTCTATGTTCAGAAGTCTAAGCATTTATTTTTTTAAACTGCTGGTGGTAAGTAGGTATGGGGGTAGTAAGTTCTTTTTAAATGTTTAACACATTAAATTCACTTCTTGGCAGGAGGTGTCTTGTGACATTAGTTAACTTAGTAGTTACTTTCACTGCTGAGCTAATCAGGAAAGAGTTGTAATAGATCTCGTATATAGAAAGAAAGGGGCTGCCAGTTGTCTTGGCACATTATAACACAGCACCAGGAAGGCTGAGGCAGAGGTAGCAATGATTGGGATAGAGTCCTGCCTGGGCTACATAGTGAAACTGTTTCAGAGAGGGGAAAGGGGGACAGTGAGGGATGAGGAAGGAGAGGGGGATGGGTTGAAGAGGCAGAGACTGTCGTATCACATTATGACTGACTGCTCCGTGGGAGCCTTTACTTCTCTGTAGTAACATTTCAGTTACAGAAGCAACACAGAAAAGAGCTCATTTTCCACACACTTTTTGTGTGATTTATAGGTGCAAACTTCTGCTTATTAGAGATTTAGATGTATGTTTAACTTTAATGTTTGTGGTAAGAAAACAAATTTGGGTCAAGTACAGAATTGTACTATTTTTGATGTAAAAAAAAAGAGGGATTGGAGAGATGACCCAGAGGTCCCAGGGTTCGGTTCCTGGCACCTACATGGTGGTTCACAATTATCTGTAACTCCAGTTCCAGGGGATCTGATGCCCTCTTGTGGCATCCTTGGGCAACAGGCTCACACATAGTACACAGACATAAGTGGAGGCAAAACCTCCACACAAGAATAATAACGGTAGTTTAAGACTGATTCCTAGGGTTTTTCCTCCCTTAGACCCCTTCCACTGTCCAGAGCTCGCTTGTACTTTTCCCACTTAACTTTATTTTATTTTATTTTATTTTATTAATTTTATTTTGCTTTTGTTTCTGAGACAGAGTCTCACTATGTAGCCTTGACAGGTCTGGAATTCTCAATGTATACCAAGCTGGCCTCAAATTCTTGAGTGCTAGGATTAAAGCCATACACCACCATACCCAGCCATACCCCTACTCCTTTTTGAAACAGCACCTCACTATATATCCCTGGCTGGCCTTGAACTCTTCATGTAGAACAGATTGGCCTGAGAGATCCACTTCTCTGTGATTCCTGAGTATTGGAATTAAAGACGTGTGCCACCACACCTAGTTCACTTGTTTTTAATAAGTCTGTGTTTGCTCTGCTGTGCTCAGAGGCTGGGAGAAGAGAAAGGGCTGGAGAGATGGCTTAGAGGTTAAGACCACTGGCTGCTCATCCAGAGGTCCTGAGTTCAATTCCTGGCAACCACATGATGGCTCAAAACCATCTATAATGAGATCTGATGCCCTCTTCTGTTGTGCAAGTGTACATGTAGATACAACACTTACATATATAAAGTAAATAAATAAATCTTAAAAACAGAAACATTTTCTAAGCATACTCTTTAGTGTTTGCATTATCAGGTATAGACATTGAAAACAAAGACCTCATCATACGCATGCTTAGCATATACTATACCATGTCTCCCCACCTACAGTGGGACAGCTCTCCAGAATCAGTTCCCCCCTTAAATTATGTGCAAAGCCCTCGGTCTCGGTGTCAGGCTTAGAGGCAAGCACCATAACCCATTGAGCCACCCACTTGACTCTTAGCTGGCACTTTAAGGGCAAGACTCAGGCTAATCTGTGTGACTGGCAGTCTGATAGGTCATCAGTAAACAGCTGTTAAGTGTGAATTTATTTATTCTGTGACTTGCAAGTAGGTAGAGGATATTTTTCAGAATAAAAAGCCCTCCTAACTTGACTGCAGTTCCTTTGGGACTTGAAGGTTTCCTTCACAGTTCCAATTAAAGCACACACATTTGGAGACACGTAATACAGCTGTTACCAACAACCCTCTTATGGGAAGACCTTGCTGGTCAGCTTATTCCTAATCTGAGGCTAAGATTTAGCTGTGAAAGAAAGGAAGGGCACAGAGTATCATGGCAACAAGTATTGCTATTTCCAACTTGCCTCAGAATTACTATGTTTGTTTGGTTTTGTTAAGGTAGAGTGTCACTCTAGCTAGAACTGGCCTTCTGTCTTAGCATCGCAAGTGCTACGATAACAGGTGTGAGCTATCATACCCAGCTTTACTGGTTCTTTTTCTTAATTTGTAATGATATCATTCCTCTGGCCACACTAGAGTATTATTTAGTAGCATTGGTTCTGCTGTGCAGCCAGTGGATTAGATAACACACACGTGAATCATGTCCTAGCACTCAGAAGGCTGAGGCGGGAAGATTGCTTGAGTTTGAGGCCAGTCTGGGCTATGTAATGAGTTCTTTGCTAACCTGGAGTAGAGTCAGGCTGTCTCACTGTTTTTTGGGTTTGTTTTTCTGGTTTTTGGTTTTTTGGGGTGTGTGTGTGTGGTTTTTTGGGGTTTTTTGGGTGTTTTGGGGGGGTTGGTTTTTGGGTTTGTGTGTGTGTGTGTTTAAGTAGTTTTGATTAGCTGAACATCTGAATGGTTATTTAGCACTTTGTGATGTTATAATGTACATGATAGTATTCTCACTGCCTACAAATAGTTAATAGCTCAAGCTGTTTTGTCAATAAATTAACTACCTAGAGGACTGTTGAGCCCAAAATGAGAGACTAACCCTGAAAGCACTAGAATGGCTGCACGGACACTGTGTTCTTTGTACTAAGCTGCATCTATGTTTTTAACTTTCTTAACTGAAAGACTTGAGAAAAAAATTCTCAGTCTTCTTTGTCAGTCATAAGACTTGGAGAGATTTTATTCCTCCCTAAACTCTGAATCTTGCTTCCACAGTCTCCTATGGCCATTGTGGCTGTTTAAAATCTGTAAGCTAGAAGTGTTTTGCCAGCCAGGCAGTGGTGGCACACACCTTTGATCCCAGCACTTGGGAGGCAGAGGCAGGCAGATTTCTGAGTTCGAGGCCAGCCTGGTATACAGAGTGAACTCCAGGGCAGCCTGGGCTACACAGAGAAACCCTGTCTCAAAAAAAAACCAAAATAATAATAATAATAATATAATAATAATAAAGTGTTTTGCCTACAATTGTGTCTGTGCACCATGTGCATTGCACGCCTGCTGTCTGAGGAGGCCAGAGAGGGTTGTGAGCCGCCTTGTGAGTCTGGGGATAGAACCCAAGTCCTCCAGAAGCACAGCCAGTGCTCTTGACGACTTGATTAGTAACACCTCCCATTCCTCCACTCTCTTCCTTCTGTTCTCAAACGCCACTCTGTTGTAAATCTGCAGCTCATTTCTGCACGGCTCTGCTGCCCTGTTGTTTATATTTTTGAGGCAAGGCTTTATCTCTCCCAGGTTGCACTGGACTTCACTGTGTAACTGAGAACTGACCTTGAATTTAGCGTCTCTTGCTTCCACCACCTCAGTGCTGGTATTACAGGACACACCAAGTTGTATACCACTGCCGGCTTATGTGGTTCTGGGGATCAAACTGAGGGTTTCATGTATGCTCAGCATTTTGTCAGCTGTGCTGTGTCTCCAGCTCCCCCTTCTTTACCCCATTGTTCTTTCTCAGTCCTTAATCCGTCTGCTTTACTTATCTGTGTGCTTTATTGTGTTTAGCATCTTGTTCTCCTTGCCAGATAGAATAAAAGCTTTACCAGGCTACTGCTCTTGGATTTGTTTCTATGAATGGCTGTTTCCAAAACACCTGTTACTACCTGACTTATAAATATTAGTCAGGTATGTGAATGAAGTATACATTGTGGTAAATAACCTCAGTTTTAGTTGGTGTTGGCCTCTGTTGACTCATTTACAAAATGCTCGTTTTAATCTCTTGTTACTCATGTTAGGAGTTTGTTTTTTGTTTTTTATAGCTGTCTGGAGCCCTGGTGTCTCTGTTTATGTTTTAAATATCTTTAAGTTGGATTGCTGAAAAATACAGTGGAAGCCCTGTGAGTATCCACACAAGGTGCTGTGGTGAGCTCCTAGCCCAGTGGTCCTTAAGTAAGGGAGCCCCAGATGCCAGTATCTTTAGGTCTTTCCTTGTCGGTTTCTCAGATTCCTTAGAAACATATTCTGTTTCTCCGGAGGGTGAAGACTATCAGGTTCTCCTGAGCCACATGAGAAAAGTATGCAGGTTTAGCGTTTAGTATTCAGCACTCTGTGCCCCATTTAATCTCCTTAGTTTAAGTATAATACTCATCTTCTCTACCATGCCTGAAGCACTCTAGTCCAGAGATCTTGTGTGAGCACTTGAGAAAATTAAACCTCTAGTCTCTTGAATGAGAGAGTGTATCCGAGTGAGAGCAGTTAAGGATGTAACTGCATCTTACACATCCTTAATCAGGGTTATTCATTCTAAGTCATCGGTTCTCAGCCTGGATTAATAGATGCTACCAATTCTTAGATTTGGGGGGGAAAATTCTTTTGTTTATGATTTTCTCCATTTGCAGACGTAGTATTCACTGTGGTGCCCTGTCTGTTTATCTGTCCCTTATCCAGGTCTTCATTTGTTTTCCCGGTCCAAATTTTCTGCCATCAGCTCAGCACTTCTCCTTTTCACATGTGCTTTTCTAAATCCTTTGTAATAGTCTGAGGATGATTTTGTTTAGTATTTCAACCTTTCTTATTAAATGTCTTGACTTTCATTTTGTTTTATTTATATTTATTCAGTGTATGTAGGAACACACCTGTGTGAGAGGAGGTTATGAGGACAAGTGGTCTCAGGGAGGGAACTCAGGTACCTGAGAGCCATCTCACCAACCTACAGCCATTTTCTTCCATTTCCCTGCCTCCCTTCCTTCTTTCCTTCTTGAAAAAGGGAATTAAGCTCAGGGCCTCACAATTGCTGGATAAGGGAATACACCACTGAGCTGCATTCCTAGCACCGCCCCCATTTTTAGTTGACAGATTTATTTAGATAATAATAAATGCAGGAAATTTTAAGAATAGTAGACTAAATTACTTTACTTACTGATTCCCTCAACTGTGTTTGTGTGTGTGGCGGGCGGGGAGAATTTGTTTTGTTTGAGACAGAGTCTCACCATGTAGCCCTGGCTATTCTGAAACCTGAAATGTAGACCAGGCTGGCCTCAGACTCACAGAATCTACTCCATCTACCTCCCAAGTGCTGGGACTAAAGGTGTACCCTACTTATTATACCCAATAGTAACATTTTGCAAACTGGTAAATATAACAACCAGACTGCAACATGGATAAATTATATAGATTTGCCATATTTAACTTGTCCATCTATATTTTCAGTTTTGCATAATTTCATCACATCGTAGATGAGATAGACTTTTAGTTTTTATTTGTTAGCAATACATTTGCTTTTATTTGGAAAGCTTTCTAATAATTATTTTCAATTTGTGTGTGGGGAGGGAAGGTATGTGCACATACATTATTGGGTACTGGAAGCTGAACTTGGGATTTTTGCAAGTTGACTATCAATATTCTGAATAATTGTAGCACCACGATGATCCTGGGTTTGAGTTTTCTGCTCTAGCAACCTCATAGGCACATGTATACTTACACATGCATGTACCCCATCACTAATCCTGACAGTCACTATTCTGTTCTCCACCTCCACTTGGAGAGTGTGTGTGCGCTCTTGTATGAGTGTATGCGTGCATGAGATATGTGGGCATTCACATGCCATAGCACATGGATGAAGGTCAGAGGACAAGTTTATGGAGTTGATTTTCTTTAGTACTTTTGACTACTGAGTAGTACTGTATGGCTAGATTCACCACAGTTTGGACTTCTTGACCTTTTCCCTCACCTCCTTCTTCCCCCCCCCCCTTCCTGTCCTGCATACATATACACAGAGATCCACCTGCTTCTGCCTCTTGAATGCTGAGATTAAAGGCACTTGGCCTTTGTTTTTGTTTTGAGACAAGTCTTCCTACATAACAGTAGCTGCCCTGGAATCGCTGTGTAGACTAGTCTGTCCCTGAACTCACAGAGATTTGCCTGCCTATACTTCCCAAGTGTTGGGATTAAAGGTGTGGGCCACTACACTAACGCTACACATGAACTCTTCAGGATTCAGCCCCTTTGTGTTTTTCTCCTAGCTTCCCCATCTACCATTTCTCCTTTATTTTAGTGATAATAAAGTATGTCAAGTCCCCAGGCATGCCATGGGTTCCATAAATGTTGATATTCCCTCCCCCCATTTTTGTAGATGGGTCTTGTATAACTGAAACTAACCTCAAAATCAACAGTATGCAGCTGAGACTTCCTGACCCTCCTCTTCTACCTCTCAGTTACTGGGATCACAGGGGCCTGCCACCATGGCCCTGCCTACTGACCCTTACTCACCATGCTTCTCCCTGTGCTTCCATTCCCACCAGCCACCCCCAGGTCCTTGAGCTTTCTACATTGGCATTCTAGCATTGAGCTTCAGTCCTCAATCTTCTGGGTTTTATCAAATAAAAAGAAATTAAAACCAGGCCTGGTGACCTGGTGACCCAGGCCTGAAATCTTAGCCACTTGGGAGGCTGATGCAAATATATTACAAGCTTAAAGCCAATTTAGTAAGATCCTATCTCGAGATTTAAAGTAAAATTGGGCATAATGGCATGTGCCAATAATCCCAGCACTTGGGAGATTAAGGTCATCTTCGATACATTGTAAGTTGGGGATAGCCTTCGATATGTCCCACCTCAGGGACTGATTCTGACCGATTCTGGAGGAGACAGAGTCAGTATTTTTAAGAATATAGCCCCTGCTAGTTGACTAGACTTCAGTAAATGGCCCTGTTACCAGGAGTGTGTGGATAGAGCAAATTGGACTCTGGGCTATTTTAAAGAAAGTCAGAAATAGGGTTGGAGAGATATCTCTGTGGTCAGGAGCATTGACTGTTCTTCCCGAGGTCCTGAGTTTAATTTCCAGTAACCACATGGTGGCTCATAACCATCTGCAGTGGGATCTGATGCCCTCTTCTGATGTGTCTGAAAACAGCTACAGTGTGCTTGTATACATAAAATAAATAAATAAAATCTTACAGAAGAAAATCTGGGAGGAGTTAGAATGGGGAGTAGGGAGTGGGTATAACCAAATACATTGTATGACATTTTCAAAAGACTTGCTTAAAATACTATTTTATAAAAGTAAAATCTCTACTGGGGACATAGTTGAGTGCTGGGTGATTGCTGGACCCTTAGTTCCATCCCTAGAACTTAACACTAAGCTGTTGATACTCAGGAAACCCCCAGGCCTCATATTTTGGGTTATGCATTTATCATATCATATGAACTTTTTTTTTTTCACCTAAATTGAAAATTCTTATTGAGGGTGGAGAGTGTGACAGAGTCACCTTGACCTCACTATGTAGCCTAGACTACGCAGAGTCACTCAGTGCTTCTCTTTAACCTCCTAAGTGTTAGGATTACACAGGAGAGCTGCCACACCAGCTTCGTTGCCATTAAAGAGTTTTTAGTCTTTGGTTCTGTGGGGTGGAGGGTGCCCTGGCACGTGCATGTAGAAGTCCCGCTTGTTCTCTCCTTTCTCAGGTCATCAGGCTTAGCAGCGAGAGTCTTTAACTGAGTTGTTTTTCCAGTCCTCCCACCCCTGCTCTTTTTGAGTTTCTGAATTCTAAATTGATGCTTTCTCCTTGTTGGCCAGACTGTCAGATTGTAGGGATTATGCTGTGTGTTTCAGGGTGGTTTGTGGACATTAGATGTTACAGAAAACTAGTCTACCTTTTAGGACAGAGCTATGCCAGCTATAATAAAGGGTTAAGATTTAGACTTGGTAGTTGGCAAAATCAGATGAGACTAAAATCCTGTTTTTAAGGGCCGAGGATGTAGTTCCATTGTTTGAGTATTTCCTAATATACAGAAGTCTTGTGTTCAGTCCTCAACACCCTATAAAATTAGGTACCTGTAATCGTAGCATTTGGAAGGTAGAGGCAGGGAGATCAAGGTCATTCTTGGTGATAATGAGTTTGAGAGGGGGTTAAATGAGACTCGGAAAAAGAAAATAGAGAAGAAACTATGTTTATCTAACTCTTTTGTTTCTCTAGCTGTATTTTCAGCCCTTTTGCAGTCAGATCTGCTTAATAAAAGGTGGGAGACAGTACGACAAAAAAGGGTCCAAATACTTGTTGGTTGTACTGGGGGCAAGATTTTTAAAAATACATTCATCATGATATGTTGATACAATAAAAATCATAGATTTAAGTGTGTAGATTGGTGAATTTTGATAAGTGGATACACTGTTTAACCACCATCCAAACCAAGATACAGTTACATTCCCCTAGAAGGAAGCTTTCTTGTGTCCTTTCAGTTTCTCCATTATGACCCACTGCTAACCTGATCTCTAACGCAATAAATGAGCCTATTCTAAATTATGTATCAACAGAGTCAAGCGTCACACATTCTGTGTCCAGCTCTTCCCACCCCTGTAGTGTCCTTGAAAGACGTCCCTGTTGTGTGTTGTATGTGCCGTATGTGTGTTGTGTGTGCTTTATGTGTGTTGTGTGCTGTGTGTTGTGTGTGCTATGTGTGTGTGTGTGTGCTGTATGTGTGTTGTGTGTACTGTATTGTGTTGTGTGCTGTATGTGTGTTGTGTGCTGTGTGTTGGTGTGCTATGTGTGTGTTGTGTGTGCTATGTGTGTGTTTGTGTGCTGTATGGTGTTTGTGTGCTTTATGTGTTGTGTACTGTATGTGTGTGTGTGCTGTATGTGTGTTGTATGATGGTCGCTCTTTCTTCCCCTTGCTTTGGTGATGGAGGATTTCTAGTTTGGTATTTTAGAAATAAAGCTTTGAATGTGAACTTTTACAGTGCTTTTTATAAAAGGACAAAGGGTTTCACTTTTCTTGGGTAAAAATACTAGGAGGGAAATTGCTGGGTAGCTGGGTTTTTAACTTTTTAAGAATTAATGAACTGCTTTCCCAGTTGCTTGCATTGTTTGCCCTCTCCCCAGCAGTGTGTGCCATCTTCATCTTGTCATCACTGAATCTAGTCTTTTTAATTATAGCCATCCTAGTTGGTGTGAGGTCATAGTCCATTACAGTTTTAAATTTTCATATTTTGATCCTAGATATTTTTAAAACATACTTTTTTTCATTTGCTCTTATATAGAAAGGCATCTGATTTCTCATGTTTTCCATTCAACCTCTATTCTTCTAGAAGTTGTCTTTATAGATTTTCAGAATTTTCTCCATATCCAGTCACAACGTTGATGTTTAATCTATTTTATTCTAGTTGGAGCAGTAAGGATAAGGTTACATATGACTCACCAGGTATGTCCAGCTTCTTCATATTCTGGCATGATTGTCACCTACAATGTTCATGTTCAATTGAGTTACAAAAATATTCACAAAAAAAATCAATGTTTTAAGTAAGTCTGCAGGTTTGTTTAGGCTGGATTCATTCCTTGGTCAATAGACATACATGATAAGATTTTTGGCTTGGTTTTTTTGTTTGTTTGTTTTTGCTTGTGATGCTGATGGTGATGGTGGGTGGTCTGTGCATACATGCTAGAATAGAATAATAGAAACACAAATATAGGGCTGGAGAGATGGCTCAGAGATTAAGAGCACTGACTGCTCTTCCAGATCTCCTGAGTTCAATTCCCAGCAACCACATGGTGTCTCACAACCATCTGTAATGGGATCTGATGCTCTCTTCTGGTATGTCTGAAGACAGCTACAGTGTACCTGTATTCATAAAATAAATAAACCTTAAAAAAAAATAAAAAGAACACCCAGAACTACATATTAGAGGGACCCTGTCACAAAACAACACACAAACAAACTCTATTAAAAAAGAAACACAAATATCAAGTAGATGAATAATAATTACATAATAATCATGTAGAATTGGTATGGCAGAGAGTAAACAAGATGACCACCCAGCCAGAACGACATATTAAGAGTCTATCTCCTAAAGATGTATTTGGTATGCTAGAGAAATCTGACTCTGGTTCCATACAAGAACTTCCTAAAAGCTTGTTACTTGGGAAAACAAAATACTTCCTTTAGTAATTCATGAAGCCATTTTCCATTTGTCTAACATTCTTCAAACAAATATTTAGTGAATGCATGCCAGGTTCCAGACAGTTTTGGTGAGATACACCAATGAAGAAAACAACCAAAAGCCTCATTTTTATAGGACACACCTATAATCTCAGTGCTCATAATGCTTACATGAGAGAATCATCATGTGTTTGAGGTCCTCCTAGGTTATAATGTGAGTTCTAAACCATTCTAGGAGACCAACTGAGACCCATTTCCAATACACACACATGCATGCATGCACATGGGCGCGCTCGCACACACACCACCCCACACACCCACATACACACACCCACACTCCTACACACTCCTACACACATACACACACACACTCTCTCAGACACTAGACTTGGGAAGTGTTTAGAAATTCAAGATCAACTTGAGCTTTACAAAATGATCTCAAAACAACTAAATAGATACATTTGTACAAAAACCAGGCACACACAGAAATACAACAAAAGAGAGATCTTTAAATGAATTATCAGTATCCAGTTTTGGTAAAAATGAAAATGGGAATATAATTGAAGTCACCACGCACGCACGCACGCACGCACGCACGCACGCACGCATGACAGGATAATGGTGTTTAATGGCACCTAAAAAATTCTTTGTAGTAGGCAAAGAAATGTGTTTAAAGAAAATGAGCTTTCAGGACTGTAGAGAGGGCTGAGCAGTGAAGAGCATTAGCTTCTCTTCAGAAGACTCGGGTTTAATTCCTAGTTCCCACATGGGAGGCTCATAACATTCTGTAATTCTAACCCCAGAGTCTAGTCCAATGTCTTTTTCTAGTCTTTGAAGGCACTCAAAGATACACGTAGAGCACAGGCATACATGCCGGAAAAACATACACACCACACACACACACAATTTTTTTTAATCAGAAATGAAAATAGACTTTTAAAGTCCTTTGAACAACTGTATGGAAGTATCTTAGTGGTAGAGTGTGTGCCTGTGTGTGAGACCTGTGTCAGCTCCCACCCTGTAACACCCACAGAAGTCTCAACTTTTTTAATACCCAACTGTGAATAATACACAGTGCATTTAAGCAAGAGCATAATGACACATGCCTGTAACCCCAGGACATGGGAGGTGGAGTTGACAGATCAGAAGTTCACACATAACCTGTTTTTAAACACACATACACACAAAACAAACAAAGGCCCTGAGGGGAAATAGAACAAAAAGGAAGATGTCATTGTAGAACACTTAGTAAATCATCAGAATTACTCACAGACCAAGTAGCAGGAGGAAAATTAATTCAGAGTTGTCCACTTAATGATAGTACTCGGATCAGGATTGTATCAGGTCATGTCAGTTTTCAGAAGAGCGCCACACAAAAGGCACCGGCTCCTCAGTTCTGCCTCCAGCTCCCTCCCATCTCACTGCACAAGTCTTGGCATTTGAACTTTTGCTTAAAGATTCTTTTAATTTTATATCTTTGTGTCTATAGATATGTATGCTACATGTGTGGAGGTGCCCAGGGAGGCCAGAAGAGAAAGTCATTTGATTTTTTTTTTCAACATCTACAAACACAAAATAGAAAACAAGAGTAGAGCCCTATAAACTTAGAAAATATCCAGTGTTGTGTTCTGAGATCAGTGATCAAGGAACTAGAAAAGGTGTTGCTTTAGGGGCCGAGAGATGGCTCAGCAATTACAAGCGTTACGGAGAGAAAGGAGGGAAGCAGGGAGAGAGGGAAGCAGTGAGTTTTTACGTAATTCAGCTTTTGGACGATTGAATTCGAACATTAGACATGTTAGAGCCGATTCTGTACTAGACAGTTATTAAACCAGGTGCTTCCTTCTGAGACAGGGTCTTATGTGGCTCAAACTGACACAGAGAGGGTGGGGAAGGGTCTGTGTGTCTGTGCCTGCCTCATTTTATTTGCCCCTACCTTATATGAGGATTGCTCAGCAAGTACTTACTTCTTAATGTGAATGGGAGACTTCAAATCTGTAAAATTTTCATTTTAGAACAAGGAAGTGTTTCTTAATTGGAATGTATATTTTGTAAGAAAAGATCCCTTGGTTTAAAGATGGGTTCAAAAGGTGATGGTGAGAAGCTGGAGAGATAGCTCAGCTGCCTAACTCCAGCTCCAGGGGATGCCATACCTCTTGGCCTCTGTGGGCATCCGCACTCACATGCATATACCCACACACAGACATAATAATCTTTATATTTAAGAAAGGGTAATGGTAGTGAGACTTAAGAACTGGACATAGGTGGAAGGCTAAAAATAACTTTGGTTTAGTCAGCAAGGAATGAAGGTGTGGGACCATTGAAGAGATTAAAAGGGGCTGGTTACACTAAGCAATGGGTAAGGAAGATTGGCTAAGCCACAGAGAATGCATCAAAAAGAGAAGCATCATTGCCCAGTCAGGACTTGAAATGCCCTAACTCTGACAACGTACAGCCTTGAAAGACGATGGGTGTGGTGATGTGGATCTCAGTATTTGGTTAAAGAAAGATGGATATGCATTGTATTACCATGATGTGAGCTTCCCTACCATTTTTAAGGGTATACACTCCCTTGAGAATATAGACCACATCCATTTTGTTTCTGGCACATAGTAGTTGCTCAGTAAATATTTATTGAATAAATGAATTAGTTTGACCTTTTCCAGTGTTCTGCATCTTCACAGATAACTCATTTAATATTCTACCTCCCCCCTTTCCCTCCCCCCACTCCCCCCCCCTCCGTTCACCTTTTTGGTGATGTAAACAAGATAGATAATAATATCCACAATGTAACACAGATTAAGCTACACTGAAGTTCAAATGATTAGCAGAGAGTAAGGAAAAGAAGCATTTGGAGACAGATCTCATACAAGATGAGTTGTTACGTTACTGTTTTAGAGTTTCGTAACCATCTACTCCTACACTCAGCCTTCCACTTTGTCTATCTCCCAGGTCTTTTGTTTTGTTCTCTTCTTATCTGGGGATCCTTTGGCTTTCTGTAGCATCAGATGCCATTCCATTTAAATAGCTTATTTCTTGTCCATGCTCCTTTACTTACATGGGAAAACCCTTATATTCTACTCCTAAAGTCAGACTGTGCTTCCTTACTCATTATTTAGAGCCTAACACAGAAAACTCAGGCCCTTCTTTCCAGTGTGTTGTCTCTTAAATTTTCTGCCCATCTGTGTACATTATGCACATTTTTAGAGAAGAGGAGGAAAAGAACAGAAATGGAAAAGATTTTGCAGTGGGATGCCAGGGAAAAGGAGTGAAAATATAGACAAGATGATGGTGGGGTAAAATCAGTATTTCAGAGCACTGTCTGTTCTTTCAGAGGATGCAGGTTTGAGTCCCAGCACCCCATGGTAGCTTACAACTGTATGAAACTCCAGTCCCAGCACATCTGATGTTCTCTTCTGGCCTTAACAGCCACTAGACACATACTTGGTGCACAGACAGACATACAAACAGAGCATCCGTACACACTTGAAAAGAGAGAAAGATGTTTATGAAGAAGAAACTGAGTTTTTTTCTTTTGAAATAGGATCTCACTGTAGTCCAAGCTCAAACTCATAGTCATCCTCCTGCCTCAGACCCTTAACAAACATAAACCACCATATCTAGTTTAGAACTTTTTAATTCACTAATTTAGAGGGACAAAGAAAAGGATACAGATGGCTGAAGTCTACGGAATGTACGCTTTAAGTACTAAACTTATTTTTTTTTTCATAGAATTTTTTGGCTTCGTATGACCCTGTGAGCTTACACAGGAGAATGAGCGTAGGCCACTAAAGTCCCCTAATAACTCACTAATAAGAACTCTTGATTTTTACTTCCCAAGTGCTAGGGTTCCAAGCCTGCCTCACCATGCCCAGTTTAAGCCTGCTGGGATCGAACCTAGGATTCTTTTAGGACATAGTAAGCCAGCACTTTGCCAGCTGAGCTGCACCCTTAGCACTGAACAAAAATAATTTAACCGAAGGTTACAGGTCCTACACACCTGACTGTGACTGGTCGATTAGTTGATCTTCTCTGCGGTTACTGTCCATGCACCATCCACATGGACATCTTTTCCTTGCCTCAGTTGGTTCCTTAGCCCAGTTGCTCCTCCTTAGTTCATATTCAGGAACCATCTAGAGGTGAGAACAACACATAAAAACTGTTTCCAACAGAGCTAGGGAGTTAGTTCACTTGATAAAGGCCTAAGAAGAACCAGGTCTGGCTCTGGAAGTGGAAAGGCCGGTGATGTTTCACATGCTTACAGTCCCTGTCCTGAGGATTTCATTTCAACCTTCACATATACATTCAAAGAGACTTTGGTTTACAAACATTGACATCTTCAAGAACAAAGAACTAGAGAAGGGGTGAAAGTTGTTTTATCACCCAGAACTGTGTAATTTCACCAGTGCTCATCTTACCACCATGCTTGGCTGCTTCTGTCATTTAATGTGATGCCATCATTAACGTAAATGTAACACCCACAGGAGATTCAGATTTTACTCCTCAACACTTAGAATACAGCCACACCCAGTTTCTGAAGTTCCTGCCTGAGCTAAATCTAGATATTAGATTAAATTCTCAAATTTTACTGAGGATTCTAGACAAGTAATGTAAGAAACAGCATAATTGAACTGTAATCTGAGTTTTCCATTAATAAGCAGAACCTACCAAAACTTAACAATCACAAGCAGATAGTGTATGTTTGTGTATCTATGTCCAGAGGGACACAGAATATTATGCAAAGTAAGAGGTGAGCTTACTTGTGATATCTAATATCTAAAGAAGAGAGTAGCAACCTACATTTTTACAGGTTACAAAGATAATTCCAAACTAGTATAGGAAGCAAATGCATATTCTCATAATGATTAATTGTTTTGCTGACTCTAAGAAGAGATGGCGTTTTGGTGAGAGAAGCCGCTTGTGTAACCTATTAACTCAAGATAATTACAAAAGTCACTTTGCATTATATATTGTGTAGTGCACATTGAACTACTCCTTCCTTGGTCTCCTCAAGTTGTTGGGAGAAGTTAACATTTTGAGATCACGAACGACTAATTTAGACTTATCTACAGTACTGGAAATAAATATATTTGTGTGTTTAGCTGATTTGTGTGTATGTGTTTGTATGTGTTTGTATGCATGTGTGCAAGCCAAATGTCAAATTTATGATGATGAAAGGTCAAATTCATTATGCCTGAGAGAGATCATATTTAAGGCGGCGGTGCAGGTGTGTGTGTGATATGTGTGTGGTTCAGAGGACAACTTTTTGGAGTCTCTCCTTCCACCTTTACATGAGTTTCAGAAATCAATCACAGGTGGACTAGCTTGCTTGGCAAACTCCCTACTTACTAAATGATCTCACTGCCCGCCCCCTCCCCCACAGTTTCATTTTATGTGTTTCAAAGTTCGCCACAAGTTTTATTTAGTTAAAGGAGGACAACAAGTACCTGACACCTGTACGCTCATTCAAAAAGAACTTTTCATTTGAGTTTATTTTTTCTCATTGCTAGGGACTGAACCCATGGTCTCATGCATGCACTGAGCTGTATCTCTGTCCTCCTTTTGAGATAGTCTGAAATTTGTGATCCCCCTGCCTTTTGAGTACCCGAAATTAACAGGCCAGAGCTGCCCATCCTGACTCATTTGAGATTTCCTTGTATTTAATCTTTCTATGTGTATGATTGTGTGTGTGTGTGTGTGTGTGTGTGTGGTGTGTAGCCTTTGAGGTTCCAGAGCCTCTCGTCTTCACCTCCTGTCTTGTCCTGTGAACACTGGGATTACAGGTACCTGTTACTATGCCTGGCACAGGTCCTCAACATCTGCACCCCAAGTGTTTTACCCACTGAGCCATCTCCTCAGCCCTAAGATTTTTGTTTTTGTTTATTTTGTAGGTAGGTAGTTGAAAATAGGTATAATTGTAATATATTCCGAATAAGTGGCCAAGAGAGCTAACTGTAACAGACAAATTCTAGCTGTTGTGCTCTAGCTCCCATATTCTCTCTCTCTCTCTCTCTCTCTCTCTCTCTCTCTCTCTCTCTCTCTTTCTCTCTCTCCCCATTTCTTTTTCTTTCCTTCTTTCATTCATTTATTTATTTATTACAACTGTTCTAATTCTAAATTGATGGCAGTGACTCAGAGTACACTGTAGGGATCTTAGGTAGAAACAGGACATGTGTGTGCACTGAGGAAGCAGAACACAGCTTTGTCTCCACAGCAGACCTACAAAACCGTTGCTCTTGGCTTTGTGCATTCTTCTGCTCACTGTCCCTCTGCTGCAAGACCGCAGTTGTTTTCATCACTCCATTTTCCTCTTGTAAATAAAAGGTAGCATGTAATTAATTCATCATGCCCCAACATTGAGTGGGCGACAACCAGGTGCCACCAACAAACCCTCCCAGCTTCTCAGTTTAGGTCGGCTTTCCTAGATGGTTTTTTCAGGACTTGCCCCAGTTTCATACCAGGTAGATGAAGGAACTGTCTCACCTGGCCCCAGCAGCCCAGCAGCCACATAGGCCTTAGGCCTTTCCCACAGCACTTCAGAGCTCATGCTGTTGACACAATTTTACGTAGTGTCTTCATAGTCCACATATGCAATGTTTATCTTCCTTGGCTGAGAATATATTTCAAAGGAGACCTCACTTGCCTCATGTGCCCTCAAATGCTGAGCTGGTGCTCATTCCAGCTCCTACTGGGCACAGTGCACCAGTCAGAAAATTTCATCACCACTTACAACACGTGGTTTGTTTGTTTCTAAGACAGGGTTTCTCTGTGTAGTCCAGAACTTTCGCTGTAGACCCAGCTGTCCTCAAACTTAGAGATCTGCCTGCCTCTGTCTCCTAAGTGCTGGGATTAAAGGTGTATGACACCACTGTCCAATGTCCCTGTTGTCTTTTGAGAGTTTCTCACATAGCCCAGGGTCTAGCATCAGACTCCTGTAATGAAATCTGGCTCTAAACCTAGCTCTTCCTGCCTCTACCTCCCAGGTGCTGGAATTACATATGTGAAAGTATGAACCACCACACATGGCTTCTAGCTGTCTCGAAAGTCAAGTTCACTGAACATATTTTAGTAGAAAGAATTTATTTAATTGATTCACAGCTTACAATTAAATGTGAGTAAAGGAAACATATACAAAAGGAAGTGGATAAAGGGTTAAAAGGGAAGCTCTTCAGCTGCTAGTGCAGAGTTGGAGGACAGGGCAGGGCTTCCCAGCTTTACATTAGGACAACCTGATTGCAGGACCTAACTCTAAACTGCTTTTTTAGGGCTGATGGAAAGAGGTTAGGCCACAGAGTAGAACTCAGGTGTGTGGAATCCCATTCTGCTGGAGGCTCAAATCAGCTTTCAGGTTTGGGTATTACCTCGGCCACACTGAGAGGAAGGCAGCCTGGCCCAGCTGCTAGAACAGAAGACTTCAGTGCTTTGGGAAATTGACTCTTAGAGAGAATGAAAAATCAGAATTCTCAGAACGTGTGTTAGCTTCTGTGTGAGCACATTCATAAGAAATGAAGGGCTGGAAAGGACCTATTAAAATGAGTTGTGAGAAAATTTTTATAGATGTATATTCATTGTTTAGACATTTATTTTATGTATGAGTGTATGTCTGTGGATCCTGGAACTAGAGTAGTGGGAGGTAGGTGCTTGGAATCAAACCTAGGTCCTTTTCAAGAGCAACCAATGCTCTTAGCCATTGAGCCCAACCCCAGAGAAAATATAAACAATATATTTTAAATAAATATTTTAAACACCTAATAATTTTCATTTTATATGTGTGGGTTTTTACCTACATGTTTGTCTGTGTACCACATACATGTAGTGCAAGGCCAGAAAAGGACATTGGATCTCCTGGGACTGTAGCTGCAGATAGTTGAATCCCCATGTGGGTACTGAACATCAAACTGGAATAGCAACCAGTGATTTCTCTTAATAGTTGACAGTCTCTTCAGCCTCCTTGTAGAGATTTTAAAAACAGGTGTTTATTATCGGTTCTTTGAGTAGTAGATTGATACCTCCTTTAAAGAGACTAGTAGTCAACTGAAAGCTGTACCAAGACAGTTTTCCAACCATTGTGGACTAATTGTGGTAAGATGCATTCTTCCTTTCCCACGTGTCTTTTAACACAGTTTTAAACATACAGAAAAGCTGAGAGAAGTAAATTCATTACCTCATACTTAGATTGAAAAAGTAGTTCTGTCATATTTACTTTACACCTGGCACATAGTAAGAAAAATAGCTGTTACTGTCATTCCATAAGTTAGGTATTGCTCTTACTCCTTTTACAGATGGGAAGGCTGAACAAGAGAGGTTACACCAGGAAATTCAACTAGATTCAGATCTGTGGTGTTGAGTCTTTATTTGATCAGAAATGCCAAGGGATGTTGATAGCTGTTTTGCTGCAAATGTCCCTTGAGAAAGTGACATTTAAGCTAGGCAAGAGTGAAGTAAGCAAAAAGCAGATCTGTGAAGGCATACTCCAACAAAAGTATTGAAATCTTGGAAAGTATTGAATTACTAGTTTGGATGATAACTTAATGTACTGAAGAATCGTTTGCACCACTTTCTAATACCAGCCAGTGGGAGGCATTGCTGTGAGTTTAAGGCCAGCCTGGTCTACATCTCGAGTTCCAAGACAGCCAAGGCTACTTAGAGAAACCCTGTTTGTTCTACTATCCCTTCCCCCGCCCCCCAAACGATTTAGTGAAAAGTATTCCTGGGCACTGCTGTTTATGCAAAGGAAAAGCCAATCAAACTCCTTCGATTTTAGTAGGTCTGGTTGTGTGCCTTCCCTCTAACTTTACTCTCTCATTCTGCAGATACTGATCAGTGCCTGTCATGTGTCAGCACTGTTCTAGGTTCTCCGAATGCATCCAAGACTGTGATATAGTGGTTGTTCAATTATCTCTTGTATAATGAGCTAAGAGTTACAGGAAGCTGTAACTCAGGCTTTCCTAATTAACTGCCTGTTAGTGTGGAGCTGCAACCCCAGGGAATGCAGACTTTTTTAAATTGCTAAAAGAAGCCTCATGGACCTACGAAAGGCCCTGGCTTCAGCCTCATTGAATATATATCCCATTCTGTGAACAAGATGTGAGTAAAATAAATATGCCATTTGGTATAAAATAAATTACATGGGACCAGTGAGCTGGCTTAGTGGGTAGGTAAAGGCACTTAGGGCTTAGCCTCCAAGTTCAGTCTCTAGAACCAACAAAATGGAAAGAACCTACAAGTTGTCTTCTGACCTCCCATGACTTGTACATACACACTCTCTAAATAGATAAATAAATAAATGTAATAAAAATTTAGCAGTTACATGTAGTGTTAGGTAATGACAAATGTTATGGAGAAAGTAAAACAGAGATGAGGTCTTAGAAAGCTAATGTAGGTATGTGATTTATTTTTAATGTGAGCCTAGCCTTTAACAGCTAAGACATCTCTCCAGCCCTGGGTGTGTAATTTGTAATATAAGAATTCAGGAAAAGGATTCCCAGAGGTGGGGACACTTCTGTGTTCAGCTCTATCAAGGCCTTTTCCTCTTCAGCCTTTTGTACTTGATACATTCTGCTGAGATTCCTTCCCCTCTAACTCTGCCCCAATTCTTACTTGGCTTTTTATCCTTTAGGCTTTTCTGTTTGTCATTTAATTTTGCCTGTGTATGTTGCATTTCCAGTTGCTAGACAGCACTGTGCTGGGGCTTTAGGGTAACCCATACATAAAATGACCACTAGAGTTCTTTGTTATCACTGGGGTTTTGTGAGACAGTTTCATGTAACTCAAGCTGGTGTGAGACTCCGGAGCTCCTGAGTGCCCAGATTACAGGCAGGCACTACCACCCCTGGTCCAGCAGGCTGTTCTAAAAATCTAGGTCATTATAGAAAATCTGGGACTTTTCTTGGCTTGTGGTTTTATGGTTAATGTGGAGAAATGAGGATATGTGAATGTTTATCTTTCTTAGGAACTTGTGGATAAAACTATTCCTCTCATTGACTTCTATGCTTTGTCCTCACAAAAGACCAGCACGAGATACTAATATTATTCCAAACTCTCTGTTGACTGAGGATGATTTAGGGTTTTAGCTCCCACTTCTTCTTCCTGCTAATGGTTTTTTTTTTTTTAACCCAAAGTCACATTTGAGAATTGATTTTTCTCAGGTTCTTGTTGGCAGATTTTAATTGTATTGCCTTTCTTGTCTATGATAAAATAAGGATACAACTTGGAAAGGGCACCTGCGGAAGTTAATTAATAGAAGTCTCATGTCACCACTCTCTAGGCCCAGTACATGCATGCTTCTGATGAGTCACTGCTTAGCATTTATGGATGCCCATATTCCAGTATTGGCAAGCACAGGCTTTGCCCAGGGGACCCAAGAGCTAAATCACCCACTTGATCTGTGACTTTCTTCCCCACTTAGTTTGTTTGTGGCCACAGGGAAGAAAATTGGAGATAAAAACTGTAAAGGCAAGGGGAAGACTAGACTGTCACTCACTGTTCCTGCCCAGAAAGAGGAATCTGGGGACTCAGGTGCAAGGTTTTGACACAACAAATCTGCCACGAGTAACCCATTCTCCTCAGGTCGAGGATGGTGAATTTCCGAATGGTTGCGTGTTCCTTTCCTCTTTGCCCTAAAGCTGTCTTTCTCTTTCTCTTTCACTAATTGCTTAGCAGTTGCTGGTGCAATTAAAGCGAGTTGTGTCTGCAGCCTCTGTGGTCTGCTGTCAGCACCCTCTCTCCAAGGTCTTCATCTTCCTGCTAGGGCTGGGTGAACATCTGAGTTTTGATGCAAGGAGGGGGAGCACCCATGGCTGCAGTTAAGTGAATTTCTCTAAAAGCAGCAGCTTGCAGAGTTAGAGTTCTCTTGACACTAATCATTTCACCAAACCAACCCCTATGCCTCCAAGTGCTGTTTACTATTTTAATGGGGCTTGTATTTGGCAGCACAGTATAGAAATGATTCCTGCTTGACTTGCTTTGATTGGTGATATAGAAAATGCTTTTCATTTTTACATGGGAAATACCATGAATGACAGCCTCAACATGAAGAAGAGTCAAAAACAAATCCAAGGGTTTCTGTGGAAAATTAAGAATCCAGATTTTAGAATTGGGGATATATCTTAGCAGGTTTTACAGTCTGTCTGTCTCTCCTTTCTCCTACACACACACACACACACACACACACAAAACAGATTATTTCTTGAAACTGGAAAGCAAGAAAACAAATTCTTGGGCTAGAGAACTCAGCAGTTCAAAGCTCTGATTGTTCTAGCAGAAGATCAGGTTCAAATCCCAGCACCCAAATGGCTGCTAACAACTCTGTGTTAACTCTAGTTCTGGGGACTCTAGTGCTCTCTTCAGGCCTCTGTGGGCACTAGGCACACATGTAATGCACAAGCATATATACAGGCAAAACACCGATAAACATGAAATAAAAATAAACCTTTTGTTGATTTTGAGAAAGGGTCTCATTGTGTAGTCCAGGCTGGCCTGGAACTCTCAATGTCAGCCACTCACAGAGATCTTCCTCACCTGCAGGGGTTAAAGCTGTGTGCCTGACTTATAACTAATTTCAAACAGAAAGATAGAGGAAAAGATTCTTCCTTAAAGCCTTCCTAGATCTGCTGCCTTGCCCATGTTTTCAATGTAGTCTGTAAAAAACCATTTCAGACTTCATTTTGTTGTTGTTTCATTTGGTTTTTGTTTGTTTGCCTCTGGGTGTTCTGTAGTCCTCCTACTCACTGTGAGGCTGAAGGTAACGTTGAACTTCTGATCCCCCTAACAGCACTTCTCAAATACTGGGGTTTTCAGGCATGCTAGGCAATTATATACTAAGTGAGCCACATTCCCAGCACCTTTTCAGGTTTCTGAGCTCCAGAACTATATGTTAATAAGTTTATGTGACTTTAAGCTATTAAACTTTTTGTAATCTATTCAGGTGGCAATAGAAAATATATGTAGCTATGGAGAATGTCTTACATGTATCTTCACATGGACTCAAATCATCTCCATTATGCCTTTTTATTTATGTCTGAAGAGTTCATTTTTCTATTTCATGTTAACTACATTGAACTGTCTGTTCTTATTTGGGACTATAGTTTCTTCTTGTTTTGGAGACCAGAGCGCTGACTCGGGAGTAAAGAGTATGTGCTCCTCTTGCAGAGGACTAGAGTTCAATGCTCAGCACCCACGCTATGCTTATAATCACCGAGCCGTCTCTCCACCCCCCGTCTGAAAGACTCCAGGGTACTAGATTACACATATGTGCCAGTATACCTGACCATTAGCATCTAATGTTTTCATGGTTCATCCACAAGAGAGCCTGTGTCAGTACATTCAGATCTCCATATTATCTGTGGATCTAACCACCCAAAGTTCAAAAATATTTGGGTGGGAACTCCAGAAATTAAAAATGAACAAAACATTTGAATTGTCATATACTAGGTCATCTGATGAGTTCACGCATATGAAGTGGTATATAAGTGTTATATTTGATTTTACTAGTGATTTGAAGTAAATGGGAGGGGCCAGGCATACTTGTAATCCCGGAACTTGGGAGGCAGTGGCAGGAAGATTGTTGTAACTTTGAGACCAGCCTGGTCTATATGAGTTTCAGGCCTTCCAGGGCTACAATGAGACACTGTCTCAAATAAAACAAAATGGTATATGGAGGGACACGCACACGCACACACACACACATACACGCACACACACGCACACACGCGCAAACACACATACTTTTTATATAAAAGGTTTAACCATCTTTGTATTTTTATAGGAATGAGCGGTGATTAGTCTCCCACAGATATGGAGGGGTGACTACACTGTTTTCTTTTTATTGCTCAATTCATGTTCTGTATCTTGATATTATATTTGGTTTATCCATTCATTACTTTGCAGACTTTTTGATGATGACAAATAATACTGCTATGAACACATATGAGTCTTTGTGTGGCCATGTATCTTGTATCTTTAATTCTTCTAAGTACATTCCTAGGGGTAGAATTGGTATGTCATATAATAACTGTGGTTTTTTAACTTGGTGAGGTGCACCACTTTATATTCCTATCAGAAATTTCCAATTATACTGTCCTAGTTAATTTAATTGGCAACTTGATACAACCTATAGTCATCTGAGAGGAATGTCTTGACTGAGGAATCTAGGTCAGATTGTCATATGGCATGTCTGTGAGAGGGGATTGTTCACTTATGTGGGGCTCAGCCCACTCTGGACAGTGCCACTATCTGGACAGGTGGCCCTGGGATGTTTAAGGAGTCCAGCAAAGCTAAGAGTCTGCAGGCAACAAATGAACAGCATTTCTGTATAGTTTCTGCTTCCATTTCCTACCTTGGTCCTCAATGGTGGGCAATGACCTGAAAGTATAGGCCAAATAAACCCTTTCCTCCCCTAAATTGCTTTTGGTCATATAGTGTTTTATCACAGCAGTAAAAGTAAACTAGAACACATTCAAAACATTAAAAATCTCTCTCTGGAGTTCAAAGTATATACTTTTTCAGCAGCTATCATATTTTGACTCTTAAGCCTGATATAGTCCAAAAGTCATTGATTACATATCTTAGTCATAAAATTTCAGGAAGATGCCTCGTTCTCAGTGTTTTGGTTTTGTAATAAAAATGCTTGTCTGAATGTAGATGTTTATTCTGATAGATACATTTGTAATAAAGTCCAGGTTAATAGAACTGCTAACACTTACACTAGTTTGAATATAGACAAGGTTAGAATTTATTACAGTATTAAGCCAGTTCAAGTTAAGTTGAAATCCCAACCACTAAGGAGACTGAGGCAGGATACTCTGTTTTAAAACATAAAAATTAATTAATCCGAATACCTAACCCATAGCCTGAATTGGTGCTGATATCTGACTTGTGTGCCAAGCAACAGTGCTAAATACTTTTTATATATTTCATTTAATTCGTATAATATGTACCAGTGTATCTTAATGAAGACACTAGGCATAAAGAGATTAAATGGCTTTCTTAGAAGAAGACAGCAAAATATCAGAGCACAGGTTTCAAAGTCAGTTTTTTCCCATGATTATCGCTTCATCTAAAGTTTTTTAGTATCAATCAGGTCACTCCCTCTACTCTTTTCTAAAACATTACATTTCAAGAACATGGTTTTATGTGAGATTTTCCTTTCTACAGGGTTAAATTTATAAATAAAATGTTTTTAAATTCATATTGGAAATAGATTCATATATTGTTGATTTGGCATGAAAAACTATCCTTTCAGAAAACTCTTATATATTCACAGTGAAGTGTCACAGACAAGTGACAGCAAAAACTGAGACTAATAGGTGCTAGTGTAAAATTAGGTGTGGTCTGTCAAGCCCCATGTTGCAAGCCTTTTATCCTAGCTATTCTGGAAGCCAGATAGGAATGTCACAAGTTCAAGGCCAGCCTGAGCAACTTAGTAGGACCTTGTGTCAAACTTTTAATTTTTTTTAAATGAGAAACAGTGAGTTGGGACTTCTAGTTTGCTGGAAAGCAGAAGAGCTAAGTTTGGGCTGATCTCAAAGAAGTTGGAGAGGGAAAGAAAAGACTGCATATGCCCCATTTAACTTACAAACTTAAATCCTTCCTAGCTGTCAAATGCTTACTGATTAAAAATACCAAGTCCTGCAAAGCATATTGGTTCACATCCATAATCCCAACACTCAGAAGGCTGTAACAGAAGGATTGCTGAGAATGACAGGCCAGCCAGGGCTGCTCAACATGACCCTACCTCAGAAAAGGAAGTTGGGAGAAAGGATCAATCTATCTGTGTGCAAAGAGTTCTAGACTTTAGTTGATCTGACTGCTCAGTATTCAAGTTTTAGGGCCTTAACTGAGTATTATCTATGAAATGACACAAGGTCATGTACTTAAATAAGTGAAAACAGGGCTGTAGAGAAGTCTCAGTGGTTCAGAGTACTTGCTACACAGACAGTGGTGGCACATGTCTTTAATCCCAGCGCGCGCGTGCACACACACGAGAACACACACACCTTGCGCGCGAACACGTCTGTCTGCCTGCCTGTCTGTTTGTTTTGTATCCTGTTACCCTAGGAAACGGATCCAGAACCAGCATAGATCTGCTTAAGTAAAAATAAACCATAGTTGACAATGCCAGCTCCCCTATGGTAGCCAGCGGCTTTCCTTATAACCTCATAGCTCCAGCATACATAGATTTGGAGGAAAATGTGGTGGGTTTAGGTAAAGGTAAATAATGGAAGCCCTGGAACAGAGGAGAAATAATAATTATCCCGGTCCTCTTGTGCTCTCACTTGGCTCACGTGCTCACTGTCTCTAGTGGGAGGGTGTACACATGCGGAGAGCAGAGGACAACCTCGGGTGTCAGTCCCCATCTTCCGTTTTGAGAGTAGGACTCTCTGCTGTCTTTCACTGGGTAATCAGGGTAGTTGACCTACAGTGATACTATTTCAGCCTTCCATCATTTAGAGAGACATGCTGGTTTGACAGCTGTTTACCCAGCCCTGTCCAGCTTTATCATGGCTTTTAGAGATCTAACCTAAGGTCATCAGGTTTATGCAGCTAGTACCTTAGCTGCTGAGCTGTCTCCCCAGCCAGCCCTACTCTTATAACAGTGTGTTTTGGAATGACAGTTAGTAGAAATTTGACCCTAGTATTGTGTATTCAATATTTAGGTCCTACAAAATTGCTCAGGCTGGCCTTGAACTTGTGACATTCCTATCTTGACTTCTAGAATAGCTAAGATAATAAGCTTGTACCACCATGAGGCACCATCAAGAATTTAGATAAGCAAGCTCTCCATACATCACAGGTTTTTATGATTGGAAAATAGCAGTCACTTGAATTCAGTGACTAGCTGCATTTTTTGCTTGCTTTGCCTTATTCATTTGTTGGTTGGTTTGTTTGTTTGCTTGTAAATATGTATGTGGGTGCACATTTGCTATGGTACATGTGTAGAAATCTGATTACAACTCAAAGGAGTTGATTCTCTCCTTCCCACATATGGGTCCATGTGTCATGCAGTTTTACACACACACACACACACACACACACACAACACACACACGCTAACTCAAGCTTGGAACTTGTAGCTCTTCTTCCTTAGTCTCCCAAATAATATGATTACAGAGGCATAACCACTCTGGCTAATTATTTTAGTGTTACCCATTCTCTGTGCCTCCTAAGAATCAGCAGATGCACTTTCCCCTGGATATTTCTAATATGAAGCTGAATATGTCCTGCCTTAGGGGTTTGCATATGCTGTTCCCTCTGCTTGTTGTTTACTCAGGTTCTTCACGTGACTGGCTCCTTCCCATCCTGGGTCTCAGTTTAAATACACCTCTTCAGAGATTCCACCTGCCTGTCTTAATGTAACTCCCATGGCAGTTGTTTCTATTATCCACATGCCCTATATCCTCAAAAGCATGCTCCCCCCAATTCCATCTTTGGGGGTGGGGGTTGTATGATTTAATATATCGTCCCAGATGTCTTGAAACTCACAGTTCTCCTGCATCATCATCCTCTTGAGCCCTGGAATCACAGAGGTGAGACAAATGCCTAGCTCTAGTAATTCCTAATTTCTATGTGTTTACTGGTCTTTTGCCCCTCTATGTTCAGTGCATAATATAAAAGCTTTCCAGGGAAAGAACTCAATAACTGTTTGATCAGTGATCAAGCTCTGTATATCCATATCTTGAAAGACAGTAGGAAGCACTAAGATTTGGGGCTCCCATTTCTCTTCTGACAATGCACATAGCATGAGTCTTGAAGAGTAGAAAGCAGCGGCTACACTTACCTATGATGCTGCTGTATGTCAGGCAGCTTTGAGTTAATATTTTATTATCTATAGTCCAGCTTGTCATGCCTCGGTTTTTTCTCTTCTCTGTGGCTTGTCACCCTCCTACTTGACTCTGACTCAGATTCTTCACACTAAAAGGATATATCAGAGGAGTGGCATGTTCCTGAGAGGGTGGAATGACAAGAGCCACCGGGGATCTCTTTCTCTGAGGTCACAGTTTGGAGTCTAGAATGAAAGGGAATTTGAGTGCCTCTTGTTCTTGCTCAGTGCCCTCAGTTTGAGTGCTTAGCTGGCAGGCAGACACCTTTTCCTCCTCTGTACTGTCAGAGCAGCATGAAGGTCAGGCAGAGAGAGACAAATGAGAGCAGCTCAGGGAGAGGAGGTTACCACGGTAACAAGCAGGCAGGCCTGCTATTTGGAAGCAGGCCTAATCTTTCTCTTCCTTCTCAGTACTGGAAGATGGGTATTGTGTAGCTGACCTGCATCCTTGGGGTGGGAACCGTAATCCCTTTCTGACAGTTCCTAGTGACACGGGAATGAGCTGCTTTGCATTTTAATTTGATAAACAGAAGCCACAGTTTTCTCAGAAGTGCTAGAAACATGGCTTTTTCTGGCTCTGTTCCAGGCAGAATTCTGGTTGCCACAGAGAGGAGTTTTGGATTGCTGTTTATTTCTCAATAAAGACCTTGTATATCTGCATATTTGTGAAACGTGCCTATTGGAATCAGACTTAATGCAAGTTATCCTTTGGAGATATGCTAAGCTTTGTCCTGCCTTAGAGATTTGTATATGCTGTTCTCTCTGCCTGTTGTTACTCGTAGGTTCTTCATGTGACTGGCACCTTCCCATCTTGGGTCTCAGTTTAAATACAGCTCTTCAGAGATACCATCCGTGGCTGTCTTAATGTCACTCCCATGGCAGTTGTTTCTATTATCCCCTATATACCCACATATATACATACACATATATGAGGATAATAGTAATAATAATATATAATAATAGCAATAATAGTATATACATACATATATGCCCTTGGAAGACTACTGAAGCCAGGCATAGTGGCACATTTAATCCCAGCATTTGTGAGGCAGAAGCATGCAGGGCTCTGTGAGTTTGAGGTCAACCTGGTCTACTTGGTGAGTTAGTTACTCTCAGGGCAATGTAGAAGAAACCCTGTTTCAACTAACAAACGCAAAGACCACTGAGATACTCCTGCCAGCCAGCTGTTCTGAGCCAGACACCCGGCAAGCATACAGCGGTTATTTTATTCTCTGACCTGTGCACCCCACCCCACCCTCCCTGAGGTCTCGCTGTATGGCCCTGGCTAGTGTGGGTCTCTCTGTGTAAAGCGGGCTGTCCTGCCTCTGTCTGCTGAGTGCTAGGATCAGAGGCATGGCCACTTCACCTGGCCGTTTTCAGTATGTTCAATCTTCTTATTTTTCCTACCTGCACTTGTCTTATTAACTCAGCACCTTTTACGGTAATGAAATATGTATATATGCTTCCCTTTTCTCTCAAAAGTAAATTTAAAGCAAGAAGAATAAATTTTCAGTATAATAAAAACATCCTCCAAAAACATAAGCTAAAGTCATCTTTCCAAACCTCCACTTTTGGTGACTGTTTAAGAATTATTTATGCTCTCGTAGGGATCACTTTACATTGCTGGGCTGTCCCACACTGTGTTATGACCTTTTATCTTTATAGTCATTGGAAAGAAATAGGTTGTGGTTACCTGTCCTTAACAGTAGAGATTCTTCTTTGAGGAGCACTCTGGTTGTTTCTGAATTTGTTTTGTTTCTATTCGGCTATAAAGAACAACAACATTGAGAAGATGGGCACACTCTTGTAATTGCTCACCTGGAAGATGGAGGCAGGAGAATCAAGGTCATCCTTGTCTGAATAGAGAGTTCTAGGCCAGCTTGTACGGTCGTGTACCAACACACCTGTCTTAGTTTTTTTAAAAACAAGTTTAGTTTGCTTTGCTAGAGTACTGAATAGCAAGTACCCTCTTTGACAGAATACTTAAGTTTTGATTGAAGTCTTTTAAGTCCAAAGTAATCATAGTAGAGAATATAGAATTTGTATTCAAAATCAGTGGTCTTGTCAATGGAAGAGTGCCAGAAAGTACAGACAGGCAGTTGTCCACATTTTCAGATGTGTAGGCCATAAAGCTAACATTGATCAGAAGTAGACTTCTAGGTTGTGAGCTGTTACATTTTCCTTCCTTTGCAACTAGGCTTCTGTAGAATAGCATGGTATAACAAAAAAGAGACTATGCTTCAGAATTAAGACATCCTTTGGCCTTGTCATATAATGACTGTTTATATGCATTTCATTTCTTGACATGTGTGTGTGTGTGTGTGTGTGTGTGTGTGTGTGTGTCTGTGTAGGTCAGAAGAGGACAATTGAGGCAGTTGTAAGCCACACAGTGTATATACTACGAACTGAATTTGGGTCCTTTGGAAAAGCAACAAGTACTTTGAACCATCTCTCCAATCCCTAACAAGCATTTTGTTTAACTTTCTATTTTCTGTCAGTACTATCATCTATTTCATAGGGGCATTCCGAGCTATGTAAGATAATATATATGCACAGTTTACACACAAAAGTCTAGTGTTCCTTACACCTCATCATGGTTTTCTTTACCTGGTATAGTTGGCTTTAGGGACTTAACTTGTACAACTAGAACCTCTCTGTTTGACACTGGCCCATCTTCTTATTGCTGCTTTTAACATTTTTCTTTTCCTCTTCCTCTTTTTCCTTTTCTTCCACCTTTCCCTCTCTGCCCATTCCTCTTCATGGTTCTAGGAAACTAACTCAGGGCTTCTTGATGCAGCTCTGCAGGCACATCACCTGTGAGCCAGACGGCCGGCTTCCACTTTCTTCTTTAAGCCCTGTTTTCTCTTAGCTCTTGTGATGCCCGTCAGTTTTTGGTTTTTGTCTGTTTAATTCCTGGGTTCTAGAATCAAACTGTATGAGTTTGAATCACTGATTTTTAGATTCCTGTGTTATTTGGTTTTCTCCTGATGTAACATACCCAAGAAGAAAAAAACTCACACCTTAGGAAGTTTGCTTTGGCACATTGCTTTAGGTCTTTCTGTTCATGATCATTCGACCTAGTTGATTTTGAACCTCTGGTGAGACAGTACATCTGGTGGAGAAGACGTAGCAGAGGGTATCTGCTCAAATGACCCAAAAGTAGAAAACAGAACAAGAAACTACCTTTGAAAACATAACCCCCAGTGACCTGAAGAGCTCCCATTAAAGCCCACCACTTTCCAATAGTGACAAGTGGAACCAAACTGGTAGCAACTATTTACTTCACCCAACAACTTTGAGTTCATTTCTCTCCTCCCTCCATGTGGCCCAGTATATTCGTGTTTAAAAGCAGAGTGCTTGCCTAGCGTGCACATAACACTAGGTTCAGTGTCCAGCACCACATAAACCAGACGTGGTGGCACACGCCTGTGGTCCCTGCACTCAGGAGGTGGAGGCACAAAGATTAGAAGTTAGAAGTTATCTTCAGCCCCATAGTGAATTGGAGGCCATAATGCCTTTAAAGAAAAGGAAAGGCAGCTTCTAAAAGTAACCACTGTGGATTTTAAGAAGTAAATGAAATGTTTGTAAATTGCTTTCCCAAAGGCTTGGCATACGCATATAATAAGCAGAAAACTTCACGTTAGTCACTGTGATTACTGTCAGCTTCAGAGTTCCTTGTGGTCTTTCCTTTCTGGATTTATTCCTTTGAATATTGCTGTTCTCTTCCCTGAGTCCTGTTCTTTGTGTAATTAATATCTGCGACTATCTCACCCAAGCAAGTGTGGAGCTTTATTATCTACTATCCGACTTGTCTCTGAAATTCCTGACTTACACATCCAGCTCCCTACACTTGATTTTGTCCCGGTAACAAATTTGTCATCAGTGCTACTGTACTTTGTCTCATTGTACGTCCTGTTTGTGATAATGACCCTAGAAACTTAAAAACAGCCCAGATGTTTCCTGAACATGGAGTCATTCACCAAGTCCTACTTATTCTGCCTCTAATCCGTAGTTTTTCACTTTAAAGCATAATGGATCATGTCACCTTCCTGATTATCATTTTGCATTGACTCTTTACCTGGTAGGCATCCCACCATTCTCTCCAATTCTTCTAACAAATGGCTGTTGCTTCCACTGAGACTTTATTTGGTATTACATACAACCAAAAGTAACCTAATTTTCCTAATATTTTTGTTGAATTTATCCCTTAAGATTGAGCTGAAGGCTTACCTAGAAAGTACAGTGCCCTAGGTTTAATAGCCAATCCTACAGAAGCAAAAAGAAAAGATGGCTGTGGCACACACCTTTAGTCCTAGCATTCAGGAGGCAGAGTCAGGCAGGTCTCTAAGGACAGCCTGGTCTACAGAACAAGTCAGCCAGGGCTACGCAGAAAAACCCTGTCTCAAAAAAACAAGACAAAAAGGTAAATAGATACAAACGTATGTACATATGTGCATACACACACACACACACACACACACAAACTTAAGTGATGCAACTAAAATGTTTCCTGCTTCTGTTCCAGGCAGACACAGATGATCCTGCCCTTGTGTAGGGACCTCATTTGCATCTATTACATTCTTTAATGATTCGCTTATATTTGTTTTGTCACATGTGACCTAGAGGCAGTAATCATACTGCATTCGCTATTCACTATACTGTAGTGCTTACATCGTCATAGATATTTAATGGTGTTGAGTAAAGAAAAGGAAAGAATGGCTGTAAGGAACCAGATTTAATTCTAAAGAAAGGCATACTAAGCGCCTTCATCTTTCCACCTCTTTTTACCCCAGTAGGGTTATTAAGTGGGTAGATTAGCATGCCTTGGTTTTTGTCAAAGTATTAGTGAGTAGGGGCCTATGAGAGTACCAGATGTTGTTAGCTCAGATGGAGGTGGTATACCACAGAATGCCTTTAGTCCAGTCTTGTTCCACATTTTTATTCTAACACAAGTCACTAAGTAAAAAATACCACAATCTTGTGGGTCATATAGTGGTCCAGACTTTTTTAAGCAGTGATAGGAAGTGGCTAAAGCTAGTGTAAGCTATGAGGACTTTGTTCATCCTAGAAATGGGATTTACTAGCTTCAAGTAAAGGCCCAAATGTTATCTAGTTTCTGTCATTGCTATGTCCTGTTCTCCTTTTCTTTGGGCCAACTTCATCCTCATGCAAACCTCTTTCTTTTCTTTTCTTTTTCTTTCTTTCTTTCTTTCTTTCTTTCTTTCTTTCTTTCTTTCTTTCTTTCTTTCTTCTTAAGGTTTTTATTATTTTTATGTGTACGAGTGTTTTGCCTTCATGCATTATGTGTGTGAGTGGTACCCAAGGTGACCAGAAGAGGTCATCACATCCCCCGGAACTGGAGTTCATTCAGAGTATTAGTGGCCATGTTGTTTCTGGGAAGTGATCCTGAGTCCTCTGCAAAAGCAGCCAGTCTTTCCCCCAGGCCCAGGAGAGACTTCTTCATAAGCCAGGCAAAGTGACCTCAGGAAGCTGCAGATTTAATTAGTCTTCATAGCTCAAGGTACCAAATGAAAAAATAACCTAGAGAGCTGGAGAATCTATTCCATACAGCTCGGATAAATCTAGGCCTGCTGCTGTAGTAGAGTGTGGTCACCGGAATGAATTCTATAGAAAAGAGCAATTCCTTTACAGGGGAAGGAGAATCAAACCCAAGCCCAGCATGGTTGTGCACACTTGTAATCCTAGAGCCGGGAAGATGCAAGCATCAGGATAATGAGTGTGATCAGCTTGGGCTTCGTGAAACCTTGTTTAGAATGAGAGAGAGAGAGAGAGAGAGAGAGAGAGAGAGAGAGAGAGAGAGAGAGAGAGAGAGAGAGAGAGAGAGAGACAAAAGCCTGCAAGTTTGCTTACTGATAAAGGCATTCACTGTCAAGTCTGACCACTTAAATTTAATTCCTAGAGACCCACATGATGGAAGGAGAAAACTGACTCCTGCAAGTTGGTCTCTGACCTCCATACAGTATGACAAACACATGTCCTCCTCCACACAATAAACAAACAAATGCAATTTAAAAAGAAAAAAGGAAAAAAACTAAGGTTAAAAACAAACCACTATAAACATTGCAGATGCTATGTAAACACTGGATGTCTAAGAGTGCCTAGTGCCGCGAGAACAGTGGAAAGCTGTGCTAAACAAGACACTGTTGTTGTTGTAGTTGTTATTGATGTTGGGTAGTAAATTTTAATTGTGTATACTAGTACTATCGACAAAACATTTTATCTTCAGATAATCAAGACGAAGACGGCGATGATGATGATGAAGTACAGGTGTTTTTGATGTTCATAGAGGAAACACTATGTAGCAAAGCGTGCCCATAGTCCAGCTCCTTGGAGGAGTGAGACAAGAGGGTCACTTGAGCCTGAGAACTCCGCCTGGGCAACATTAAAAGAGCAGCTCAGTATCTTTGAGGAAGGAAGGAAGGTGGGTGTGGTGTGGTGTGATGTGATGTGTCTGTGACCACCCAGCTATTAATACAGCTGAGATTTCCACCAGTCTGTCTTTTAGTCTAAGACAATTTTTCTGTTACTTATGATAAAAATACCTTGACCAAAGTATCTTATATAAGAAGTTTTTTTTGTCTTATGGCTCCAGAGAAGAAAATGTCTGTCATGTCATAGAGGCAAGGCAGCAAACAGCAGGCAAGGCAGCAGGAGGAGGATGCTGAGAGCCTGTATCTCAGCCACAAGCACAGAGCAGAGAGAGCAAATTGGAAGTAGAATGAGACTGTGGACACTCAGAGTCTACCCCAGTGACATATTTCCTACAGCAATGTCACACTTCATAACCCCTCCAAAAAACAGTGCCACTACCTGGGTGCCACTACAAGTGTTTAAATGCCTGAGCCTATGGGACATTCTCATTCAAACCACTACAACAATTATATATAATTTGTGCTACATGAAATTTTGTCTCAAACAAACAAGCATTGCATTGTATTTATTGCATGTCTGTGTGGGAAAAGAGCCATAGCACGTATGTGGCAGTGGTCAGAGGACAACTTAAGTGCATTGATTTTACTCCCTCCACCATGTAGCATTGAACACAGGTCCTCAAGCTTGGCAGTAAGTACCTTTACCTGCTGAGCCATCTCAGGGGTCTGGTGTGTAGAAGATATATAGAAACCCAGAAAACTTTGCTGAGAGAAACAGGACGTGGTAGTACTACTATGTAATCATAGCACTAGGAAGACGCAGCTTGAAGAGGCTCAGCTCAAGTTGGAGCCCAGTGTAATCTATATTGTGAATTTGAGGCCAGCCAGAGCTAGTGAGACCCTGTCTTTAAAAAAAAATAAAAAATAAAAAAAATAAATTAACCCATTCTATACAGTAGTTGTCATACCACTTGAAGTTTTAGACCTGTACTTTAAGCTTACATGCCAAGAACAAGAAAGTTTCCTGTAGAAAATGATGTCTCTCTTACTACAAGGTGTGGCAGACAATTTGTAGATGGGAAAGCTGAAGGAGAGAGAAGAAACTGTAATTAGAATATATTGTATGAAAAAATATTTTTAATAAAAGAAAAAAGCTACGTAATAAAAAAGATGATGTCTCAGAGTTAAAGCCTCATTTTAAAATGTATCTTAGATGATGACTTCTAGTTTCAGATAAGTTTTATCTATCCTTGGTAATTTTGCCAAAGAAATGATCATTTAGAGAGGGTGACTCCTTCCCTCTGTCAAGGGCAGGCACCAGTTCTGTCAGTGGTTTGGTCGTTTGGTCGGTTGGTCTGGTTTGTCGAGAGTAGGTCTCAGTAGTCAGAGTGTAGGGCTAGAGTTTGCAGAGGATGACTTATAACCGTGAGCTCAGATCCTCCTGCCTCTGCCTCCCAAGTAGTGACATCACAAGTCTGCACCATTGTACACAGCTTTAACATTCTACTTTCTATACAGTCTTATCTGACTATTTTGAATAAATCTAAGCATCTATCCTTTCTTGCTTGAATTTTAAAAGGAATGGTTTTCTTCTTTTTTGTTTGTTTGTTTTTTTGGATTTGTGTTTGTTTGTTTTTCGAGACAGAGTTTCTCTGTGTAGCCCTGGCTGTCCTGGAACTCACTCTGTAGACCAGGCTGGTCTCGAACTCAGAAATCCGCCTGCCTCTGCCTCCCAAGTGCTGGGATTAAAGGCATGTGCCACCACTGCCCAGCAAGAAATGGTTTTCTTATAGTTACTGCCGTTGCCAATATAAATAACTTTCTGCCTTTTTTAAATGTTTAGTTTTTAGTCATGTGTATGTCTGGGCCAGAGTACAAGAGTCTGCAGAGACAAGGCATCATATTCCTTGTAGCTAGAGCTGAGGCTGTTGTGAGCCACTGATATGGATGCTGGGAACTGAACAGGTCCTCTGTAAGAGAAGGACATGCTCTTAACCACTGACCTCCTTTCTGCCTTTTGACTAGGAGCATGAAGGTATGAGATTGACATTGTGAAGGGGAAAAGGAAGGAAGTCTGTTCCAAATATTTCTTCTTTAGAATATTTTCTATCCCAAAACTATACTGTAGCCTTGAACAATTTTCTCCATCAGTGCTTCTCCTATGGAAGTCAGTGTATAATTACTTCTTGTGGGAAGATTAATGACTTTGGCCTTCTATATTATTCTCTCTGTCCCTATCTCTTGAGCTGCCTGCCTGTCAGCACCCAGGAACCTTAATAGATGCCATTGAGAACCTTAATGGATGCTATTAAACTAATATGGAAAGGTGAACTGAAAAGAAATAACACCAAAAGATACAGGAAATGGACTTTATGGGACTTCAGAATTGGTTCTAAATTCTTGGTCTCTCTTCAGGCTTCTGCTTGTCTTGTTTTTTACCTTGCTATGTAGATGATCCCAGAGAGTAACAGTAAAAAAATGTCCTAATTCAGAGATTTAAGAATTGATCCAATTTATGTTGTAGCCGTGGAGACATTTAAGGACCTTAACTTTTCACATCCCTGCACTTTATTTTCCCTGTTGTTGACAGTCTCTGTTTTGGGGCCTAGGTATATGAAAAAGATAGCAAGTGAGTTATTTTCTGATTATAATTTTCTTGCAGAGTGATAAATGAAGCAATGTGTAGTCCAGAAAGTAGCTGAATATGAAATACTATCAAGCAATCTAGAATTTTTGTTTGTTTTTGTCTTAGGGTTTGATGGGGTTTCTCTGTGTAGCCCTGGCTGTCCTTGAACTCCCTCTGTAGACCAAGCTGGCCATCTGCCTCTGCCTCCCAAGTGCTGGGTGCACCACCACCACCTGGCGCCATCTAGACTATTAGGTGTTTATCACAGTGCTACTTATAATGCATTATGGCTTCGTGTAGATTCTAATTGCACCCAAATAATAATTACAGAGCTGGTATTATAATTAAACACTGTGATTCTCTGTGATCGTTCTTTAGATTTCTGTTGGAAAGGAAGATTTCTTTGCTCTCCCATACTTCCCTTCTAATTCAGTGCATAATAAAGTAAAGCTAACTTCATGCAGAGACACAGAGTGCTGCTTAGTGACTCCTAACCTGTGAGGGTAGTTTTGGTGCATATGTGTTAATGAAACCCTGGGCTACGAAAGCTGGAGACGTAGCTCAGTCAGTGGAGTCAGAGTGCTTATCTGGCATGCAGGAAGCCCTGGGTTCAATCCCCAGTACTACATAAAACACAGCTTGGTGGCACTTATCTTTAATCCCAACATATAGATAGTAGAGGCAGGAGGATCAAAAATTCAACCACAACCACACGTTAATTTAAAGGCTGGACTAGGATTCTCCAAAGGAGGGAAAAACAAAAATCTATGGAAATGGGTGTGGTGGCTTATATATGTAATTTCAGCACTATGGAGGATGGAATACTAAACAGATAAATTGTGGTAAATTCCAGACTGGACTACACAGCAAGAGCTGTGACAGCCTAGACTAGAGTGAGGCCTTACCTCATACCACCAAAAGAATTTTTAAAACAACAGCAACAACAACAACAAAAAACCAGTTAATTATTAACCAGCTATAGTGGCACACACCTTCAATCCCAACACTGGACACAGAGGCGGGGGAATCTCTGTAAGTTCGAGGCCAGCCTGGTCTACACAGTGCTGCACAAAGAAACCCTGTCTTGAAAAACAAACAACAATAACAAAATCCTGAGGTATAGCGTTTCTGCTAACATTTTTGTTGAGGTGTTCAGTAGCAAAGTTTAGCATGACAGACTGCTCAAAAGCAGCAGTGGCATTTCCATCTTACATCTGATCTCTTCTGTGTTTCTCAGTGCAGAATCGAGGTCTGATTCTTATCTACAGCATATTAGTATGCCTTTCTGGAATCAGAGCGCAAGAGTAGGTGTCTTTCTAGTGACTTCTGTGCCTGATAGTGCTTCATCAGATGTGGAATGGATTCTTAACAGAGCATGTGCAAGCAAGGCACTCTGCAAGTTCACAGAAGGAGTGTTTGCTGTTTGTTTAGGGAGGTTTGTTGATTGGTTTGTTTGACTTTCTTTGGGATCCAGGAGGTATTGAAATGGGGCTTACCACAAACTCCTTTGTAGCCCAGACTGGCTTCTTGCTCACAGTGATCCAATAGCCACAGCCTTCTGGATACTGGGATTACAGGTATGAGCCACCACACCCAGTTGTGTCCTAGATTAGATCAGTCTGTATCCAAGGAAGAGTACCTTGAAGGAACTTACCTTGGTACCAGAAGAAAGAGTATATATACTGACCGATACTGTGCAGTCTTAGTTCTTTCTTATAAAAAGAACAGAGATTCAGAAGTAGCTAGAGTGCAGATGGTCGATATATTCTGTTCCTGACTTTTTTTTTCTACCAGTACCTCTCAAAGCTATATTCCAGCACAGCACTATAAAGTTTACCTTCAAACCTATGGAAAGTGTTGTGTGTGTGTGTGTGTGTGTGTGTGTGTGTGTGTATCTTCCTCTATTGCTCCCCTGTTTTGTTTTGTTTTGTTTTGTTTTGTATGGGGTCTCAAACTGAACCCACAGTTTGCCATTTTGACTAGCACAGCTGATCAACAAGACCCCAGGAATCAACAGTCCGATTCCACTCCACTTTCCATTGCTGAAGTTAAAAGATACACACCACCACCACACCCAACTTTTCTATGTGTGCTGGGGATCTGAACTCAGGTTCTCATGTTTATACTCACTGAGCTATCTCCCTAGACCCTGTGTGTAGAGTTGTTTTGTTTGTTTGTTTAATTAACACAGGGTCTCACTGTGCAGCATTGGCTGGCCTGGAACTCACAGATATCTGCCTGCCTCCACCTCCAGAGTACTGGAATTAATTTAAGGGATGCACCATCGTGCCTGGCTTGTGTGGAAAGTTTAAAGGGTCTTTTGAGGACCCACCACATCACAAGAAGAAATTACAAATTTGTGACCTTTTTTTTTTTTCAAGAGAGCAGCGCAGAATACTCATCATACAACTTGCACTTGGTTTCATTTTATGAAGAAGGTAGTGTTGGGGAGGTGTGGATGGAAACATGTGGATAGCTTTTTTGGGCAGCTCTTTTTGGGGACCAGAATTAGTCAAAGAATCAATGTGTGAACATTTTATGAACTCTGAAAGTGTTGGTTGATCTGAAGTAGTGATAACTTTCTAAACCAAGAAGTCAGAGCCAGCTACAAAAAAATGGAGGCAGTGTCTAAACAGCTTTGAGACTGATTTTTTTCAAGTCTAGGAGGGTACATGTCGAGGAGAGAAGTAGTTTATAGGCAGAATGTTGGCCATGCACTAACTTAGCTCCAGGCCAGAGCTCATTGCAGAGCTGACCAGGAGCTTGGATCATGGTTCTATGTTTCTGTCTCTAAAAGTCTCTCTATTCAAAGACCATATTTAGCATCTTTATTAGTCTCATCTATTGATTAGGACTTGCCACTCTGAAGAACCAGATGTTAGCCAGCTGAAGAGTCTTTCATAAGGGGAAACGAACCAAATCCATAACTCACTTTCTAAGGTTGCTGATTAGTGTCCTGTTGTTCAGAGGAAATCAGTTCATGCGTGTATTAAGTACTTTGTGTCTGTGCAGGATCCTTAGTTAGGATCTAGGCATTATAGACTCACCGTTGGTAATTTGTCAACTTGATATATTCAGCCAGTAACGAGGGCCTGGACAGATGGCTCAGTAGTTAAGAGTGCAACTTTTCTTGTCTCGGGCTAGAGTTAGGTTTCCAGAACAGGTTTTTTTTTTTTTCTTTTTTTCTTTTTTTTTTTGGTTTTTCGAGACAGGGTTTCTCTGTGTAGCCCTTGCTGTCATGGATCCAGAACAGGTTAAGCGGCTCACAACCATCGACAACTCCAGTTCTGGGAGAATCTGACATCCTCTTCTATCCTCCAAGTCACCCACACGCAAACTCACACACATAATGAAAGATAAAGTAAGGGGAGGGTTTGGGATTTCCGCTCAATAGTAAAGCTCACAGCGTTCAAGCGCGAGGCCCTGGGTCTGGTCCTCAGTTCTGGGCATAGTGTTTACGTGAGGAGCTGGAGAGGCAGCTTGTCAGTGAAGCACACGGCTCTCACTGAGGACTCGAGCCTGGCTCCCAGCAGCCACACGGGCACTCGTAACAATCCGTAACTGCAGTTCCAAGAGACCTGACCCTTTCCTAGCAACACATACATGGTGTATACATATATGTAGGCAAAATACTCATACCCATACAATAAAAATGTTTAAATCTTTTTTTTTTTTAAATAAATCTTGAACATAAATAAGTAGCAAATGACCCCATCCACCGTGTTACTCCAAGTGTTTTATTCTGGAACTTGAATAATTTATGTTCTGTGAGATTCTAACTTTCAAAGTAGATCACTAGTGTTCAGCTGTTTAGTGTGTGCATAATCACTTGTACCTTCACACTGGTGTGAATTGACTTGTGCATGATAGCATCACCTCCTCTGTCTTACAGACAAGTTGGATTTAGTGTCCTGTTTAAATATGCTATACTCACTGGCCAACCACTGCTACTCTGAGTTTCAGAAATTTCCATCAGATTGCTCCCAGCCCTCCTGCAGTTTGTAAGCTTTCACCTAACTTAAGTTGTATTAAAGCTTCTAGGATAATTAGGAATAATGGCATCCCTAAATCTGGGTTCTCTTTATCCCCAGCCTATATTCATTCATTTTAACCTGACAGATTGAGTGCTAGTAGGAAGTGCAATGGTGTCAGACGCTGGGAAAGTAGAAGTCTGTTTGCCATTTTGTTGGGTTTGGTTTTGCTTTGTTTGTGTAGTGCAAACTGGAATTCAGGTTCTTCCTGCCTCAGAGGTGGAGGCAAAGCAGGTCTGTGTGAGTTTTAGGGAGCCTGGTCTGCATAGAGAGTTCCGGGCAGCCAAGGCTACCCCGGTGAGACCTTGGATGGGGAGTGGAGAGACATGCAGGCAGAAGGATTAGTAGTATGAATTCAAAGCCAGCCTGGGCTACAAAGTGAGACTCTCTCAAATAAAAGAAAAATAAAGCTAATCATGATAACATATGTTTAATATCCATCTTTGTAAGATTAGGAGTTCAAGGGCATCCTCTGCTAGCTACATAGGGAATTTGAGGCCAACCTGGGTCACCCTCTTTTAAGTAAACAAAAATAAGTAAATAAATACATAGCTTCTCTTCTGAGATGTTTGCAGGAGGTAGAACTTGAGAGGAAACGACAAGTAGGACTAGGTTAGACATAGTCCTCTAATGGTCTTCTTGGAGCTCAGCTATACTTCCTCTTCTCTTACAGATGGAGTCCCCGGTCTCCACCCCAGGGGTGCTGCCGCTGCACCTGTTAGTGCCAGTGGTCAATAATGACATCTCATCTCCCTGTGAGCAGATCATGGTCCGCACCCGATCAGTTGGAGTCAACACATGCGATGTGGCTCTAGCCACAGAGCCCGAGTGCTTAGGCCCCTGTGAGCCTGGAACCAGCGTCAACCTCGAAGGCATTGTGTGGCAGGAAACAGAAGATGGTAAGTCCATCCCTGCTCAGTTGCCTCTGCAGAAGAGTCCCTAGAGGCTTAGTGGTATAAATATTGCCACCAAAAAAGTGGGAACACTGCCAAGCACCTGGTTCGTTGTCTCCCACCTCTTGGCCATGCCCACACAAAGACTGGAAAGAGTGGTAACAGACTATATAGTGTTCTTGCCATTCCTAGAGATGATTGGTGTTGTTTGTTGTAGTTCTGGAGATTGCAAGTAGGCCTTGTGTACACCCTTTTTTCTAGTGCCAACTTTTAAAATTATTTCCCTTTTTTAGCTGGCACACAGTCATTTAATAAGTGTTTGCTGTGTCATTTAAACTATATCTGTACTGTATACCCTCCTTAATGTTTCATATTCGGGATTTAGGTGACAAGTGGAACTTTCAATCCAACTTTAAGAGAAACTAATAAAAAGGCATTTGAGGGAATCAAGGAAATGGAGACCAGTAATGTGTGTTGGTAATTTCCCAACATGTCTGTGCGAGGGCATTAGATCAACTGGAACTGAAGTTACAGAAAGTTGTGAGCTGCCAGGTGGTTGCTGGGAACTGAACCAGGGTCCTCTGGAAGAGCAGCCATTGCTCTTAACAGAAAACTGTGTTCTCTAAGGATCTTCTTGTAACTCAGCTAAGTACTTTTTGCTGTTTGAGCCATCTCTCCAGACTGTATGTTTGTTTGTTTAAGTATAAAGGCAGATTTATCGAGGGCAGCTCTTGCCTGGGTAGTTTCACCGGCCTCAGAGAACAGGGCCAGGGAAACTGCCATGAAGACATGGAGGGTGGGAGAAATTGGTCTTGATTTTATTCTTTTTAAAAACATGGTCTCATGTAGCCTATGGTGACCTCAAACTTGATGTGTAGCTAATGATTCTGGTTCCCCCTGCCTCTACCTCTCAATTACTGGGATTGCAGAAGTGGACTGCTTTACCACACCTGACACGCTTAAATTGACTTAATGTTGGCATGGTGAATTTTAAGTCTCTCCAGGTGTACAGCCAACTCCTTCCTCCCACTGGTCACCTCATTGCCCAGCCACCTACACATTTGATGTGCCTTTCCCTCAGTGCAGTCAGTCTTTATGGGCTTTGTCAGTGGGGAAATGTTCACACCGTCTTGCTTGGAGCTTTTACCTGGCTTGCTATTAGCTGCCATACAAACTTTTTACATGTTCCATTTTGCCCTGGAGAACAGAAACTGTTGAAATTTCTCAAACCTAAACACAAAGGAATGGGAGTACAAAGGCACTGAACCAGTTACCCAGATCCCTTGATAACATTTAGAATAAAGAACCAAGTTTCCAACATGGGGGAGGGGGTGACACACACACACTCATGAGGCAGAGGCGGTTGGCTCTCTGCGTTCCAGGCCAGCCTGCTCCTCCGAGTGAGTTCCAGGACAGCCAGAAAGACTCTGTCTCCATTAAAAAAAAAAAAAAAAAGTATCTGTGGTTGAAGCGCACAGGCTTGAGCCCTGTTGTGTCTCTGCATCGGTGCCAAGACCAGAGTCCTCAGTCTGTACTTAGAGACTCATAGGAGCACAGCTCCTTATCTCTGCTACAGCAGCACTGACTCATCAGTCTGCATTCCATGCTGGACAGTCTACCAGCAGGCTGTTCTCATAAGGGTTTTTGTTGTCACTTGGCATTACTGAAAGCCCTCCATGCAGTAGATGCTAATGTATTTCAAGTAAAAAGGTTATAGAAACTAATACAAAAAAAGGTATACTCTGGATGTGTATTTACAGCGTGAAATCTAGAAATAAAAAATTAGATGTCTAATTTTTAAATGTGGGGCTGAGAAATGAGTCATTAAGAGCACTGGCTGCTCTTCTAGGGGCCCAAGCTTGATTCCCAACATCCCTGTGGCCGCTTGTAACCATCCGTAACTCCAGCCCTGGGAAAGCCCTGCTTTTGACTTCCTTGCGCACCAGGCACATGCATAGTTCAGACATACATGAAGGCAAAATATCCATGCACATAAAATAAACTTTGAAATAATAAATAAAATATAAAAAGATATTGCCTGCCTGTGGCCAAACAGCTGAGCAGACAAACTGTGTTGGAATGACAAATGTATGTAGGCAGCAGGACATACGTTTGTTTATTATTTATTTATTTATTTATTTATTTATTTATTTATTTATAAGTATTTTAGGTATATAGCTATTTTGCCTGCATGTATATCTATGTATTGTATGCAGTGCCCATAGGGGCCAGAAGAGAGTTTGAGAAAGGTTGTTACCCACTATGTAAGTACTAAAAGTTGAATCCAGATCCTCTATAAGAGCAGCCAGTGCTCTTAATCACTGAGCTATCTTTCCAAGTCCTGTGGACAGCATCTTTGGGCCACTATCCAATCTTCAGGAGAGATCTGTGCCTCAGTATACTGTAAAATATGTCATTTTCTGCCTATGTGTTCGACTTTTCTTCATGGTAGATGACTTTTCTCTAAGAACAAAATATGATCCCGAGGGGCTGGAGAGATGGTAGTTTCTTAGGAGTTAAGAAAACAGGATGCTCTTTCAGAGAACCAAGTTTGGTTCACAGCACCCACTTAGGACGACTTACAACTGCCTGTAACTTCAGCTCCAGGGCTCTGATACCCTCTTCTGGCCTCCTGCATACATGTGGCATACTAACACACACATACACACACACATTTTTTTAAAAAAAACTTTAAAAATATGAACCTGAGAAAGACTTTTCAAGAGAGTGAAACAAACTCATCCCATCTTCCAGTGACAATGGAAACCCTTTTCTCTGAGGATGCGTGCTTTCTCCCCCTGCCATGGGGATTGAATTTGTAGTGCTGGAGATAGACTCCAGGGCCTTTGATGTGCTGTGCAAACTCATACCACTGAACTGTATCCTTTCTCTGTTGTCCATATTTTCTACTGTTTACAAAATTCAACAAACTCAGGGACTCTGCTCACCATTGAATCCCAACACTTGACCTGTTGTGCACACAGAGTGTGCAGCTGTGCACATGTACTACATGTGCAGAAGCCAAAGGACATGGTCATGTCTCTTCCCCTTTCATTGTCTGCCTTACTGCCTTGAAATAAGGTATCTCACTGCACCAGAAGCTCAGTTATTTTCGAGGTTGACTGACCAATGAGCTCTTAGGATTTGCCTCCCAGGGCTGGAAATATAGGCACAGACAGCCATGTCTACCTTTTTTTTGTTTTTGAAGTAGGGACTTTTGGAGTTCAGGTTGGTTTCAAACTCATTTTGTATGTAGCCAAGGATGAGCTTGAATACCTGGTCCTCCTGTTTCCACTTCCCAAGTAAAAAGTAACTGTTTGAAGGGGCTGGACAGATGGATGGCTCAGTGATCCTGGAAGCAGAGTTCAGATCCTAGAATCAGCATTGAGTTTCACAGATGACCCCACCTCTAATGCCAAAAGATCTGATCCCCTCTTCTAGCCACTTCAGGCACCTGTGTACACAGCATACACATGGACATAGGCTTATGCGTGCAAACACACACACAAATATATAAGTAAAATAAAAATCTTAAATAATTGTGGCCAAAAAATATCAAAAGCAAAAGCTGCTATAATAACCTTTGCCTATAATCTGGGACAATAGGATGGCCAACTCAAGACCAGCTTTGAATACATAGTAAGTTCTAAGTCACTGTAGAACATATTAGAAGACCCTTTCTCAAAAAGAAAAGCAAAATCTTTTTGTTTGAATAAGTGACATCTGTGTCATTCTGTTTCTGATAGCATATACACAAGCCCTTTAATATTGCTTCAACTTCTAATTATGTCAAAATACTTTCCAGACATCTCTAAGAATAAATACTGCTTTTAGAGTATTTGATATCCTTTTTATTTATTTAAATATGTAAAGTTTGTGGTTCAGTTTTGTTATGTTGGGATAATGTCCTTTTTTAAAGATATAGTTTGCATATGAGAAAGTTTTGCCGTGTGTGTGTGTGTGTGTGTGTGTGTGTGTGTGTGTGTGTGTGCGCGCCACTTGCATCCCTGGTGCCCACAGAGGTCAGAAAAGGGCATCATATCTTCTGGAACTTGAGTTTTATAAGGTTGTAAGCAACCATATGGATGCTAGGAATCAAACCTAATTCCTCTGCAAAAACAATTGCTCTTAAATTAATTGCTATTGTACATTATGCGTGGCACCGGTCTGGGGAAATGTGTCCTAGCACACGTGAGGTCTATTACCTCCTTCCACTGTATGTGGAAGCCAGAACCAAACTCAAGTCTGCAGGTGTTTTGGCAGCAAATACCTCTATCCTCAGAACCATCTTGCTAGCCTTAGTTTTAATATTTTAGTGTCAGATTTTTCCCATTTTTGCTTGTGTTTAATGTTAAGTGGGTGCTTTCCTTCATTCTTTCCTTTCATTCTGAGGGGAAAAAATTGTTCTGGAGTGATACGTTGTACTTTGCCTACTGACTACCTGGGAGAATCTTTTATGTGAATTAACACTTGGCACATGTCTCTTCAAGAAATAAGATTTCCTCAATATGTAGATTCTTGAGTCAGTCTTCCTGTTAGTCATAGGAGCGACATACAGACACTTTAAAGATACTTGTAGGCCTCTGGGCTTTCTTCTGCACCTGACTTTGTACAAAAGAAAGAAAGAGTGTTGAGAGAGGTTCTGAACTAGAGGTAGGTGGGTGGGTGGGTGGGTGGGTGGTGGTTGGTTTTGAGGTAGTATCTCATGTAGTCTAGAATGACCTTGAACTTCCCGATCCTCTTGCCTCTACATCCTGAGTATGGGGATTACAGGCAGACATCATTGTGCCTGGCTCTGGGGTGGAACACCTAATCCTCTGCCTCTGTCTCCCAGGTGTTGGGACTGGGCATGTATCACCACACCTGGCTATCTAGAATGATTTCTTTGTACCTGAGGTACTTCTAAGACAGCAAGGCTGACTTTAGATAAGGATTCCAGAGGTGCTATAATTTGTTCTTATTTAGACAGCAATACTAAGCCAGCTGTGTTGGTCTCTTTGCCATACATGCTTTACACAAGAATTGGTGGTGTGATAAAAGAAGCGTCTGCCGTTACTGTTGTGACCCTTGACCCTGAGTTGGTTATTTCTCATAGATCTAACCAGATAAGAAGAAGCAGCCTAAGAGAGACAGGGATTTTTTATTTGTGGGGGAGGGGAGATTTACATTTTTTTTAAATTAATCATTCCATTTGTTTACATCTCAAATGATATCCCACTTCCTGGTTACCCCTCCACCTACCCCCATCCCACATCTGTCCTCCCCCCTCCCCTTTGCCTGTATGAGAGTGCTCCCCCACCCACCCACACTCTCCCGCACCACTGTTCTAGCATCCCCTACTCTAGAGCATCAAACCTCCTTGGGACCAAGGGCCTCCCCTCCTGTTGCTGTCCAGCAAGGCCATCCTCTGCTACATATGTATCTGGAACCATGGATCCCTCCAGGTACACTCCTTTGTTGGTGGTCTAGTCTCTGGGAGAACTGGGTGATCAGGCCAGCCTATGTTGTTCTTCCAATGGGATTGCCATCTCCCTCCACTCCTCCAGTCCTTCTGCCAGCTCCCCCACCACATTCCCTGAGTTCAGTCTGCTGGTTGGCTCTAAGCATCCGCTTCTGTATTAGTCAGTTACTGGCCAGACCTCCCAAGGAACTGCCACACTTGGTTGGTGTCAGAAAGCCCCTCTTGACCACAGCAACAGTGTTGGGTTTGATGTGGTGCCATTCCGGGTTGGCCCTTCCTTCAGTCTCTGTTCCATTTTTTGTTCCTGATCTTCCTATGGACAGGACCATTTCTGGGTTTAAAAACTTTGAGATGTGAAGGTGGCCCCTTCCCTCAATCAGGGACCATGCCTATTTACTGGAGGTGGTCTCCACAGGTTCTGTCTCCCCCTTCTCTGTGCATTATGACTAAAGTCAATCCCGTTGGATCCTGGGAGCCTCCAATGGCTATCCCCAGTTCCTCATCCCCCCACACACACACCTATTTTTATTCGATTTCCTGACCCTCTGCACCTCTCTCACATCTCCAGTTTCTGCTGTTAAAAGCTAGGCTCACAACCAAAAATATAAGAGATTTACATCTTCAGAACGGATACAATCATTGCCTAAAGCCGTGGTGGCAAGAGCATGAGGCAGTTGGTCGCTTTGTATCTGTATCAAGAAGCAGAAGAGTGGACAGGCAGTAAGGTGGTCAAGCTGTGAAAAGCCAAGGCTCACCTTTCCTGTAGCAAGGCCCCACCTCCTGAAAGTGCCCCAACCTTCCAAAACAGCACCACCAGCTAGGAACTAAGTGTTCAAATGCATGAGCCAGTGGGCGTCATTTCACCATCAGACACAGCAGGCTTTCCTTGGAAAAGGATGTCAAGTCTAGCCTTGATGTTAGTCCATATCACACATTTTAAAAATGTTGTCTTTGAGCTGTTAACTATCCCTTCAGAAAGAACTCACGAACAGTTTATTATATTTACCCAGATTGGTTTTGAAGTGTCAATCCACTGCTCACCTCTGTCTGAGGAATCAGTTGGATAATTCTAGAGCTGGTCTGCTGCTGTTCTGTGAAAATAAGTGTTTTCTTGCATGTGTGTGTGTGGACCATGTGCACAGTGCCTGTGGAGGTCAGAAGAGGGTGTCGGATCCCCTGTGGTGGGAGATTATACGCTCCAGGCGGTACTGGGGCCTGGAACCTGGGTTCTCTGCAAAAGCAACAAGTGTTCTTACATTTGAGCCATATCTCCAGCCATCTCTGTTAGAACTACCAACCTTCAGGGATGCCGTACTCTCAGAAACATGACAATAAAAAGACCTCACAGGCAGATAAGGAAGTAAGGGTGTTGAACAGGCAGCCCTGTCCCTGGCTCTGCTGCCTTCCCAGCTGCTTCTCAGAGCATTTCTGCTTGTGGATGATTTATGTGTTATGTTCCTTTGAAATTTTTATTTAAAAATTCTGCTATTAAAAACAAAACTGCGGGCACTAGAAAGATGACTCAGCGGTTAAGAGCACTGACTGCTCTTTCAGAGGTCTTGAGTTCAATTCCCAGTAACCACATAGTGGCTCACAACCATCTGTGATGGGATCTGATGCCAACCTCTGGTGTGTCTAAAGACAGCAATAGTGTGTGTGTGTGTTTGTGTGTGTGTGTGTGTGCATGGTGGCGCATGTGTGTATATATATGTGTGTGTGTATTATCTTTAAAAATGAATAAAAATGTATTAAAATTATCTAATGAAGCCCAGACATGAGTAGTACATATGCAGTGGTCCATCACTGGGAGGCTAAGGAAGAAAGAATTGCAAATACAAGGCCAGCTAACACTTCTAAGTTAGCAAGACCTTATCTCAAAATATAATAACATAAATAAATAAAATTTAATTTTTAAAGTTGAATATTGCTAATAGCTTAGAATTTTGGAGGGTGTGTGTTTACATATGTGAAAGTATATGTTCTCAAAAACAAAACAGCACAATTAGATTGGCAAGATGGTTCAGTGCAATTGAGCCTGAAAACCTGAGCTAAGTTCCCAGAGCCCACAGTGCAGGAAGAACTAAACCCTGAACGTTGTTCTCCGACCTCCACATGCTCTGGGTATTTAGCACCCACACTCCCACATCCTCCCACAATAAAAATAAATCAGATTATATTTATTTATTTTATTTATGTGTTTGTTTGTTACAGAACAAACAGTGATTTTGTGAGGAGAGTAGTGAGGGCTAGTAAGGAGCTGACATCTAGACAGACCCAGGATGACTTCTGTTCTACAGCTTCTGAGAGGCCAACTTCTGGCCCTGTTTCAGACTCTCGGGTTGAGCCTTGCTCTTTTGTCTATGGGTTGGCCTTTTCTCCACTGGGCCGTGGTTTGCTATGAAGTTTAGCTTGCTTGTGTAACTCCTTTAAGAAGCTGCCCAGGGCTTCTCAGTGTTCACTCACTCACAGACCTGCTGTGAGTCTTTAGCTTTCTCAAAGGGGAAAGAGCCCTCCGTGACTCTTTTTTAAAGAAACAGGTAGTTAACCTTTGTGATTCTGGTGTAGGAAAGTGTGTGTACTGTGAAATGCTGAACTTTCAATATCTGTACTTAGCTACTGGCTTTTCTTACATTGATTACCTTTCCCCCTCAGTCTTCCTTTAGACAGCACTGGCCTAGAGAAAGGTTGTGTAATGGCCAAGCTTTCTCCACTACTTAGTCTATTAGCCATTGTCTGGCACCACAAATGTTGACAGCAACAGCAGCCACACAAAGGAAACATCAGGTAAATCAGTACCTACTTTCTCCTACCCCACCCACACCAAAAAAAGAAAAAAAAAAAGAAAGAAAGACAGTCAGCACATTCTTCCCATCTCACAGCTTCTTCCCAGGGTGCTTCAGGGCATGATGTGTTTCTGTACCCGAATGGATTGTGTTATCTGTCCACTATCATATAGTTAATTCTGAAGCCCTAAAGAAAAAACTGAATCATAGGCTCTTTTGAGTTTTATTTTATGAATTGCAAAATAGAGTACTAATCTTCAAGGGAAAGAGACATACTCCTTTAGTGTAACCCGCCTCTTCTCAGCCCCATGCCACAGACGCGCACTGGCAGAGGACAGGAGACCGTGCACGCAGACAGGCTGTAGGCTTGCAAGTAGGTAAAGTTGTTTTGAAAATTAAAATTTAATTAAAATTAAAATTCCCTCAGATCGTGTGGAACACAGGCCAATTTTGTACCAGTGACATCCTTTACAAGGCATCTAGTGGCTGAAGCTGAGGTGCTCAGGTGAGTGGAGCCTGCGCCGTAAGTGCAGCTCTGATACTGGCCTGGGCCTGAGCACTGCCTAGCCCTGACTCACTTCAGAGTTTCAGTGTTCTCTCGCTCTGTTAATAAGGTCATTTCGCTTGTCTGTGCTCTGCTTTCCCCTGGCTGGACGACAGGGTTTGTGTAGTCCTTGTAGGGCTCAGTGTTTATGCTCTGTGATCACTTGTGTGGGACAGAAGACAGCACAGTCCTTGTCAGGTTTTTTGTGATGAGATCTAGATGTCCAGTTCATTCGTCTTAGAGCTCACACTGCTAAAAACAGGTCTTGGGCCTGCACCACTTATAAAGCTGCTGTGGCAATGATGGGCAGAAGCTATCAACAAGCCTGGCAACTAGCCCTTTCTCCCAGGGCAGCAGTTTTAAACCAGTTCAGGCAGACCTTTGCTCCCAACTGCTGCTACATGTTACTGTTTCTTAATGAGGGGTGGGGGGCGGGGAGGGAGAGAGAGAGAAGGAAAGGGAGAGGGAGAGGGAGAGGGAGACGAGAAGAGAAGAGAAGAGAAGAGAAGAGAAGAGAAGAGAAGAGAAGAGAAGAGAAGAGAAGATTTTTGATTGGCTACTCTTCCCCTTCCCCTCCTCTCCCCCTCTTGCTTTCCCTCTCATCTCCTCTCCCTTCCCTTCTTTTTCCCATCTGAAATAGAGGTCATTCTCCTCCCCTTCTGATTCCTCATTATCCCTTCTCCCTTAGGCTTTACGGAACAAAGAAATCACAGGGCATCAACTTTATAATTTAGGCAGCTGGAGATAATTTCCCCAGGATAGAGTGGGTAGGTAGCTTATTCCTCCTGGCATGAGACAGCATTGCTAAATGGCCTTACGATATGTCTGCCAAGGCTTAGGCTTTGTTAGGGCCATTCAGGCCTCTCTGTTTCTGAGTTAAATTATAGTGAGGAACCAGGCCCATGTACTTTCATGGGGGGCAAGATTTGGAAAACATGAAAAGTGTGTCATTTTTAGGTAATTGCTTAAGGAATTTGTGTTTAATCCCATGCCCTGGTGCCTACTCCTGCCGGGTCCTTTATTCCTTTCCGTTGTTGCCTTCATGGCCTTCTCCATAACAACAAACTACAAGACAAAGGCTGGTGGTAAGGCTTGAGTAGACTCCCACCCCGTACCCATCCAGTTCTTCTGTATTTTCTTTTTTAGGATATCATTAAAAAGCCTAAACAACTGGAATAATTTTCTACTCCTGTTGAGCTCATAGTCAAATGTAAAATGTAATGTTTAACCCTAAAGTAACTGAGGGACTAGCTTGCACAGAAACCCCCACCTCTTAGGAATTCACAGGTCATTTAACATTAAAGTTCATGGAATAGTACATTTTATCGTTTACCAAGTTTCCCTCTGTTTCCAGTGGTTAGCTCTCTCCTTAGAATTACATTTTAAAATCTCTTGAATCAGTATCACTGTGGATAAAGAATTGATTAAAAAAAGAAAAAAGAAGCCTTCCCTCTCCCGGCATGTGCTGTCACATCAGATGCTAGGCTGCTTTGCTGCTGGCCTGCAGGTTGGGCCGATTGTCTAACGAACAGAAATGAGCTGTGTCTCACCAGACCCGCCACTGCTCCGTTACACTCCTCACTAGTACACAGCAGTCCTAAACCCAGGTATTGGGTTTTGTCAGTAGGTCTCGTTGAACAGTGATAATAGGTGCATGAACTACATGTATACAGGTCATTGAACTTGCAAGATGAATAGGCCCTGTGTCACTGGGACCTACGATGAAGAAAGGCAGTATCATCAGAATACCTCATGGTTCCCTCCCATCAGTATGCGAATGTCATGGGTTAGTGTTACCCATTTTGAAGGTTGTATGCAGAAATCTTTTTTTTTTTTTTTTTAATGTTTTTTTTGGTTTTTCAAGACAGGGTTTCTCAGTGTAGCCCTGGTTGTCCTGGAACTTGCTCAGTAGACCAGGCTGTCCTTAAACTCTGCCTCCCCCGTGCTTTAACATGCTAGAATGGCAGTGTTCTGCATGCTAGCCAGCACTTGCCTTTGTCTTTTCCTTTAACACTTGCAATCTGCTTGGTGGACAGTGGCTTCTCATTGAGTTGTTAGTTTTCATTTCCCTGAAGAATGGTACAATCTAGCATCTTATCATGTATTTACTGACAAACTTCTGTGGTGTTTCTCGTAAGTCTTTTGTCAGTTTTTGAGTTAGGTTGTATGTCTTTATTGATTTGTAGTTTGTGTGTACTGGTCGTGGGTCTGCATCAGACGTGTTGTAGAAATCTGTGTCTTGCCTTTTCTGTAATGTTAATCTTTTCATGCATATAAACTTCACTTTTATTAAACCTGGTTTGTCTTTTTTTTCCTTTTGTTATTAGTGGTTTTTTTGTGTCATGTTTAACAGTTTTTCGTAGTCTTAGATAATATTCTCCTAAATTTCCACTGAGAACCTTGGTTTTTTAAACCGATTTTTTTTATTTAGGGTTTGAATTGAGAGTCAAGGTTGTTTTTTAATCTTGTGAGTCCATAATTGGTTCAGCACCTCATAGAAAACACCACATTTCCCGCACTGCACAGAGGAAGCACATTTGCCTTAGTGGGGAAATGTGGTGAAGCAGTTTCTAGGCTCTCTTCTTTGCATGTCTTACTCTTCCATGAGTACTCCATGGCTTACCACCTTCCTGTAAGTCTTGACACGTAGTAGTGTAAGTCCTCTCTCTAGCTGGGTTGTACTTCCTACGATCACCTGGCTGTTCTCAGCAGTATGCATTCCCACATAAATGTCAGGATTAGCTTGTAACTTTTTAATGAAAATAGCCTGCCGTAGAAGGATTGGGGTTGCATTGAATCCACAGATTAGTTTGAAGAAGATTCAAAGTTTGATCCTTCCACTTAAGCGAGTGTTAGTTACTGAGAGCTGGGCTGAGGATCAGAGCAAGTCACTGTGATAGCATTTGGGCAGCTTGATTGGAGCGTGTGTTAGATACCAAGCTCTTCCCACCACCCTGGTATTCTGGACCTGCAGGTAAGATGATGGGTCTGTTCACTGTGCAGATACCCTCCACAATGTGGGTCACTGCCATCACCACTATTCTCCACCTACCATGACCGAGACTTCTGTTTAAAACCACAATTTAATGAGGCTGAGTTAAGATAAAACATGACTGATTTCATTGACAATTGATATGACCGTGAGGCTATATAAGTTTCCTAGTACTCCTGAAACAAACTAGTAAAAACTGGCTGGCTCAGAACAGCAATGAGTTATGCTCTCCATTCTGGGGGTTAGAACTCTGGAAATGTTTTTAGAGCCTCCTCTCTCCCAGTTGTTGACAGAAACACTCCTTTTTTTCTGGTGTTCCTGGCCATCCATGACATTCCTCGGCCTGTAGGGGTATCACTCATTCGCATGCTATCTTGCTTCTGTGTCTGTGTCCAGAGTCCCCTTTTTATAAGGCTACTAATAATAGCTAGTGGTGGTGTCGTGCTGAAATTCTAGCACTCTCTGTTGGAAGCAGGATGTGTAGATGTTTAAAGTCAGCCTCAGCTAAATAGTGAATTCAGAGCCAACATGGGCTGTATGAACTGTCTCAAAACAACAAAGATGCTATTTTGAGGTGCCTTGGATTGAAATATATATTTGGGAGGAAGCACAATTTAGTCCATAACAGGAGCTGTAAATGTTGTCATAGTTTGGAGAAAGGAAGGATGTCTAGAAACAGTTCCTCTTCCTACCATGGAAACTTGGCATGGTCCTTCTATGTGTGATATGGAGAGCCATGGCTTCCCAAGGCCCTAGGACAGATCATCTGCCTATAGACCCCAGCCAATTGACTGCACATTGCTGCTCCCCTGAATTGCTGCTTCTACTAAGTGCTGCTCTCTTAACAAACCCTGAAACTGCCACGCAGAGCTTACAGAAAGAGAAACAGGTTTCCGAAGTTTGCTATTTCTCTCAGGCTTTGGCTGAAAAAAGAAAGCAAAGGCGCCTGAGGAAGCTAGCCCCAGCCGTGCTGTCACCTCGAGCCCTCCTGCTAGGTCATAAGGCAGTAGAGCTATGGGTAGTGTGAGTCCATCTCAACCCCAGACAACGATTTCCTCAAAGCAGTCGTGCTCAGCTCTGACCCTTCCTACTCTAGGGATTTTCAGAGAAAGACTCCAGCTGATAGGATGGCCTCCAGCCATGGCTACAGTGTATTTATGCCTCAGCAACAGAGGAGGGAGGACATGCAGTGTAAAGAAGGTTATGTGACTTGGTCCGTGATGCATTTCTGCCAAATTTCCCAGTGTGAAAACTTAGAGATAAAAGGAAGAAGGCCCTCAGATCTTGAGCCTTCTTCCAGAGGCTACCTGTCCATCCCACAGCAGGGAGAGGTTACATTTAGAGTGTTGTGCTCTGACCTTCCCCTGCTTCTAAATGGTCTTCGGCCTAGAATGTTCAAGTGAAGATAGTAGTGGCTCCTTAATATTTTAGGGCCTTCTTTACCTTTTCCAACTTGAGAAGATTCCAGAAATAAGGGGCTAGGGGGTTTTGTTTTCTGTCAGCTCTAAATTTGAAGGTAAGCTATATTAAAGACACCATTTTCTACAATAGTATTTCCAGGTTCTGTGTATATTAAAATATAGGGGGAGGAGTTATAAAATACTAATGTAAGTTTTACCCAGTTAGCTTCAGTCAAATTTTTAAGGGCATGACCAGTTGTTGTTACCGTGTTTTAAGATCTTCACATGCTTCCACTATGCAGGAAAAACTTTGTTATTCATCCTCTCCATAGGGTAAAAAACTTTCTGTAGTTTACTTTTTAAACTTTTACTTTAAAAACTTTTACAGAAAGTTTTACTTTCTGTAGAAGACTGTCCCAAACTGCCTTTCTGGATCTCCTCCAAGACTTCCTTTAAGGATATTAGTAAAGGACTCCTGGACAGTGAAGGTTCTCTAGGAAAATAATCTTCTCTAAAGGAACAGGAGCCACACCTATACCTTTAGATTTCTAAGTTTGAGAGACTAATCCCTTCGATGCTCACAGACTCATGAGTTGAAATGGATAAATTGCCAGAATAAATGAGATAAAAACCTAGAGATGTTGTTAATTTGAGTTTGTGGCTGCATAGCGGCCTGGGGAAGATGTCCCCATCGTTAAAGTGACAATCATGCAAGCATGAGAACCCAAGTTCAATCCCATGAATTCATGTAAAGTAAGGTTGGTGAGGCAGGCAGTAGTAGCACACGCCTTTGATCCCAGCACTGGGAGGCAGAGGCAGGAGGATCTCTGCAACTTCAAGGACAGCCAAGGCTATACACAAAGAAACCCTGTCTTGAAAAATAAAAATAAAAAAAGGGGAGCAACGCCCAGGATTGTCCCCTGGCTTCCACCCACATGTGCACACACATGAACCCAAGAAAGTATACTTTCAGATAAGTGTCCCAGTGGTTTCAAAATGATGTGTGTTTGTTACTTTTGTGCAAAACTTTGTCATTTCTGAAGGCTACTTGCTCTTGTGACTTTAAGGCTCTATTTTCTTTGCATCTTTTCTTTGAACTTTTTGTTCTAGGAAATGATGCTCAGAAGTCTATACAATATTAGCTAGTCATAGTGGCTCACCCTCTAGTGTCAGCCAGCATTGAAGATGTTGAGGTAAGAAGGTTGTCAAAAAGCTCTAAGCCAGCCAGAACAAAGTGAGTTCAAGCTACAGCCTGTGACAGAGTAAGACCCTATCACAAAAGGGAAGGAATGGGGAGGGAGAGAATGAATGAGATCAGAAACTTGTACATTCTCTAACATATCAAAGTTGAATATTAGATTAAAACGTACCAGAGATAGCTATGGAAAATATAGCAGTTCCTCTATTTCCCTATTGGGGCTTTTGTAGTAGTGGTACCTGGAGTCTCATATCCAACTCCTGCGTCCTAACCCGCAGCACTCCTGCTCCAAGCCAAGGCTAGGCTGTGGCTCTGGGTTCCCAGAAACTGGGTTGTCTCTTCCTCTTCCTATGTTGTGTCTCAAGAGAACCAGAAAACTTGTCACTGGTATTGACTGGAAAGAGAGGTTTTTTAAAATGTCTTCTCCTTTTCCTCATCTCATCCTCTTGACAAACAGATATGCTGCCATTCTTCTTTAGAAAAAAACTGGAGAGGCTGGAGAGATGGAAGCTCTTCCAGTTGACCTTGGTTCACGTCCCAGCAACTATGTTACATAATCTGACTCCCTCTTCTGGCTGTCAGGGGTACCAGGCACACATGTGCACATGTGGTACAACAGACATACTCATAAGCAAAACATCCATACACATGAAAAAGTAAAAAGAAAAATTAAGAAATTGGAACAGCACAGACATCGTAAGTGGGATTTTGATCATTGTGTTGTGACTAGAAGGATCTCTATTATAAGGAGTAAAAGGCGAGGAGAGTATATTCTACTAGGAAATCAAAACTGACAGCATTTTAACCTCAAGAGATAAGAGTGCACTAAATGACAACTGATACTTGTGTACGTATGTCAGCAACAAGCATCAGCGCTGCCGTCTCTCCAGCCTCTCTGTCACTGATGCTAGCTAGGCTTAGTGTTTTCTGTTTCTCTGGCCAGCTAAGCAAATAGAGCTTTCTAGTGTACCCTTTTTATTTTTAAGTGAAAAGTTTTGACTATTTTGTTTTGCTTTGTGAAGAGTAGTGGTATTTAAAAATAAATAAATAAAAGTCAGATGTGGTGTCTTTCACCTGTTCTCCTATCCTCCCTTCATAAGCCTGAGGCAGGAGGACTGCCATGAGTTCAAAATTATCCCATGCTACAAAGTGAGACCTGTCTACAAAAAACTAAATAAGTAAAGTCACCCAGAGATTCCATACACATATGTTTTCTTTTTAACAGACTGAGGAGCCTTTCCTCTATGTTCTGAGGTCTCTGTTTACTTAGAGGAATACACCATGGACATTCTCTCAAGGTTAAATAGCTTTTGATAATATTTTAAGTAAGTGCATAACATTCCATGTTAAGGATTTGTCATGATTGGCTTAGTTATTACATTACTTTCTCTATATATAATTTTTTTTTTTAAAGATAACCTTTACAATTTTCTAGTACTTCAAATTTTGAACTTTGTTTTTTTCCTCCCCACCCCACCCCCCTTTTCTTAAAGATAGGGCCTCACATATCCCAGGTTGGCCTTGAACTCATGTAACACAGGCTGGCCTTGAACCTCCTGCACTGGGATAAAGATGACCTGATGTTGAGTGTCAAACCCAAGACTGCATGCCTGCTAAGGAAGTGTCTTCCCCACGGAGCTCCACCCCTTTCCCTGTGTTTTGTTCTTATGTCATCAGCAGGCACCACACAGACAGAGGAGGCTCACAGCGTGCTTTACAGGGTTATCTTTGCAGCTCTGACCTGCAGAGTTCTGTTCCCTACTTTTCTTTTCCTCTGTCTTATGTTGCTTTTCTCTTAGGTGGATATTTCTTCTTTATTCCTGTGTCCTCCTGTGCCTTTGCCACCTGTGTGCAGCCTTGTTCCTGCTGTTTTCTTTTCTGGTAGAGAGCAGTCAAACATAAAATCAGTAACTGCTTCTCAGCCAAAAATAAACCCATGGGTATTGATGTCTTTCACACTAGTCCACAACTGTATTCTCAACTGTAGTTAGTCCATAGAATGTGTAGTGTTTTACAACAGGAAATAATGAACACCTGAGAGCTGAGAAAGTATGTTTCTACCTTGTGAGGCAGCACAGTTAAAAATACAGCTGTAGTAGTTTGGGGCCATACTGATTTGGGTCTGATCTGACTGAGTAGGCTACATTTAAATTGGGTCTTTTGTTTTGTTTGAGACAGGGTCTTGTATAGACCAGGCTGGCCTCAGTGACTTGTTATGTAGGGTTGTTCTGAGCTGCAATGTGGGAATCATAGTACTATTGGGTTATTAAGATTAAGTGTGAGGTAACAGAGAAGATGCTTGGGTATAATTAATAGGGTCCTGTCTGGAACGACACATACATACTTTGTGGTCACTGGGCTTGCAGAGCCCCTCTCATAACTTCAGTTGTTACACTGGGATCTGAATCCTGAATAGACATACTCTACATGTGAGAACAGTTACGTTCTAAAATCTTTTAATATATCATTTGATAGTGCAGTGGTTCTTGACCTTCCTAATGCTGTGTCCCTTTAATATAGTTCCTCACGTTGTGGTGACTCCCAGCAGTAAAATTATTTTCATTGTTACTTCATAACTATAATTTCGCTACTGTTATGGATTGTAATATAAATATCTGATGTGTAAGATGAAAGAGTCATTCGACCCCTATCCCAGGAGTCATGACCCACAGGCTGAGAACTGCTCTTGTGGTGAAAGAGGAAGGTAAATAATTACTCCAAAACATATAACAAATTTTGTCTGGTAGCAGACAAAATAAAAATCAAACTTGAAGGCAGTGAGGCTGGAGAGATAGCTCAGCACTTAACAGCACATACTGTTGTTGCACAAGACCTGGTTTGGGTCCACAGCAGCCGTGTCAGCCATCTCACAACTTCCTGAAACTACCCCTCAGGGCATCTGATGCCTACTCCTGGGCTCCTCGGGCACCTGCACAAACGCCCACAAAAGTAAATAATAAAAGTAAAGTTTTTGTTTGGTTGAGTTTTGTTTTGTTTTGTGACCAAGTTTCTCTGTGTAACAACCCGGGCTGTCCTGAAATTTCTTTTGTAGACCAGGCTGGCCTCGAACTCACAGAGATCTACCTGCCTCTGCCTCCTGAGTGCTGGGGTTAAAGATGTGCAACACTTTTTTTTTTTTTTTTTTTTTTTTGATATTTGAATCCAGGTGTTGTGGCACAATACTGTCAACCAAGCACACTGAAACAGAGACAGGAAGATCATAGGTGTACACACACTTGTGTGCACACAGCAGTCAGAGGACAACTTTCCTTAGTTAATTCTCTCCTGCCATGTGGGTCTTGGGTTCCAAACTCACGCCACCATGCTTGCCTCTTCTTGCTGAGCCGTCTTGCTGACCGGTTTTGGTTTTGGTTGGTGGGTAGTAGTAGTGGTATTCTGAGACAGTCTCACTATATAGCACAGCCTGGCCTAGAACTTTTTCATCTGCCTCCTGACTGCTAGGATTATAGGCATGTTCAGCCATGTTTACCATAAAATGGGCAGAATGGCACAAATTGTTCCCTGTGACATTGTTACAAAGTAATAGCAAACAGCTTTGCTTCCTTTAAGATTTGTGGGGTGGTTGTTGTTGTGGTTGGTTGGTTGGTTTGGTTTTTTTTTTTGAGACAGAGTTCTCGGTACAGCCCAGGCTGGCCTCGAACTCACAGAGATCCACCTGCCTCTGCCTCCAAAGTACTGGAATTAAAGGCATGCGCCACTGGGTTCCGTGTAGCCCAGGCTAGCCTCGAACTCATTATGTGAGTCAGAGTGACCTTTAGCTTTTTCCTAGGTACTAGAGTTATAGCCATCACTGCATGCTTGACTCAGATTTGTTTTATGGGTGTTTGGGGTTTTGTTTTTTGTTCTGTTTTTTTTTTGTCATAACATCATAACATAAGGCACAATAAGTTTATGGTTTTCTGTCATTATTCCATGCTACCTACAGTACTTGTAGTTAGTACCAAATGTGCACTACGGCGCCTCCTTGACTGGGCACTACTTGGAAACTTAGGCGTCGATCTTTCTCCAGATTTCCAAAATAATCGGGATAAGGATAGGTACAACCAAGTACATACAACAAATATTTCAAACGAATTTTTGAAAATGAAGATTATTACCCGGCAGTGGTGGCGCACGCCTTTAATCCCAGCACTTGGGAGGCGTAGGCAGGTGGATTTCTGAGTTCCAGGACAGCCTGGTCTACAGAGTGAGTTCCAGGACAGCCAGGGCTACACAGAGAAACCCTGTCTCAAAAAACCAAAAATAAAAAAATAAAAAAAATAAAAAAACCCTGTCTCGAATAATAATAATAATCCCAACTGTTTGGGAGTCTGAGGCAGGAAAATCATAAGTTTGAGACCTGTCTGGGATAAACAGTGAGACCTTGTCTCAAAAATAAATAAAAATAACTCATGTTATAAGTCTATAAAGTGCCTCTTTACCTGGACAGATTAGAATATTCATCAGCTGCCCAGTGCACCCTCCTCATCTCTTGACCTGGTCAGGAGAGACTGCCTGTGGTGATGTCATCTGCTTATTTTTTCTCCATTCTTTTATTCTGTATTATAAACACTGTGAAAGAAGAGAGAAAATCATTCAGTCCTTCTTTTACAGCCTCAGAAACACACAAATAGTCTGAGAGATGGCTCAGCCAGGAACGCACAGCCATGCACACCTGCCGAGCTGAGCTGATCCCTGGGATCTGTGTGGTGCAAGAAAAGAAACTGACTGCAAGGTTGTCCTCTGACCTCCACATGCATGACATGGCATGTGTGTGCCCACATACGCGATGATAATGATAATAATATTAATACATTTTAAAAACCACATGTAGAATGATGCTTTCACTTAATGTATTATATATTAGTCTACATTATCTCTGATTTTAACTTCTTAATAATGCTCACAATTTCTTCTTGCTGAACCTGGAGTTAGGCTGGCAGCCTTAGCATTCCCTCATCATGCTGCAGTTACAGGCATGTGTTGTAGCCTTGCTTGGCTTTTTATGTGTGTGTTGGAACCCAAATTCATATCTTCATGCTTGGAGCAGCAAGCACTCTTACTCTCTGAACCAGCTCACAAACCAAGTCGTTTTTCTTAGTCACCAACTATGGATAGTTTATTATAGTTATGATCAATAATCATTAATTGTTGATTTTTTTTTTTTAAGTTTTTCGAGACAGGGTTTCTCTGTGTAGCCCTGGCTGTCCTGGAACTCACTCTGTAGACCAGGTTGGCCTCGAACTCAGAAATCCGCCTGCCTCTGCCTCCCAAGTACTGGGATTAAAGGCGTGCACCACCACTGCCCGGCAATTGTTGATTATTAAATGATGGGTATAGATATTGCAAACTAGATATAATATAGCAATATAGATTGGTCAGTCCCCAGAACCCACAAGGTAGAGAGAGAACTGACTTCTGACCTCCATCTGTGCCATGGTGCACACACACACACACACACACACACACACACAACATGCATGTCCACACAAATAAGACAATCAGGCATGATGGTACAAACCTATAATCCCAGCATTTGAGAGATGAAAGCAGGGGATCAGAACATCAAAGCTACTAGCAAGTTCAAGGCTAGCCTGGGCTATTCTTGAGACTTTCCCCAACCCCTCTATCTCAAAAGCATAAATTGAAAATAAGATGAAAAAAATAATGAGATCATGGAGCTGATGAGATGGCTCAGTGACGAAAGGCGTGAACTAAAAATAATATACACTTTACAAGAATATATACCAACAAAAAATATATATTTCATGTGAAAAGGTCTGAGGCTATAGATCATAGGCTAAGTATGTAATATGGAAGCTGAATACTGCCTATATCCTTACCAGATTTGGAAAATACATACTTTATATGTTAACTTTAAACATTAATAAAAAATAAATAAATAGCTGAGGACCATCTGTCAGGAACTGTTTGTGAGCATCAGCACGAGAGTCAGAATGCTGGTCTTAGGGCGGAAGAGATGGCTGAAGAGATGACTCAGAGATCTTGCAGAGAACAAGGTTTCATTTCCTTCACCACAAGATAACTTAAGCTGTCTGAACTCCAATTCCAGGGATCTGAGATGATCTTCTGGCCTCCATGGTCTCGAGTGTGTTTGTGTGTGTGTGTGTCTGTGTGTGTGCGCGCGCGTGCACATGTAGGTAAAACACTCCTACATGTAAATTAAAAACAAATCATCTGGTGTGGTGGTGCATGCCTTTAATTCCAGCACTGGGAGACCAGTGAATTTCTGAGTTCAAGGCCAGCCAGGGCTTCTTAGTGGGACACTGTCTCAAACAAAACAAGTTTCTTATTTTCTGTGATTTATTTGAATGCAATAATCCCAAATGAGTAGCAACTCAGTAGAGTTTGTTTAGAATGGGTGCTTGAGGAAGCCCTTGAGCCTTTTCCCTGTGCTGCCCCAGCCCCGCCCACCACAGTGTGACCTCATTATGTTCATCTCCTCCTTCCCTCTTTCTCTGCTCTGCTGCAGACCACAGCTACCACAACACATAGAATATGGTTTGGGGGTTTGTATTAGGAATAAAACCCAGAACTTTGTACGTGCAGTGCTAAGCCTGTGCTGTGAGCTGTGACCCTAGCCCCTCTGCATATATTTGGGGTGGGAGGCATCTTGTTGTTTTCAGAGACTGTTTAAATTTTATCTTTAGTTTAAGAGAAAGGCCTCTTTATGTTGTATAGGCTGTCCTTGAACTCCTACTTCAGTCTTCCAAGCAGCTAGGACTACCATATTCTAACACATCCAGTCAGTTGGTTTTATGGTTGGGTGGTCAGTCTTAACAATGATTTATGTTTATCCATTCTGTACTCTGAAAATAGAATGAAGCTTTTAGTTCAGTAACCATGTATCTCTGTTCTGTTTTAAATCTCCAAGTAGTACTTGACTCATGATAGAGTGTAAGTAATCACTTATATGTTAGTTAACTGCTGGAAAGCAGTGTTTGAAGTAGATGAATCAGACAATAGCTTACTAACCAGGCAGATAAAACTGAAGCCTGCAGTCTTTAGTCTAATTCAAAGATGTTAAAATGGTCTTTAGGTGAGTTAATGAGGGCTTGACCTCCAGTGGTTATGGTAGAAATGAAATGGAAGAAATTATTGAGAGATTTCAGGGACAGAGAAGACAAGCTTTTACCCAACCAAGTACCACAGAAATACAGTTCTATTTCCTTTTTTCAGCCCACATTTTCACTGTGCCATTCCCCAAGTCTCCTGCTTTCCTGCTTACACAATCATCAGTTGTTCCTCTTAAGGAGTTAGACTTCTTCTACAGGTCAGTTAAGAGTATAGAGTGAGCCAGGTATGGTGGCACACCCTTTGATCCCAGTGCTCAGGAGGCAGAGGCTGGACGATCTCTGGGTTCTAGGCCAGCTTGGTCTACAAAGCACGTTTTAAGACAACCAAGTCTGTTATATAGAAAAACCCTGTTGGGGGTATGGGGGTTGGGGGTGGAGTGCTTGCCCAATAGGGATAAATCAGAATTTGGTGCCTAGTACACACATAACACTCAGAAATGTGGGGGAGATGGTTGATGGGGCACAGTGAAGAAATGAATGAAGAAATTAATTCTTGGAATAGAAAAACTGTACAATTAGACTTCTGAAAAAACATCAACTCCAAGTTCAGGGAATAACTCCCCCTCAAAGGAATAACATGTCGTATGACAGAAGAGGACACTTGACATCTTCTGTACGTGGATGCAGATGCACACTCGCCATTTCAGCAGCAGCAGCAGCAGCAGCAGCCGCCGCCAGGCAAAACGGCACTTACCTTTAATCTCAGCACATAGGAGGCAGAGGCAGGTAGATCTTTGTAATGCCAGCAGGGCTACACAGTGAGACTGTCTCAAAATAAATAGATGACCCAGTGATGAAGAGCTCTGCTTGCTCTTGTTCCCGGCATCTCCATGGTGGCTCATGACTGTCACTCGACTTCCAGATGATCCCATGCTCTCTTCTGGCTTCTGTGGGTACCAGGCATGTATGTAATACACATAGATTCAAGCAAAGCACATAAAACAAAATCTCTGAAAATAAATCAGAAGGGTGGGGGGGTAGGTCCAGTCCCACTGTTCCTGTGGGAGGGTGCCCCAGCACCTTTCTCGTGTCTGTGTCAGTGAAGGTGAAGACGACTGCATAGAGAGACGTAAAGCACACCTCATAACAGAATCACCCTCTGCAATTGTGCCAAGGCTTTCCTTGTTTTGTGAACACTGAAATTAAGAACCTTCAAAGACGGAGGCTTGTTTTCTTACTTTTTACCGCCCTAAAGCTTGTAGATCTGTAAAGTGTTATTTTTCTTTTCCTTCCCCTCTTACTCTCCAGCTGTCTCAACTCGGAACCTTGTAGGAAGAGCGTTACACTTCAGCAGATGTGTTTCCTGTGACATTTCAGCAAGCTTCCATTTTGTCTTTCCGCTTAGAGTGCTCCACTTTCCCTCCCTGCTGCCCGCCCTTTAGCTCATTCAACTGTTAGATTTGCAGAGTATGACAGAGAAGAAGCCATACTTATAAACATGTGATCACCCAGCTGTTTCAAGAATAGAAATAGCATCCATTTACTTGTGTGTCTGTTCTCTCTGTGAAGCTGTGCTTGCCTCCTTTATGAATGTAGCACCTGTCTGACTGAGACTTACCTTGTCTAGAAACAAATGGACACTGTTGGGGTTGGGGGGCGGTGTGTTGGTTGGTTGGTTGGTTGGGTTGGTTGGTTGGTTGGTTTTAACAGAGTCTCCCTGTGTAGCCCTGGCTGTCCTGGAACTCAGATCTGCCTTCCTCTGCCTCTGCTAGACTAAAGGTATGTGCCACTATGCCAAGCACTATTCTTGTTTAAATTAAGCAAAACAGCTTATTGCTAAGGGGAGACATCCAATTGAATTTACTTTGATAATAGAGAAGATTTAGTTCAATTATTTTCTTAGAAGATAGTTCATTCCCTTAAGAAGCCAGGGTCTTGAAAAGGGATAGGAATCCTATCCTTTCTTCCCTTTGAATATCTTTCCCCTTGCAGACTTACATGTCATTCATCACAGATAAAGAGAGAGGTAAACGGGTAATCTAAGAAAGTAGTATGAAAAGAATAAATCTGTTAGATAGCTAGCTCATCCTAGAATCAGAAGGATCTGGCTTCTGTTAGTCTTTCAATAAAATATTTACCCTTATTGGACTTGAGTTTTTTATTTCAATTATTTTTTTGTTGTTGTTGTTTTAGGCATGGTCTCCTCTTGTGGAGAATAACCTTGATCTTTTTTCATGTTATATTTTTATATATTGTGTGTATGCATGTGCCACAGCACACTTATAGAAGTCAGAGGACAATTTGAAGGAATTGGTTTTTCTCTGTCCACCATGTGGGTCCCAGGGATTGAACTCAGATTATTAGTCTTGGCAGCAAGTGTCTTTACTCACTTAACCATCTCATCAGCCTGAACTACTACTACTGTTTTTGGAGGGTGGAGTGACAGAATCTCTCTACAGAGCCCAGAACTCAGAGCTCTTTCTGTCTCTGCCTCTCAAGTGCTGAGATTTAAAAGCATACACTATCACACTCAGCTTTCTCTTCTCTTCCTCCCTCTCCTCTTCCCCCTCCTCCTCTCCTTCTGCTCCTTCATTACATTTTGATTTATTCTGACCTCCAGCACAGGTTTATAGTGGCACATGCCTGTACTTTCTGCACTTGGAGGTGGAGGCAGGAGCATAAATTCAAGGTAACCCTTCACCAACTTGATTATATAATGAGCAGGTTTGAGTTTTACAACCCTGACTCAAAAACAAAATTAAGAAGAAAAAAAAAAAGACTGTTAACTAAGAACCCAAAAAAGGTTAATAAACATAACACAAAAGTAAATAATTCCTACATGTCATTAATTGCCATCAGCAAATAAACTGATGGAAATATCTGATTATGTTACAAAAACTTTACTCCAGGGTATTAAAAGTTACAATTAAAGAAAATAATAGGGGCTCAGCTGTTAAGAATACTTACTGCTTGCTGGGCGGTGGTGGCGCACGCCTTTAATCCCAGCACTTGGGAGGCAGAGGCAGGTGGATTTCTGAGTTCGAGGCCAGCCTGGTTTACAGAGTGAGTTCCAGGACAGCCAGGGCTACACAGAGAAATCCTGTCTCGTAAAACAAAATAACAACAACAACAACAAATATATATATATCAAACAACCTAAGCTGGAAACCAGCAACAGCAACAAAGAATGTATAAACTGTTGTTAAGTCATACACTGAAATATTTTAACTCAGTTAAAATAAATGCATTAAGCCAGGCATGGTGGCACATACATAGAAGCTGAACACTCAGCAGGTAGGGGCAGAAGAGTTCAAAGCCATCCTTGACTAGATAGTTAGAGGCTAGCCTGAGCTATATAGCTAGACACTGTCTTTACAAAAACTAGGGAGGGCTGAGGATATAGCTCAGGTGTTTGTCTAGCATACACAAAGCCCTGAGTTCAGACCCAAGGACTGCATAAATCTGGGTGTGTTGGGCCTTCCTGTCATCCTAATACTCAGCTGCAGTGGGAGTGGAATGAGACTCAGAGGCTCAAGGTCACCCTCAGCTGTATAACAAACTCAAGGACAACCTGGGATCCGTGAGGCCCTGTTACAGAAAAATAAAAAATGTCTTGATTGGGCTATGAAGTCTGAACTATTGCCTATCAATAGGGATCCAAGAGTACTCTAGGCAATTCCCATGGAACTGTTCTCACCCGTTGGTACCAAAGCATTGTTGAAGGAGGAATCCGAGTGCTTCTCAGATAAAGAATATTCTTTGCAGTGGCCAGAAGGTTTGTCTCACCCATACTTCTTTCTTCTTGTTTTCAGGGATGTTGGTGGTAAATGTGACATGGAGAAACAAAACATATGTAGGTACACTTCTTGACTGCACAAGGCATGATTGGGCACCACCAAGGTGAGCACGGACAGATACCTAGTTTATGTCAGTCAGAACCCCACATGATCAGTGAACTGTTATACCCTTAGTTTACTACAGTTGCCTCAGACTGAAGCCTCCTGAGTGTTTCTGTCACTAGCTTGAGCCACCACCAGGGGGTTATATCCATTTTCCTTCCTTCCTTCCTTCTTTCCTTCCGTCTTCCCTCCCTCCCTTCCTCCCTTCTTCTTTGAGACAAGGGTTCACTCCGTAGCCCAGGCTGTCTTGGAACTCACTGTATAAGACAGGCTGCCTCAAACCCAAAGTGATCATCTTATCTTAGCCTCCTAAGTGCTGGGATTTCAGGTGTTTGTATGAGCCTTACTTTCAAGTTGCAGTTTGATCTTTAAGTTAACATATCAAGCAGTCATAGTTCTATGTACCTGTAATCCCAGGCCTGATACAGAAGGGTCAGAAGTTCAAATCCACCTTCAGCAACATAAGGAGTTGAGGCTAACCCTGAGTACATACCTTGTCTCAAATGGGTGATAATACTAACATTTTGAGTCTGGGATATTGCATGAGGCTTATGGATTCACTGTCTAACAGCACCACAAAAATAAAAATATAATAAAAACCACTAATATTTCATTGTCTTCTTATACCTTATTCCTCATGTTGGTACCCAGTGTGCTAGGGCTTGAGAAGCCTAAAATATGGTGGTGTGATCCAGAACTAGTATGCAGATGACATCCTAGGAGGTTCCCTCTCAGTACCATTCCCATGCGGGTTCCTAGGAAACCACAGTTACTGAAACAGAAGCTGGGTTTCGTTCACACTGGTAGGCCCTGCCTCACAAAAAAAAAAGGTGTTTTCCCCTTAATAATATCCTGTCCTATTTGTCCTTTTCCAAGGTTCTGTGACTCTCCCACCAGTGACTTAGAAATGCGTAACGGTCGAGGAAGAGGCAAGCGAATGCGTCCTAACAGTAACACACCTGTCAGTGAGACAGCCACAGCCTCTGACAGCAAAGGAACCAGCAGCAGCAGCAAGACCCGAGCAGGAGCCAATAGCAAAGGCCGTCGGGGTAGCCAGAACTCCTCAGAGCACCGCCCTCCTGCCAGCAGCGCCTCTGAGGACGTCAAAGCCAGCCCTTCCTCAGCCAATAAGCGGAAAAGCAAACCTCTTTCAGACATGGAGCTGAATTCTAGCTCAGAGGACTCCAAAGGGAGCAAGCGTGTCCGTACAAATTCCATGGGCTCAGCCACGGGGCCCCTCCTTGGGACCAAGGTAGAACCCACTATTGTGGACAGAAATTGTCCCTCCCCAGTCCTGATTGACTGTCCCCATCCAAACTGCAACAAAAAGTACAAGCACATTAATGGACTTAAGTACCACCAAGCTCATGCCCACACAGACGATGACAGCAAACCAGAAGCTGATGGAGACAGTGAGTATGGAGAAGAGCCCACCCTCCATGCAGACCTCAGCAGCTGCAACGGTGCATCTGTCTCACAGAAAGGATCCTTGTCCCCTGCCCGCTCAGCTACCCCCAAAGTTCGGCTTGTTGAGCCTCACAGCCCTTCCCCTTCAAGCAAATTCAGCACAAAAGGCCTCTGTAAGAAAAAACTGAGTGGGGAGGGAGACACAGACCCTGGAGCCTTATCCAATGATGGCTCTGACGATGGACCCTTGGTAATGGATGAAACAAGCAACGATGCCTTTGACTCTTTGGAAAGGAAGTGTATGGAAAAAGAAAAATGTAAAAAGCCCTCCAGTTTGAAACCTGAAAAGATTCCATCCAAGAGCTTAAAATCAGCCCGCCCCATTGCCCCTGCCATCCCCCCACAACAGATCTACACTTTCCAGACAGCCACCTTCACAGCAGCAAGCCCAGGGTCCTCCTCAGGCTTGACCACCACTGTGGTCCAAGCAATGCCCAGCAGTCCCCAACTCAAGCCCATTCAGCCCAAGCCCACTGTCATGGGAGAACCTTTCACCGTCAACCCTGCCCTGACCCCTGCCAAGGACAAGAAAAAGAAAGACAAAAAAAAGAAGGACTCATCAAAGGAACTTGAAAGTCCTCTGACCCCTGGGAAGGTATGCCGAGCAGAAGAAGGTAAGAGCCCGTTCAGAGAATCAACAGGAGATGGAATAAAAATGGAGGGCCTTCTGAATGGCTCCTCAGAGTCCCATCAAAGCCGGTTAGCTAGTATCAAGGCTGAAGCTGATAAGATTTACAGTTTCACTGACAATGCCCCCAGCCCTTCAATTGGAGGCAGCAGCCGCCTAGATAGTACTACCCCAACCCAACCCCTAACTCCCCTACATGTAGTGACCCAAAATGGAGCTGAAGCCAGCTCTGTCAAAACCAATAGCCCTGCCTACTCTGACATCTCTGACGCTGGGGAGGATGGGGAGGGCAAGGTGGACAGTGCCAAGTCAAAGGACCCTGAACAGCTGGTTAAAGACGGGGCTAAGAAAACACTTTTCCCCCCTCAGCCACAGAGCAAAGACTCACCATATTATCAAGGCTTTGAAAGTTACTACTCTCCAGGCTATGCACAGTCCAGCCCAGGGGCTCTCACCTCAAGCAGCCAGGCAGGAATGGAGGGCCAGGCTGTAAAGACAAAAAAGGATGAGGAGCCTGAGAGCATAGAAGGGAAAGTAAAAAATGATGTCTGTGAGGAGAAGAAGCGAGCTGAGCAGTTCCAGTCAGCAGCCATCTGTCATCCAGCAGCGGCCCAGCATGTACATGCAGTCCCTGTACTACAACCAGTATGCCTACGTGCCCCCGTATGGCTACAGCGACCAGAGCTACCACACCCACCTCCTGAGCACCAACACCACTTCCGGCAGCAGTATGAAGAACAACAGAAGCGTCAGAGCTTGGAGCAGCAGCAGCGGGGACTGGACAAGAAGACAGACATGGGCCTGAAAGAGCGGGAGGCATCGCTCAAGGAAGAGTGGAAGCAGAAGCCATCAATTCCACCAATTCTCACCAAGGCTCCCAGCCTGACAGACCTGGTGAAGTCAGGGCCGGGCAAGGCCAAGGAGCCAGGGACTGACCCTGCCAAGTCTGTCATCATTCCCAAATTAGATGACTCATCAAAACTCCCCAGCCAGCCCCCTGAAGGCCTTAAAGGGAAGCTGGGTGAGGCCAGCCACCTAGGCAAGGAGGCGTCTGAGGCTAAGGCAGGCACTGAGTGTGGCCGGCAGGCAGAGGTGGATCCAGTGCTCTGGTACCGACAGGTAACTGTTGTGTGAGGAAGTGGAGATGCTGTCTAATGAACTTTCTGGCCCCCACAGATCAGCACTGTCCTGTGTAGGGGTTCCATAGAATTGAGATTAGCAGGAGAGTTGTATAATTTTAGCAAACCTGTACATTTTATGTTTTAAAAAGCACTTTTACCTCCTTAAAAGATATTTTTCCCGTAAATGGAGAAGGACTAATAAGACAACTTATTTTGTCTACAGTTAGTTGAGCCTTCATTAGCAAAGCAAGACAAGAACCTGGGCATTTTGACTCCTAGCCCAGTGTTCCACGTATGGCTTCTATGGAATGGAAGTATATACTCACCTAACAGGTTTCTTTAAAAAGGATTTTATGGTGTCAGCTATGATGACACACGCCTGTAATCCTAGGACTCTGGAAGCTAAAGCAGATTATCTTGAGTTTATAGCCACACTGAGCTACATAGCCTGGGCTACATAATACTTAGCAAGACTCTGTTCTCTTAATAATAAAAAATAATATTTAAAGTTAAAACTAATGGGGCTGGAGCGATGGCTCAGTGGTTAAAGGTACTTTCTTGTTCTTCCAGAAGACTGAAGTTTATTTCCTAATACCCACATCAGATGGCTCCCAACCTCCTGTAACTCGCTCCAGGGATCTGATTCTCTCTTCTGGTCTCTGCAGACACCCACACCTGTTGCAAACATTCACACTGTCTTCCCTTTCCTCCTTGGGGCAGTGATAACTGCAAAGCCACCTAAACATCTTGGCAGGAGGCAACTTGTATTCCCAGAGTCGCTGCCCTAGGAGTTTTGTACAGAGAAGAGCCACTGGTGGCTTCACTTTTTTTCTCCCAGGATCTTGTTTCATTAGGTTTGAGAAGGTGTTTTGTTTTGTCATGACAGGGTCTCGCTATGTATTCCTGGCTGGCTTAGACGTTGTAACCAGGCTGCCCTTGAACTTAGAGTTTCATTTGCATCTTCCTCCTCAGTGTGGAAATTAACAGTGTTTTTTGTAAACAAAATTTGTACAGGTCAGAATCCCACTTTGCCTTGGGTGCTGTGATGGCCTGTCGCTGTTTCTACTCGGACCTTGGGTTTGAGAAGGGCCCTTTGTGTGTAACACTGCTCGGCACCCATTCTGTGGTTTTTGCAGGAGACAGAGCCCCGGATGTGGACATATGTTTATCCTGCCAAATACTCAGACATCAAGTCAGAGGATGATCGGTGGAAAGAGGAACGGGACCGAAAATTAAAGGAAGACAGGAGCCGGAGTAAGGACTCTGTTCCCAAGGAAGACGGGAAGGAAAGCACAAGCAGTGACTGCAAGCTACCCCCATCTGAGGAGCCCCGCCTCGGGAGCAAGGAGCCTCGCCCAAGCGTCCATGTGCCCGTGTCCTCCCCGCTCACCCAGCACCAGTCCTACATTCCCTACATGCATGGCTACTCTTACAGTCAGTCATACGACCCCAGCCACCCCAGCTACCGGGGGATGCCTGCAGTGATGATGCAGAACTACCCAGGTACAGTACCTGGGGCTGTGCTACTCGTGGGGACGGGAGCTGAAGCAGTTTCTAAATCCAGAGCTTTTTGCTTTGTGGCTTTGGCTCTGAGGCTCAGGGAACCTGACTTGGATGACAGACTTTTTTACATATAATGTGTCCATGATGTGAAGCTACCACTCTAACCTTAAATGACCCTAATTACAGTCAGAACAAACTACCTCTCCCTTGCTTTATCTAAGGTTGCTTCTGCATTCAGCTTCTCTTGATGCTCAGTGGTAAAACTCACGTACACGACAGCATCTTCTCTCTGCTGGAATTTCTTTAGACACACACTCTGACTTCTGCTGCATGCAAGGCACTATGGGGAATACTAAAGAAATAGAGGAGACCAGTTCCCTCCATCGAGGGCTTCACAGCTTGATAGAGCGGGAGCGATACATGTGACAAATAAGATTCAAACCAGAGCAACGCAGGCATTCAGCTTTGAGGTTGTGCTCAGCTGTGAGATCAGAAAGCTGTTAGGGATGCAGAGAACATTTTGAAGTCAGTTGGGGGATGTCTAGTAGGTTCAGCTTGAGAAAAATTAGTTCTTAAACTGGTGACAATGAGTTCTCAGTGGGTCAAGGTTTAAATGTTTTTTAACTTGTTAGAAAAAAAATGTTCATATTCCACTCTACACACTAATTTCTGTTGCCTGAAGAGCTATGTGGGACCCAGAACTTCCGGGTTGGTTGGTTGGTTGGTTGGTTTGAGGGTTTCCTGAAACAGGATTTCACTTTGTAGCCCTGGCTGGCCTGGAACTCGTTGTGTAGAACAAGCTGGGTTCTTAACTTGGAGAGATGTACCTGCCTCTCCTGAGTGCTGGGATTAAAAGTATGCACCCCTATGCCTGGCCATGATATGGCCATTCACCACACACTCAGTGTTTGCCGATCCAATCAAGGTAAATGCCATTCCCCATGCTCTTCTCTAATGAAATATGTAATAGGTTTCATGAATTGTAGCCACTCCACTGTGCGGCAGTACACGAGAGCTGATGCCTCTGTCTGTGTTTGGGCATCTGTTATCTAACCTGCCCTGCCCTCCTCAGCTTCTGGTAATCCCTGTTTTCCATTTAGATCAGCCTGAGCATTCCCCCCTTACAGCGTCCCAGCCTCCCAGAGCCAGTCTTGACATTCTGCTGGTATTATTATGGGATAAATTCTAAATACAAGTAAGCTTTTCAAACAGATAAGGAGATCATGTCATCCTCGTGGTGTTTCTTACCATCTATATACAAATAAAAGTTCCATCTGTGAGGCTTTCTCTGGTCCATGCACTGTCTTGAATGATTTATGCATTTTTTTTGTTGTTGTTGTTTTTGTTTTGTTTTTTCGAGACAGGGTTTCTCTGTGTAGCCCTGGCTGTCCTGGAACTTACTCTGTAGACCAGGCTGGCCTCGAACTCAAAAATCTGACTGCCTCTGCCTCCCAAGTGCTGGGATAAAGGGCGTGCGCCACCACTGCCTGGCCAATACAATACATATCCCTTGTTAGCCTATAATTACCCAGCTTTCCTCCTTTTTCTTGCCTCAGCACTCAAGTACTGGAATTATATGCCACCACACCCAGCTTGTGTTTCTATGCATTTGCATGTGTCCATGTGGAGGTCAGAGGTCAATGTCACTTGTCTTCTTCGCTGATTTATTTTTTTCACACAGGGTCTCTCACTGAACCTGGAACTCTTGATTATTTTAGACTGACTTGGCAGTGAGCCCCAGGGTTCTCCTGTCTGTACTTTCACAGTTGTAGAATTATGGATGCTTGCACCTGGCCTTTTATGTGAGCCCTAGTGATCTGAACTCTGGTCCTCGTGTTCATATGGCAAGCATGATTGTGTTTTTGTTTGTGTGTTTACCTGAATGTATATGTGTGCACCATGTGCATGTTTGATACCCAAGGAAGCCAGAAAAAGGTGTTAGATACCATGGGGCTCGGGTTATAAATAGTTGTGAGCTATCACATAGGTGCTAGAGATGAAATGTAGGTACTTCACAGTGGAAGCGAGTGCTCTTAACCACGGATCTGTCTCTCAGCCCAGCTTCAGTTTTTGAGACAAAGTCTCGCCATGTAGCCCAGGCTGACCTTGATCTCATCTTCCTGCCTTAGCTAAAACTACAGGTGTATATACACCCAACTTCATATTGCTTGTTTGTGAAAGGACTTTGCTGGAACTAGATTCTGTAAAATCTATACTAGAATTTACTGTGTTCAGGCTATCTTCCTTGAAACAATTCACTTATTGTTGCCTCCCGGTTCTGGATTAGAGCATGATATATGCCCCTGTTCTTTTTGTATTAGTATCTTTTGCTCATTTTTTGGATTTATTTATAAATGGGAGAGGGAAGGAGAGACATGCATGTAATCACAGTGTTTACAGAAAACATCAGCTCCCCTGGAGCTAGGATTACAGTCACCTGATGTGGGTGCTGAGAATTGAATCCAGGTTCTCTGGAAGAACAGTAAGTGCTCTTAACAGATACTGAGCCTCTGCAGGATCACCACCCTTTTTGAAACAGCCTTGGCTGACTTAGAACTCATCATGTAGATAATCTGCCTGCGTTTGCCTTTCCAGTACTGGAATTAAAGGTGTGCGCTCCCACACCTGGCCTACCACTCCCCCCCCACCCTACCCCCCCCCCTTTTTTTTTTAAATAAAAGCAAGGTTCCATTATGTAATCTGGCTGACCTGGGATAGATGAGACTGGATTCAGTGTCACATCGGTCTGCCTGCTTCTGGCCTGAGCGCTGGGATCAAACTTAGGCCATCAAGCCTGGCGAGAAGAGCTCTTACCCATTGAGCCATCTCAGCAGCCCTTGTTTTGTTTTGGGGGACAGGATCTAATGTAGTCTAGGCTGACATTAAGCTCAGAATACCCCAGTGTTGGGATTACAGGTGTGCCATCATCCCTGCCTGATACCTTGATTTTGAAGATAAACTGAAACTCAGAAAGGCTATCACTTTATTTAAGGTTATGCAGCCCAAGACTGTCTGACTTTCAATCCTTTGATCTTTCCACTTTATCATATGACTCTGAGATAACACAGGAGATCTGAGAAGTCAGCTTTGGGAAACCGAGTGTTGTGTGTTATCCCTTCAGCTGTCCTTCTATAGAGCTTGTTAAAAGAGGAGGAAGCCAGGTGCTGTGGTAGAACATGTCTCAGACTGTGCCTCGGAGAGCCGATGCCACCTGGCCATTCACTAGAGCAGTTCCTTCTGCCTTCATTTCTCTCACTGCTTGATCTCTCCTTTCCTAGGTTCCTATTTGCCTTCCAGCTATTCTTTCTCTCCGTATGGCAGCAAGGTCTCAGGTGGTGAGGATGCTGACAAGGCACGAGCCAGCCCCAGTGTAGGCTGTAAAGCCAGCTCAGAGTCCAAAGCCCTGGACATCTTGCAGCAACACGCCAGTCACTACAAGAGCAAGTCTCCAACGGTAAGTGGGGTGCAGCCCTGGTCCTTGTCCACAGCATGGGAGGAGCGAACAAGCTCAGGTCCTGACCGAGATGCTAGTCGGCTGACTGCCAGCTTCATAAGGGCACCCCTCTATTGTAGATACCCTGCAGTTTTAGAATCATGAGATAGGACACTGGTTAGATCACTAGTGTGTGTCTGTATCTCATTATAGTGCCTTGATGTGTCTCCTTTCCTTTCCAGATAAGTGATAAAAATTCTCAGGAGAGAGATCGGGGAGGCTGTGGGGTGGCTGGAGGTGGTGGCAGCTGTGGCAGTGTTGGGGGAACAGGAGGTGCTGACAGGAGTGCCGACCGGCCCCGCACATCCCCTTCCCAGCGCCTGATGTCCACACACCACCACCACCACCTGGGCTACTCCTTGCTCCCAGCGCAGTACAACCTACCCTACGCTGCAGGTAAGGCTGTCCTCCAGCTTTGTCTCTGTTTCAGCAGTGTACCTGTAGCAAGGGCCCTCCCCACCCCACCCCACCCCCCTGCCGCCAACCCCCAGACTTCTAATTTGAGGTGATTCCCACCACTCGGGGTTGAAGCAGGAGCATAAAAATAAATTCAAGGCAGGATGGGAAGAAGACTTAGTAAAGCACTTGCCTTACAAGCAGAGGACCTGAATTCAATCCTCAAAATCCATGTAAAAACACAGATGTGGTGGTGTGTGCTTGTAACCACAGTGGTCAGGTGGGAGGAGAACAAGCAGGTCCCTGGAGCTCACTGGCCAGCTGGCCTAGCCTACTTGGCAAAGTTCCAAGCCAGTGAAAGCCCTTGTCTCAAACAAAAGCAGAAGAAGGCACTTTAAGAATGATAATTGTCCTATGACCTCTACACATATGTGCAACACACACATACAGAGACCCTGTCTTAAGCACTCTCCTGAGTCCTAAAGTACCTTGCTTTAGGCTGGGACTTATTTTCTCCCTGGAGCTTCGGAGTTCTCATTACTCAGCAGAATAAGAGACCACTAGAGAGAAACGAGCAGCTAAACCAAGTATCAGGGTTATTTTCTGTCAGCACCCCAAAAATCCAATGGCACTGGGTAGAGAAATTTAAAGGGAAGCTCCTCATAGCGAGCCGGCTTGTGAAGCAAGGGTGATTTCCTGAGAGCTCTATTAATATGTTCTCTGCTTGCCCAGGGCTTTCTTCTACAGCCATTGTTGCCAGCCAGCAAGGCTCAACTCCCTCACTCTACCCACCCCCTCGGAGGTGAGAATGGTAAGTAGGTTTTGTTAACTTGCAGTAACAAATTAACAGGGGTAGCTGCTACTTGGTTCACAGAATCCCTGCACGTGAGGGTTAACTAAGTGACGTCAGTGATCTGGAAAAGGGAGACAGTTGGCCAGGCCTGTGACACCAGCCTCTTGTGAAGCACATGCATCTGAAGGCCTGTGGAGGACCAGCACCAGATGGCGCTGCAGTTCTTTTTTGTGTTTTGTTTTTAAATTTGTTGTGAAGGGTAGTGCTTATGAACAGGGCTCAAAGAACAATGTACAGGGAGTTAGCTCCCTCTTTGAACTATGGATGATGGAATTCATGTCATGCTTGGCAGCAAGCACCCTTACTCACCAAACCCTTGCCAGCCCCAGTTCATTTTCTTAGAGCACCATCTTGTGGTTGTGATACCAGCAGACCACAATTAGCTGTTTACCTATGTGTTTCCTTCACAGAACACCAAGTGCCCAGATGAAGTCAGCTTCATGGGCCAGACTGGCTCATTCGAGGTGATGCTGGAGGTGCCATTTTACCATCAGTTACGGTCTTGATCATCCTGTTTGCCATTCCTACCGTGACTGAAGGCAGACCCTTGGCTGTCTCACCTCCACTAGACCCTCCGACCCCCTGACCCTCCCTCTTCCTCAGGAGCTGGAAAACTGGTACTTTGCAAAAATATTTATTCTCTCAGCCACAGTTCTGTTGTGGCATCTAAGGAGATGAAGGCATAGGAGCAGCTGAGAGAGCACGGCCTCATCCCAGAGAAATTACTGCTGTTACCTTAGCCCCTGGTCTACTGCCAGAGCAGCACCACACACACCTGGGAGGGACCCCAAGCGTGGATAAGGTCTGAGGACAGCACAGCAGCCATACCCTCACTGTCATCAACACCATAAACCAGATTCCACATCTCCTCAGTGGTTTGGGCCCTGGGAACTGGCAGCACGTGGAGAAATTAGAATCTCAGGAAAGAAGTAGGGAGCTGTTTCCTCTGTAATTGTGAAGACAAGGCCTTCAAGTGTGGAGACACCCCCCTCTGATATGAGCACAGATAAATGCTCAGAGCCTAACCTGTAAGCGGGAGAGTAAGGCACTTACCCAACAGAGTCCTGTGCTCCTGTTAGGCGGAAGACAGGGGTTCTAGCAACAGCACAGGGCTCCCTGGGCATGCTGGGAGGAGCTGGAGCATAAATGGAGTCTGTGAAATTGAATCTGCTTCCTCACCAAAATTCTTGCTGCTTTTCATTTCCCAACTCCTTGCCCTTTCTCTTTCTTTTTTAACCCCTTGGTGCCTTTCCCAGGGGGGAGTCCCCATACTGACCTCACCTCTGCTGCTGCTTGGCTCCTACCTTGGAGTCTGCCACATCACTTTAGAGCAGCAACCAGGCAGGCTGTTCTTGGAGACATTCAGTTATCTGAGTACCCTTCTCATTTAGGGTCACAAATCTATACATCCCAGTTCCTCTTGTCTACAGGTACATGATTTTGTACAGTTCACTCTGTAACTCAATATGTGCCAATTTGAAGAGTGTCTTTGTAACACACGTTTTTGTTTTAGGGGCCACTGGCCAAGGAGGTGATTTGCTCCTTAGACCCTAAAACAGCATATCCAAGCATTGCATGCCCAAGTCAGAGTGGACTCTGAATAAGGCTCTGAGGTGTCAGGCATTTCTCTGTTCTCCTGAGCTACAAAGTCCTGTTAGCGGAAAGTGATGGAGCCACTTCTACCCAGCATGTGGAATGGTTTTAGTTCTCTGCTGTTGCAGGGTATCATCCCTTTGTAACCCTTTCCTCCTATCTTTGCTCCTTGGACTGCAAGAGAGAGAGAGAAAGATGCACAGGTACCAGCTTAGGCTAATGGGGAGCTTGTAAAAAGCATGTTCAAAACTGATAGTTTGAGAGCAGGAAGGTAGGTAGCTCTAACTTCTTTGGGGAAGTGGGGTGTTGGGAGACAGTAAGCACAAAGCCCAAGAGAAGCTAGCTCCCAAGAACCAGTGAACCCTCCCTGTATAGAATCAGGCTTCGGTAGTTACCACCTCTGACCTCCAAACCTTTCCTGTTTCCAAGTCCTTGTTTTTGTTTCAGTTGGGTTCTCAGCACTTGGAAAAATCCTTTTGTTTAGACCTGTTTGCAGGACTCCAAACACCCTCCTCACCACCATCGTTCCCCCTGCCACATGCTGCCCCAGTAAGCAGTAGTCTGGGCAGTGACCCCCTTTCATTCACAGAGATAGATGCTGGGGACACCATTTTACCTAATCCATTACCCTTACTAAGAAAGTGACTGTCAGCCTAATTTTGCTTCCCCACCTCCTTCCAAGACTCCAATGAGTAGAGCCATGCTCCCATCTGTTCCTGTTTTTGTATGTATCTGTGGCATTGGCTTACAGTGTGCTTTGTACATAGTTTAAAAAAAAAAAAAAAAACCATTGGAGCAATTTTGTTTTTCATTGGGTAGGCATGGCCCATATTCCTGCCCTTTCCACTTCATTTTATAACAGAGGTGTGTCCGTATTTGCAAGACAGCCTTAAGATTCTGCAGAAGGAACAGCTTTCTCTCTCTCTCCCCTCTCCCCTTCCCCTCCCTCCCTCTGTCTGTCTCTCTCCCCTCTTCCCCTGAGAAAAAGTCATCTCTTTGTTCCCTCTACCCAAGTGCCCCTTGAAGAACAGGCGCTGCTCTGAAATGTGATTAGCAGTAGAAAAATGACACTGTGTTCTCAGCTTGATCCTCCTGGTCCCTAGCCTGAGTCCAGTCTTCCCTCTCTGAAATAGTATTACACAGCTGCAGCTGCCCACAATCCACAACAGGGAACTACCTGTGGCACCTAGTCAGCAAGACAAGATCTGGTGCAGATCACCAAACCGAGCCTTTCACTAAACCACCCTGCCCCATGCTCTTAGTGTTAATGATCTCAAGAGACCCATGTGGAAGAGAAGCTATCGGAAGTAGGGGCCTCACCCTGAGGAAGGGCAGCTACCGCTTAACAGCTGCTGCTTAGCATTCACATCTGCTTCCTCATTTATGGTATGCCAGCTCCCTTTAGCTCTTGTCCATCTTGTACATGTAGTCTCCACTTAGCCTACACTCTCCAACATCTCAAGGTCAAAGAAACACACAAAAGGGTAAGAGGGTACCCTCTGAAATGATCATTTCATGTACCTCCTCTTCAGGCTCCAGGGTGGGGTTGGGGGGACTTAGTTTAAGGGAGTTAAGACTGCAGAAGGGCTAGAGAATTGGGTATAGGTTTGAGGCCTCATCACTTACCCCATATACCCTATCTGTGTACTCCAATGCCCCCCAAGATTCAGCTGGGCAGCTAGCTGGCCCATAATTCTGGGCCTTTGTCATTTATTACTAGGACATCCCAGGAAACTTTCCAGTGATTCCCTGCCATGGGCCCCTCCCAGGCCTTGTCCCCAGCCCCTCCTGCCCCAGCCCACCCGCTTGCCTTGGTGCTCAGCCCTCCCATTGGGAGTAGGTTGGGGCAAGCTGGAGGCCCGGGCTGGAGGGACAGTGTTGCTGTTCATAGCTTTTGTTCCATTGACGTTGCTCTGTTGAATTTAATTTCAGTCTTCCTGATTCTTCCCTTCTGTAAAGTGTACATTACCAAGTTCCTTGTTTTTTTATATACATATATATATATAAATATATATATATATATATACAAACTGTACTCTTTTTGCCTTTGTACATTCAGGCAAGAAGAGAAAATAAATCTTTTTAAGAGACAATCACAAATCTGTGAGGGCTGCTGGTTATTTCTCCTGGAGTTTGCTACTGAGCTGCTGCCTCCTCCCCTCAGCTTCCCTGTCTTTTCTCTAGCCCCGCTCCACAAGCTTCCTCAGCTTCACCTTTCCTGGCTGACAGCGAGCTGCTGCTGCTGCACCCAGTGTCCTGCCCTGTGGCTTCTTCCTGCCCAGCATTGTTTTCCAGCTTGGCCACTGGCTGATCCTATATCCTTCCTGACCTCTTTTTTTTAACCCTTAGATCTCATTCACCAAAGTGGCTTTGAACCCCTGGGTGCTCTGGGACCTGCCTCCCAGAGGCCCTTGGCTCTGGACATTCATTCATCTATGAAACTATGCACCTGGGAGCTCTCTGCCTGAGATTTTGCACTACTTAAACCTGCCTGGGTGTTAGAATGAAAGGTTTTTAGGAACAAGTGGGAAATTGCCCACCACCCACCCACCCAGCACTCCACCCCACAATACCCCTACCCATCCTAGCCTCAGAAGTCTGATGGTCCCAGGAGTATTCCTGGATTCCCATGATTATCCTATGATATCAAGGGCTAAGGATCTATTTGGTAAGAGCTTTTGAGATTCAAATAGTGATATACTGATACTGTCTGAAACAACAGCCCAGCCAAACCATGTTCATCCTTTTCTTCTTTCCATACCTTCTCTTCCCCCTTTGTTTCTACTTCCTTTTCTTAATTGGCTTTGGAATTGAAGTATATTTTTAAATTATTTGTTGTATTTATTGAATAAAGTTTTTAATGTCCCTGTTCTTACATTTAGACTAAAGTTTGCCTTTCACGAATCTCTTCTATCCCTCTTATATACCACCCCCAAAATTTCTACTTTCTAAGTTGTTTTTTTTTTTTTTTTTTAAATGAAGTGCTGCTGCCTGCTTACCATGATTATGTGTCAGTGGTAGTCTTCAGTAGCCCCTCCCTACTTCCCCTCTCTCTCTCTCTCTGACAGGGAACTCTTTGGGTAGGTATATGGTTTCCAAGTCTTTTCACTGGCTGTAAACAGGAAGTGTTAGCACACAGCAGCAGAAAAAACACAGTGTTTCCCTCTGCTTTGTGAGCTTTGGCTGAAAGGACTGTTACCCCATTTATTTGTGAATGGGTATCTCAGGTTTTACATTTGACTCTTGACCTTTAGGCTGCCTCTAGGAGTCATCTGTTTGATAGAAGGTATTTTTAAGCGAATCACTTTGAAGGAATACTATGTGCAGGCAGAACCTAAGTTTAGTGACTTGGCTAAATACAATACAGGTAAGCTTCATGAAAAACGAGCTGAAAATTGGGCAAAGCCTGTAAAGAAACTATGTGCTGACTATAAGGCAGTTGCAAAGCCATAGGTAAAACAACCCTGCCTTGAAGGGAAGGGGTATCTATGAGAAGTCTAAGAGGTGAGGCAGTGGCAGTGCTTGGCTCCCGCTCCAGGACCACTGAGATGAAGATTCTTCATGCTGATGGTACAAAGCGACCAGAAGACACGCCATAGAACACTGGGCTCCAAGAAGACAAAACTAAAGTGAAACAGAACGTACTGCATAGAGCCTTAGAGCCAGGCATGATGGCACTGCAGAGGCTAAGGCAGGAAGACTGCCACAAGTTTAGGCCAGATCTATAGTAACCTTGCATCAAAAAGGAAAAAAAAGACTTCAGGGTAAAGTTAGGCATAAACTTTACCATAAAAAGTAAAGTTTCAAGCCCCAGCCCTGTACGGTGTTAACAACTGGAATTGTGAGTTAGTTGATAGCACACAGGAAAGTGTTCCATATGCACCTCTCTCGTTCATGGGCACTTAGTGTGTCCCACTCCGAGCAGCCCTGAATTTCACAGTATAACATGGCCCCAGAGACCAAGCAGCCTTGTCCCTGGGAAGTATGTATCACACTTGTATTTTTGTTAAGCTCTGGCTGTGGTACAGGAATAAAGAACAAGCCAACTACAACTTTAAATCAGTTTATTGACACAGTAACACAACACACTTGCCTCCCTGACACCCCCACACCCAATGCAGATCTCTCTCCCTTTTCTCTTTAGAACAAGCTGTTTGGTGAAAGCAGTAAAAGGCAGGCCATTTCTGCAGTCCAGCCCTACCCCTCGGCCCTGCAGCATAGGCACTGTTCTGAACCTGTTAAAAGGAGGCAGTCAGTACTATGCTTGGCCAGCCAGAGGCATCCAGTCGCTAAGAACAGGTTCCCCCACAAACCCCAGGCCCTGAGTTTGGTATTCTTCCTCTCTGCTCTTGCTAGGAAAGAGATCTTGGGGCCTAGGCCACAGAGGCAAGAACTCTAGTGGTAACTTGAGATGTAGTTTGGCTAGTTTCTTAAGGCCCAGGCACCCCCCAAAAAAGCCCTGGTGTGGGGGAGTGAGTTTCAATGCCCCTATTTAAAATGTACTGGTAACATTAAACAGATTAAGCCAGCTTAACCAAATGCCAGAATAACACTAAACTGTAAAGAAAGCGAGGTCAGACCTGCTTACACCAGGCCAGACACAAAATGCCTGGAAGCTCAAGGTGGAGTGTCAAAAACAACCAAAGACGCTACCCAGGAGCTAGACAGCCTATACTCAGGAGCCCCTGGATGACAAGAAGCAAAGAAAGAAAATACCTAAGTCTTAAAAACCAAAAGAAGAAAGCCCAACTCCAAGGAGACCTGAGCCTGATGGTCCTGCCCTCCAGCCTCGTTCTGGACCAGGCAGTCCCTCCCCCTCCAGGCAATGCCCTCCCCTAGGGCAGATGGAGCACATCACAGCGCAGTTTAAAAAGCTTCTAATGCCAGTTCATAAACATCTTCATTTACTATTGGTGATTACATGTGAATAATATGCGTATACTGTTCTTTATGGAAAACAATTTCAACGAGTCAACTCCGAGAACACAATGGGCAACCCTCAACCTGAGCCCCTCAATGTCCTTCCCTAGACAGCCAGAAACCCTCTCGTCTGTCCCAAGGCTGCCTAACTTCCCCTCTTCCCCCACTGTGGCTCTTGGGCAAAGCATCCTCTGTGACCATTAGTCCTCATCAGACAAGTTCTGGTCCAGAGGGTAAACCATAAACATCACATCTGGCCGAGAGGGGACACAGGGATGACCTGGACGCACAATCTCAAAGCCCAAGAAGCTGAACGTCTTCAGGAGTGGAGCTGCAGAAAATGAAGCATAAAAGGGACTCTGATGAGGCTCAAATCCAAGGAAAACTCCAAAGAGCAATCAAATACTAGGTCCTCAGGCACTTCCCCTTAGCCACGACTCTCCAGCTTGGCAAGGCAAATGTACACAGTGTACAGCCCTTTGCATAGGTGTCACTGTTCTGACTGCTCACCTCTGTCTTCCCGGCCCTTCCTGAAGCAGATGAAGACGTAGTTCACTTTCATCTTCTCCTCAGCAAACTCTAGCAGTGCTAATAATCTGCAGAAACAGCACTGCTCAGGTCCACTACCACCTCCTCAGACCTCCTCCCCACCCCACCCTTAAAAGGACCTTCTGAGCCTAAAGCCAGCAAAATTAATATACAATCTCCAAAGAAAGTTTTCCATTTGAAGACCCCAGCCAGCCCTACATGAAGAGAAAAATAAGTCAAAGACCCTGGAAGGAGGGGGAGGGTTCTTTCTTCCTATAACTTGAGTTCTTCATCTGATAGTAATACTGTCTTAAAAGTAATGCAAATCACAAGACAGTGTGGGGCCTTCAATAGAGCCCAGTGTATTATTGTCATTACACTGACAGGAGTACTCTGAGCCCAGTTTCTTCAATACACGGAGGCCAGGTTTGGTGGCTCACACCTTTAACCTCAGCACTCTGGAGACAGAGACAGTGGATCTCTGTGAATTCAAGGCTAGTCTTCTGGTCTACATAGTTCCAAAACAATCAGAGTGACACAGTGAGAGCCCGTCTCAAAAGAAAACCAGAAACTGGGGTCAGTCAAGAGAATGTCCTGGGACTGCTTTTTACACATAGGTTACTTCATGAACAGTGCCCAATCCAATAAAGTTCCACCATTCTACCTGTATTCCCTGGTCTTTGGAATTGTACCTTTGTATGGAGGCTCAAGAGGAACTTGACATCTGGGAATCTGATAAACTGGTGGGTGACTGGTTAATATGCTAACAGTTTGCTTTAATTATAACCCAGAGCAGGCCTGATTCATTTACTAGCTAAAAACAACTTATAACAAAACATCATCTACTAGATCTAAGGGAGAAGGTATAGACTCCCCTATAAAGCTGCTATCCCCAACAGACATTCTCTTCATTGATTCCTTACCCTTCTTTGCTCCCATCAGCTAATAATCCATCTGGGATTTCTACAAACAGGCTCTGGCTGGACAGGACTGCATCCCAGGAAGAGACCTTCACCTCGGTGACCTCATACTGGAAGTGGACGATGTGAGGTTTTCCATCATTCACGGGGAGGTCCTGGGTTACAGTGAGCTTCTCGTCCTAGGAGGGAAAGTTAGGGCAGAGGACAAGATCTCTACTGCTATCCACATCCTATGCTCCCTGAACCAAGGGTGCTGAACCCCTGGGCCACTCTCAGGGTTGTCTGGATCAGGGTCATTTCAGAAATACAGACCTATAGGTCAGCTAACGACAGCCATTTCTAACAACAGCTGCTGTGGATAAAAGCCAGAATGAGATGGGAAAGGAAATATTTATGGACTAATATCACCACCTTAAATATGAGCTAGCAAGGCAAGAGCAATTTAGCAACCGACCCAAGGTTCCTACAGTAATAAATGCAAAGTTAAAATTAAAAACTAGGTATTCCTAACCCAACAGTTTGTCTGGGCTACACCTTCTCTAAGAGAAAAATAATAAGAACGAAGTTCTAGCATTGCTACACTGGAGACTGGAGCAGAAGGATTATGAGTTAAAGGCCAGCCTGGACTACATAAGACCTTTTGTTGTTATTTTGTTTTTGAGACAGTGTCTCACAATATATAGCCCTGGCTGGCCTGGAACTCCTAGAGATCCACCTGCCTTTGCTCCAAAGTGTTGGAATTAAAGGCATAAGCTACTGTGTGTGGCCTAAGGCTTTGCCTTTAAGTAAAAGATAACTGGGCATGGAATATACACCTGTGATCCAGCACTCAAGTCCTTATGCACAGAATTCTGATGCCCTGCTAACTTTCCATTCCCAACCTAAGAAAGAAGCTGAACTGCGTCCTGGGCCTCAACCACCAGAAGATTAAAAGGCAACAAACAATACTAATAATTCTCCCTCTAGGATTCCAATAAAAAAAGTTATCCATTCCCATTCTCCCTCAGCCACCCTGCTACTTCTGCCTAAGAGAAGACTAGGGAAGAATTAAGCATTTGAGCAGCTGCTCAGTGGGGTCTAAGAGACTCCACCCAAGCTTCTAACCAAACCCTCCTTACCTTATATATTAGAGCTGAGAGAGAAGGATCCCTGCCGCCCCCTCGCCCACCGGGGATCTTCGACAGTGGGTGAGGGGCATCAGGAGCACCACAGAGGCCCTGGAACAATGTGCCTGCAGCACTGGAGCTGGGGACAGTTACTCAAAGGCAAAATACTACTGCAAGAGACAGAAAGTCAGACAGTAAACACCAAGACATTTAGCCCATACTCCTCCCGCTCCCGCCCCCGCCCTTCCCTCTGCCTACACAAGTGTTCTAAGGCTTCTCCACTGCTCAGGTTCTTTCTTCTTCAACATCTACAAATGCTACTTTAATCAAGAGGCATATAGTCCCAGAAGTCCAAAGGAGTCCTGCTGGATGTATCTGACCAGAGGATCACCTATCAAACATCAGTAAACTCTTGACATGGGGTTTACCTAGCTTGGCTGCTAAGTCTCCAGTATCATGTTCCCTAATCAGTCTCTCCTTAACCATCTGTACCTTAGCCACCATTATAGCACAATCACTAAGCTTCAAATGAAGTGTCAACATGAGTTGGACACTATGGGCTGAGAAACTACCAAGACTACTCACTTTCCCATCCTCCATCTCAGCAAAGGAACTGCAATTTAAAAAAAAAAAAAGGGGGGGGGCTCCAAATTGCTCTAGGGCTATGAATGAAGCATGAGAATACAGGTAATACTGACGCTGTCAAAACAGACACAGGCACAAGAAAAGTACGTGCTGGATCTAAATAAAATAAGGAGACCCCAGTTTACAAATGTTTAAAGGTTCTAGACGATCTGTTGCCACCACATGTGTCAGCCATTTTTTTCAAGACAGGATTTCTCTGTGTAGTCTTGGCTGTCCTGGAACTCAGTATGTAGTTCCAGGCTGGCCTTGAACTAGGAGGTATGCCTGCCTCTACTTTCTGAGTGCTGGATTAAAGGTATTTACCGCCACTGCCTAGCTGAAGGCCTTGTTAATTTTCAGGAAAACACAATACTACTGCCATCTTTGATTCTGGCTTAATGACAGGGAAAGAGGAACTGTGATGTGTATCATAACAGAATAACGATATCCAGCATTTTTTTTTTTTCAGGTCATGAGTTCCCCAAACCCCATATGAGAGGCTCCCCTTCTTAACCCTTTGTTGCAGTTCTGTAGGGGTACCAGAAAGGCTGGACTACTGGGAAAACTAGCTAACTGGCTAGCTAGCATATACTGGTAGAACTATCCCAAGGACTGGGCAAATCCCATCTGTGACAATAAGAAGACATCTTGCATACCAGAACTGCTTGGATTAGAAAACTAGATCACCAAGGCCCTCTAAATTCTAGAATTCTGCTGAGTTAACTGGACATAAACCTTACATTCTAACCAGCATCCAATTCTTAACTAATTCATGATCAGAAATGGCAGAAACAAGACAAGGATCACAGTATAGTGATGGAGGGGCAGGGGCACACAATCCTTTGTCTTCCTAGAAATAATCCCTGAGGCCGGCCTCTTTCCTACACTCATCTGTAAACCTGTGATATCTCTGGTTTCGTTATCTCCAGTAAATGCAACAAGTCCACACCTCGATAACAGATCATTCACACACACACACACACACACACACACACACCGATCATCACATACAAGCTCTGCTGTTCTAAAAACCCTGTAGAAGATGGGATGTGTCTAGCACCAGTTCCCTAAGAGAAACAACTGAGTAGACATGAGATCACTAAAAATTATCTTCACTGTCCATTATAATACATTGATTAGTTACCTCAAGTGAATGACAGATTACTATACTCAAAATATCTGTCATTTCTGAAGGGATGAGGGATGCACAGAGCAATTATGGGACATGAAACTTCCTGGCAACAACCTTCTCTGATATTGTTCAAATGATGTATCAAAATTAGCTGCCAGTTACATGATGAATGAAATTTAAAAGAATTTGAAAGAATTTAAGAACAAGAGAATTGGCCCCCTTCCTGGTCCCACCCCCCAAACCCCCAGGTTTCTCTGTGTAGCCCTGGCTGTCTTGGAATTCTGTAGGCCAAGCTGTCCTTGAACTCATGAGATCACCTGACCCTGCTGCTTGGGTGCTGGGATTGAAAGTATGTACCACCACTGCCTGGCTTGAGAATGTGGCTTCTGTTTGTTTGTTTGTTTGGGTTTTTTTGTTTGTTTGTTTGTTTTTTGGTTTTTTTCAAGACAGGGTTTCTCTGTGTAGCCCGGGCTGTCCTGGAACTCACTCTGTAGACCAGGCTGGCCTCCAACTCAGAAATCCGCCTGCCTCTGCCTCCCAAGTGCTGGGATTAAAGGCGTGCGCCACCACTGCCCAGCGAGAATGTGGCTTCTTAAAGACAAATCTCTAACACAAAATAGAAAAAGTTTCATATTCCATTTAGTTTTATTTCAGCTTTTGCCAATCCTTCCACAGATTTTAGTCACTCCACTAGGGGGCAGAAATGACTCAATGCCTTACACCAAAAAGATTATTTAAATTTATTCTATCATGAGATAGAAGAGAAGGCTCAACAGGTGAAGACTTGCCACCAAACCTGATGACCCCAGTTTAATACCTTGATCCCACAAGGAAAAATGAACTAGCCTTTAGCCTCCATACACTATGCACACACACAATAAATGAATGTAACCTAAACTTTTTTTTTTTTTTTTAAAGTTTAAGGCCTGAGACTTAAAAAAAAAAAGGTTAAGAGAAGTCAACTATAAGCTTGTAAGATGGCTCAGTGGTTAATAGCACTGACTGCACTTCCAAAGGTTCTGAGTTCAAATCCTAGCAACCACATGGTGGCTCACAACCATCTGTAATGAGATCTGATGCCCTCTTACGGGGTGTCTGAAGACAGCTACAGTGTACCTATATATAGTAAATGAATAAAAACCTATGGGCCAGAGCAAGAGGGAGAAGGGAAGGGGGGAAGAAAAAAAAGAGAGAGAGAAGTCAACTGTATTATACTGCACCCAGACATCCAGCTGATCCAGTCTCACTTTTGAGAAGAGCAAACAGACCAGACTAGAAATGAAGGAGTCTGGTATCCACACCCAAGGCAGACAACACACCGGAGCTTAAAGCTGATGTTAGAGCCTCAGCTGTTAAAGGAAACACACCTCAGATCAGATCGCCTGTATTCAGTTCACCTACTGCTGATAATTCACAGCATACGTGAGGACTGGGATATAGCAAAGTAGACGTATCTGCCTAGTGTAGACAGGGCCCTGGGTTCAATTCTCCAACAATCAATGTGACTGTGAATCTACTGTCTGAAACGTCCCTAGCAAGCCACACTTTCATATGATGACTATCAGCAGGCACTGTATGTAGCGATGTAGACAAGGGAAATTTTTATCATTGAAATCAGATTTTTAGGTCTTGATGGCATTTACTATTAAAAGAATTAGCCTTTTTTTTTTTTTCAAGTGTATTTGTGTTGAAATAGAGTCTTACTTAGCACTTGCCTTAAACTCACCATGTACATGAGGGTAACCTTGAACTTCTGACCCCCTGCTTGCCTCTACCTCCCAAGTGCTGGGATTAAGGTATGCACCTCTACACAAAATCTATCAAATATCTTAACAAAGGACTTCCAGGGCTGGAGATACAGCTCATTGGTAGACCACCTGCCTAGAATGTAAAGGCCATGTGTCTTAGTGAACCCAATGCCACAGGAAAAGGAAAAAACTCAACAAATGCTCATTTGTAGTCCCAGGTCTCTGAAAGCTAAAGGAGGAAACTGCTCTGAGCTCAAAGCTACACAGTGATTTAAGGGTGTGAGACCTTGTCTCAAAACAGTCCAAAAAACTTCCAGGTAACTTTGTTATTTCCCCCCTTTAATTTTAGTTTGCTCAAAACACAACCTAATCTAACAAATATTTGGAATTCAGATTCTCCAATAGCTTAGTTTTTCACTCACATGCAGTGGCCTCAACCCATTCAGGTCTGCTCCCTTTCATTCCCACTGCCTGTCAGAGGATCATCAGCTGGCCTTGGTAGTATCAAATGAAAAGACACAAAAATAATACTCCCAGTATTCTACATTCATTCCCTCTACTTCTTCTGACCCATTCGTGTCTCAGATCTTCAATTCCCTCCCATGGGTTGCTTGTACTCTAGGGCTAGGAATATCCCTGATGAGTAATCCTTACGTAAAGCAAGACTAATCCAGAACTACAAGCACACTTAGCAATGAGGACGTAGGAAGTGTCAGGCACCTTCAATCTAAAGTGACCACAGATGATGGTTTCCAACTGTCGATTCCTCTCTGCATCTGAGAGAGAAGCCATGTATGTTGCCATGCATTACTCAATTTTCACCAGAGCTGTTACATGCTCCAAAAGGAGTCTACTCAATCAGTATGATTCTAAGAAAATGAAATCACCACTCTGAATCATAGTCTGAAAGCAAAAATAGGTTTTGGTTGATTGTCTACAAAAAACATCTGATGGCAGCCCGAGCATCTCTGTACCTGATGTCTGCTAATCACACAACTAACACCGGTACATCTGCCAATGACAGGCACAACCCTACTGCCACTTGTGGTTGCTGGATACCTAACAACAGTACTGTACTGTACTGTAAGATTTTTTATATTTTAAAGTCTTCAATGTAGTTTATACTGTTAGCTCTTCACATAGTCCAGCCTCCCTTGAGGGCAAGATTACATCATTGTTTATATACTACCAAAGGCCTAGGAAATTTTCTTAAAGCTTCTCTTACACAAGACATTTGTTGCTGCTGTTGTTTGCAGGAAACTATCTTGCTCATCTACTGAGCCATTAGTCTACTCTATAACTTCCTTCCTGTTTTGTTTTTCTTCTGTTGTAATTTGCCACCAAAGTCTTACTGACCATGTAGCCATGGCTAGTCTAAAACTCACCATGTAGACCAGGCTGGCCTGAAATTTGACTACCACTGCCTCCTGGGGTTAAAAGCCTGTGTCACAAGCTGGAGAGATGGCTCAGCAGTTAAGAGCACTGACTGCTCTTCCAGTTCAATTCCCAGCAACCACATGGTGGCTCACAACCATCTGTAATGGGATTGGATGGCGTCTTCTGGTATGTCTGAGGACAGCTACAGTGTACTTATGTACATAAATCTTAAAAAAAAAAAAAAAAAAAAGTTTGTGTCACCATGCCCAGCCTTATCAATTTTTTTGTTGGTTTGCTTTTTTGAGACAGGATATCTCTGTGTAGCCCTGGCTATCCTGGACCTTGCTTTGTAGACCAGGCTGGCCTCCAAGAGTCCACCTGCATCTGCCTCCCAAGTGTTGGGGTTAAAGGTGTGTGCCACCGTGCCCGGCTTACTTTATGTATGTTGGCATTTTACCTGCATGAACACCTGTGCCTCTGGAGGCCAGAAGGCAACCCTGGATTCCCTGGGATTGGTATCACATCATTCTAAACTACCATATGGACAATGGACACAGGGAATTGAACCTAGGTCCTCTGAAAGAGAAGCCAGTCCTCTTAACCACTAAGCCACGTCTCCAGTCCCAGCCCCTATCACTTTCAATGAGCCTTCCAAATCTAACCACAGCACACCAGTTCAAAAGGGAATGAAAGGCTTTCCCATAAATGCTTATTTGTAACATACCTCTGCCCTACTCCTCAGTCTCCTTCATATATAAGCACAGCTCTAGGGCTAAATTTGGGTTTCTTCGCAGAATGGGGAATTGCTATTATTAGTCCCCATTGCCTTCTAGAGCATACACCCAATTTAGTGGTGTTTCTGACTATACTAGCTGTCAGTCTCCCTACTGCCCCACACTCATCAAGTAAAACTAATGAGAAAGGGGAATTAACAATTCCAAATTATTTGGAAAGAGACAAAAATTCCATTACAGAGGAAGTCAAGCAGTGAAAATACTATAGGTAGTCCCTGAATTGCTCTTGGGAGCTCCCTACCCCCAAAACAGCTGTAGAACCTGATGTTTTTCTCTAGAGCCCATCCCACAGATTGACTATAATATAGCTAACCAAGCCAGTATTGACTGTACTCTACATATTCGACTGTTACATGGTACCAAGCAAGCCCTAGACAGATACTAGGTCCCCAGCCCCTACAAATCCAGGCAAAGATAAGGTCACAAAATTTGATTTCCTCTTCAATTTAAACCTATTCTTCAAAACACATAATAAAGGGGTCTTGTACTTGCTCTTTTTCCTTGGCCCACCATCAGGAATTCTGACGTTTAGGAGATAATAATCTGACTGCTACAAAGGAAGAGCCTTGTTTTCAAAACACTGCTGGCTCCTCTACAACTATTTCTTCCAGGGAAGTAGGCCTCCCTCTCCAGAATTTTTCACTGGAGCCTGGGAAGCTGGAAAGCCCATCCCCCACCCAATGGGAACTAAGCTCTCAGCCAGCTCCCTACACTGCACATTAAAAATACCAGCACTCCTGGGAAGAACATCCGGCTGTTATCAGAACCCCAGCTATGACTCCAACAGGATTCCTTTCAGACAGTTAAGGGTCAGCCGAGGAGGCTGGGACGCATACTATGGAAACAAGATTGCCATAAAGCAAAGAAACCAGACACCCTGTACACCCCACCCCACCCCTAGGCCAAAGGAGATGAGCCTGATCCAAGGACCAGCTTTTGCCCAGGCCCTGGCAGGCCAACTGACTCCTCCCTCCACCTGCCTCACACAGCCAAGCCCTCAAATTACCAACACACGAAAAGCAAGGGCCCTGGAGACAAGTGAGCCTGTTTTGCCACTTAGGCGACTGGAAGGAACCTTCCAAGTTAAGCTATCTCAACCCCTTCTTTTAACGTTTAAGCACATTGGCTAAGTGCAGCACAATTAGAACTCGGAGAGCTCACACTCAGGTCGTAAAAGCCCCTAAATGTTGGTCTCAAATATTCAAATCTCTGGCTCAGGCTGAAAAGGACTTGGTTGGCATCTAGACCCAAACAGTCCAAAGGACTCCTAAGAATGACCACTGAAACGCCCCACTTCCAACCCCAGAGAAAAACTCCATCTCACATGCCCTCCATCCTCAGCACACACAGTCTTCCAATCTCACATGCCCTCCATCCTCAGCACACACAGTCTTCCAATCTCACATGCCCTCCATCCTCGGCACACACAGTCTTCCAGACCACAACTGCACCTTCTGCATCCTGCATCACTCAAGAATACACCCACCTCCACCTCCTGAGCTGTGAAGGACTGGGTTAAAGAAGATAGAATCAAAGAATGGAATGCTACTGGGATCTACATGGAGTCTCTGAAAAGGAAAATGAAAAGGCAGGATGGGACTACAGGCAAAGGTGTGGTAGTTTGGTAACACTGGCTCAAGCACAACCATAACAAGCCAGGAAATGGGGAGTGAGTGAGTTTCTTATATAGAGAGATGAAGTTGGAATAGAAAATGGCCAGAAATGGAGCAATAAATATCTAAGGTAAAGAGTTTAAAAAACAAACAACAACAAAACAAAAAACAAAAAACCAGAGTTTCTCTGTGCAGCCCTGGCTGTCATAGAACTTGATCTGTAGACCAGACTGGTCTTGAACTCAGAGATCCACCTGCCTCTGCCACCTGAGTGCTAGGATCAAAGGCGTGCACACCACCACTATCAGGCTAAGAGTTTCTTTGTGAACAGAAGAAGACCAAGAAATCACTTGTCAGTAGAGGAGGGGCTGACACTGCGGGAATGTGATGGGAAAGGCTAAGGCCTTCTTGGGGTGAGAGTATTTTTCAACACAGGCTCCACATGAGAACTGGAGAGCTTTAAAAATACACACCACTAACCAGCCTCTGCCCTAGGCCATTTGAAGTAATCGAGGAAAGAACAGATATCTGGTTTTGTTTTGTTTTTTTTTGTTTAGTTTGTTTGTTTGTTCTTTAATGTGTAGCTAGGTTTAAGACACACTGAAGTGTGAGGAAAACATAGCTGGAGAAAAATGATACTGGAAGGAGAAGCAGGAAGGAGAGAGTATCAAGATCACTCAGTGAAAAAGCAGCCCAAGTGTCTAGAGGACCCTTGGGTGGCAGGGCCCTATATGAACAGCAACAAGAAAAAGGACTTGTAGGAGGAAGTCATCTGATGTTAGAGGGATTGTGACAGTTTAAGGAATGGATCAGCTTGCTCAAGGTCAGAGGCCATAGAAGTCCAATGTGAGGATAAAGGATCTAGTATGGAGATTGAATGGGTTTCAAAAAAGTTTTGGAGGGTTTAGCAACAGGCCCTACAGGGGAAGGGAAAGGACTCACATCTGGATTGCTAAGCCATGATAATACATAAGCAAGTGGCATTACAAATCCTGAGGAGTCGGAAAAATTCTGGAATACTTTTGAAGAGCATCTGTCTGGGGCAGAAATGCGGGATATCTGAGGAAGTGAAAAGAAGAGAGGGAACTAAAAGGATGACTTCTGCCTACTTTAGTTGAAAGTTAAGAAACCCACACCATTTCAAAAAAATAGTGTGTTTCAAATCCTGGGGAAACGGGGATTGGGTCTTGAGGTAGGTAACTTTCAAAGGGTCTTGTTTTGGAGGCCCTGGAGTAAAATTTAAAAGGGGGTAGCACTTAAAGATCTTCCAAAAAAAGGGAATAGGCTAAGTTGGGCGATGTAATGATTTTAAATGGGGGGGAGGGGTAAAATGAGTTCCAACTTAGACTTTGTAGAGTTTAAAGGGTAGGGGGTGTGTAGAAGACTGTTGGCGACATCATTGGGAAAACAGGAAGGAGGGCAGGAATGGAACCCAGTGTTAGAGAAATAAAAGAGTGGGGTTTCCCAGACAGGAAAATGGGGCCTACCTGGAGAAGGGTGGGGAAGGAAAGTGGGACTGCACATCCAAAGGAGGTGGGAAGAGGGGTAAAGGGACGAGCTGAGAACTGCCGGACAGAGCTTGCCTTTGGGGAGAGCCAGGCAGGGCTGAAAGAGAGGAGTCCGCCTGGGGAGCAATTTTCCCTAGAGAATGGATTTAAAGCGATGAAGTGACTTGTGGAGGAAGGAGTAAGAAACATTTAGGAAAGGTAAGAACCAATTCGGGGAATCTGGGAGAAAGTCCACAGTATGGGGAGCCGGGCACCGTTCCGCTGGGCTTAAGAAAACGGGGCGACCGACTGGAAGGCTACGTCCAGGTTGGGGGGGGGGGAAGGAAAACCCGGATGAGGGGGATGGGCCGGGCTGGAAGAAGGGGGCTAAAGGACGGAAGGAGGCCCGATTTCAGGACTCGGGTGGCAGGAACGGCGAAGGAGAACAGCGGGAGCGGATGGAGCCCCCTGGGGGCCGGGGGCGAGCTGCCGGGGGCGGGGGGGAGGCCTCCGGAGCTGCGGAGGGAGGATGGGGGCGGGGAGCCTGGGCCGGGCCGTTACCTGTCCTGGGTGTTTATCATCCTCGGTGGCTCTGCTCAGGGTGGGAGGAGGCGGCGCGGGGAGTGGGTAGGTGGACGAGTGGGTGGGTGTGGGGTCGCGCGCGCGGGCCGGTCTCTGCGGGCTAAGTCCCTGTCAGGCCGCGGGCCGAGTGCACTCCTCTTGCCTCAGCGAGCGCCTGCCTCCAACTGACCCTCCCCGGCCGCCGCCGCGCAACCACCCCGCCCCCAAGTACCTCATCTGCATAGCCCCACCCAGCGCCGCTTGGTGTCCTGGGAAACTGGGGCCCACAACAAAGGGCAAAGCGCCGCCCCGCCTAGGCGCAGGCGTACCAAGGGCAAGCTATTGAGTCGGGAAGAGGGGCGGTAGCCAGTGAGAGGCGGGGAAGGAGGTCTGGATGCCAGGGGCTCAGGTTCTGCTTGACCAAGACCAGTCTTCATTTCTGCTTTTGTTATTTCTTTATAATTGATGTATGATTATTTTTTATACACATTGGTGTTTTGCCTGCATGTATCTCTGTATAAGGGTGTCAGATCCCCTGAAACAGGAGTTAGAGTGTGAGCTGCCCTGTAGGGGCTGGGAATTGAACCCAAGTCCTCTGGAAGAGCAACCAGTGCTTTTATCTGCTGAGCCCTCTCGACTCATTCATTTCTGCTTCTTGTTTGTTTTTTGATACAGTCTTTGAAGATCGGGCTAGCCTCAAACTCACTGGAAGATGACGTGGAGCCCCTGATCCTCCTACCTTTACTTCCTATCCTTCTACCAAGTGCTGGGAATACAGGTGTGCCTCACCACACTGGGCACTTGCTGCTTTTGTGTATGGCCAAACTGAAACAGGGGAGTACTATTTGTAAACCCGGGAAGTATATATCATTAAACAAAACAAAATCTGAAATAGAAGACTACTACTCACATATTGGCACCATTCCCAGTACGAATCTAATTTCATAGATCTTTTTCTTCAATTCATAATACAAACTAATCATCAGTCAGATGACAGCAAGTACCTTTACTGCCCCAGCCATCTTGCTGGTCCCCCACTGTCAGTTGAAAATTACCATCTCTACTATTTGGAGACAGTCTCAAGTCAGTTCCCTGCCCCCATCACCAGCTACTGACCAAGCGCACTGTCATCTGAAGCCAGATCTTTGTAGGTCACGGTCATAGGCTCCTCACTAACTTGTTGACAGTTGCTCCCGGTCAACCAATGCAAGCTACTTCAATCGATCATGCAAGGCACCTAGTGCACTACCACTGTCTTGACTGGTCCTCTAATCACAGATTAGTGCCAAGAGGTCAGTCAACAACATACACACCCCTCAAATCCCAGTCACACTCACGGGAGAACCCTAGGCGTCAAACCTGTGCAGAGTCAACTTAAGACTGTAAACAGAAGAGATTGTGTAAGCCTTTATCCCAGCACCTAGGAGGCAGGGGCAGGTGGATCTTTGTGAGTTGAAGGCCAGCTTCAACACAGTGAGACTCTATCTCAGAGGGGGTCAGGGAGGACAGGCAGAGGGAAAGGGAGAGAATGCACTCTCAGACCACAGTGGTCACCTCAAATCATTTATTTAGTCAAAGTTCAGTATACAGCTACTTACTATGTGCTTCTAGAATGGGAAGGAATCCAGAAATATTCCACTATGGGCCAGGCAATGTACCTACCTTGGATGTCACAATCTGGCCAGAGAGAGAGGCCATCACAATATGAGGTAAGTACTCAGTCTAAAGGACACTGCAGAGAAAGCAACATGTGGAAGAGACAGCTTGAAAAAACTGTACTTTTTCACTTTGGTATTACTCCAAAATGCAGTGGTCACCATGATCTCCATTGCAGTCCAGTCCCAAATCACAGAGCCCCTCAGGACCTAAAGACTCTATCACACACACAAGATTTTAGGTTTTCAGATCATGGGGATACCAAAATAGTACAGAAGGAAAGATGGGGCTTTCAAACAAAGTTTTTTTTTTTCCTTTAACAAAAATTGAAGTGGAAAAAATAACTATTATGGTTATCATTAGATACTCATTCAGAACTGTTCTCTAACTCTGGCTCACCTCGCTGGACATGGTGGCACCCCAGCACTGGGGAGTCAGAGGCAGACAGATCTCTGAGCTGCGGCCAGCCTCTACATAGTTCTAAGATAGTCAGGCTACACAGAGAAACTCTGTCTTAAACTACCCCCCATCCCCACCCCATCCCCACCCCATCCCACCCCTGCAACAACAACAAGACTTCAGCAATAGCATTCGCCCTTGATCCTACCACTCAGGAAGCAGAGGCAGGTGGTTCTCTGTGATTTCAAGGCCAGCCTGGTCTACAGAGTGAGTTCCAGGACAGCCAGGGTTACACAGAGAAACCTGGTCTCGAAGGGGGGTGGGGGGGGAATCCTCTACCTACTCTTCCAAATTCAAGTCAGGTTAATTCTTACATTAGTACATAGCAGAATTGGACTATTAAACCTAGCTCCACCCAACTGGCTAACACTCCTGGCCCTGGAAGAGAATGTCTCAGGCTTTGCCAGACCATCCTGAGCAAGTCACCCTGCGGTCTGAAGGACACTTTCTGATTAATCAGTTGACAAATACTAAGAGAACATTATGACATTGATACCAACCATTTACTAAGCATTTTTGTGGGTTTGTGTGAGGTTGGATGGGATGTGTATGTATGTACATATTCATGTGTGTGCAGGTGCATCTGGGCTGTATGTATGTGTTTACATGTAGAGGACAGAGGACAACCTGAGGTCATATTCCTCAGGTGTCAGCTACTTGGTTGATGGAACGAGTGAGTGACAAAGACCTAGAATTCACCAAGTAAGCTAGGCTGGTTGGGATCCCCACCTTCCTCCCCCACAAAACCCCTGAAATCCCCATCTTCCTAGAGCTAGAACAAACCAGCACTCATACTGGGAGGTTTTTGGGAGGGTGCTCACACTCAGGCCTAGGTACTTGCAAGGCAGCATTTTACTAGCTAAAGTATCTCCTCAGCTCCTAAAGCACTAATTTTTACAACAGCTGTTTGTTTGTTTGTTTGTTTGTTTGTTTTTGACACAGGGTTTCTCTGTGTAGCCCTGGCTGTCCTGGAACTCTCTCTATAGACTAAGGCTGGCCTCGAACTCAGAAATCCACCTGCCTGTCTCTCCTGGAGTACTGGGATCAAAGACATGCACCACCACCATCCAGCCTTAATTTTTATTTTATGATGAAGAGAATTACTGCTAATGTTTATTGACCCACCTACAGCAAGAAACTTACTTGCTCAATTTCAAAGCTATCAGATGAAGTTAGATTTTGTATCCAGGGTTGTCTAGATTTGCACAGAAGGAGTCAGAAGCATGTGACACAGCTTGCAATTTAGGAGGTGACCATCTTCTTGCAACTAGGCCAGCAAGTGAGAACATCACAAAGATGGGAGCAGCCTTCCTCTACCTACACTGTCGTGTACAACTGCTCCCAGCTATTTAAATTTCCATTCTTAAATAAAATAGGGTTTGTGGCGTAGCCCCGTGTAAAATGGTAGCCTAGCATGTGTGAGGCCCTGGGTTGGATCCATCCCCAAACCAAAATACCTTATGATACAACATGATAAGACAAATTTAAACCGGTCTGCTTGCCAGCTGTTATGACTGAACTAGTCAGGTCTTCTGAAGCCCTTTCTAACCAGTGTGAAAATCAAGCGAATTGTCACCGGAGCGAGTCTCAGCTGGATGATAGAAGTTACTCAGTGTCTAGGAGATACCTCACAAAAATAAACCAGTCCTGCTCTCTAGAAAAGAGGAGAGGATACTCAGGAACACAGAGTAAGGAAGAAAAGGATCAGAAGGAGAATACCTGATTACAAAACCAGACTTTCTTGAGTTTCAACATGTGTATCCCCTCTACCTGCTCTACCCAACCAAGGCTGGCTCCCTGGGGGCAGAGGTCCCAGGCCCCAGGTCCACACCTGTAATCAGCTCTTTGTCCAGACCTTTTGGGATGAAAGCCCAAAGACTGAAAAATAAAAATAAATTACTATGTGATTAAAGCCTTTGACCTCGAACTCATGGTCATCCTGCCTCTCAAGCGTGGGATCATAGGCATGCACCTGGTTTCTGCAGTACTGGGGATTAAACCCAGGGCTCCATGCGTGTTAGGCAAACATCCTACCGATATATTTACACACACCCAGCCCTAAAATCCACCTTTTTTAATTTTAATATTTGTTTGTTTGGTTTGGTTTCTTGAGATAGGGTTTGTCTGTGTAATAGCCCTGGCTATCCTGAACCTGCTTTGTACACCAGGCTGGCCTTGAATTTACCTAAATCCACCTGCCTCTGCCTCCTGAGTGTTAGGATTAAAAGGTGTGTGCCAACATGGCAGGCTAAAAATCTTTATTGGAGGCTGGCTTTGAACCTATTAGGAAGCCAGCAATGATCTTGATCAATCTGCCTCCACCCCTCAAGTGTGAGATCACAGGTGTGCACGTCCATGAAGGCTATTTAATTTTACAGTGGGTTCTCACTCTGTAATCGAGGCTGGCCTGGGCCCCTTGGGTTCTATTAATCCTCCTGCCTCAAAACCAAGTACCACAATGAGAAGTGTGTGCCACCACACCAGTCATAAACCTGGTTAGGGAACTGAACACTGAACCTGGGACTGATCAGGAGTCAGAGATGAGAGCAGGGTTCTGGTCCCAGGCAGAACGCTATTTTAGACCAAGTAGTGGTTCCCACCATCTTCCCAGCATGAGGCTGGAAATGACAAGGCTACTTCCATGTGTCCCTCTGGGTGCCTGTGAGCATTTCCATTATCCCCGGTGGGAGGACTTGTTCCTCAGGGGAGGTCTCCCAGCAAGAAGGCCTGAACTGTGAGAACACCCAGGAGCAGCAGGGCAGCCAGAAGTCAGAGTCCATGGCCTGATGAAGACCTGGCCTGGCCTTGGGCTCCAGGCGCTGTGCGCACTCCCTGATCTGCCACATTGTTCAGCAATTTCCTCCTCTGAAAGTAGAAGGGGGAGTAGTGGTGGGAGGAGGGCTCCTAAGGCCAAGAGTACATGAAGCAGGGTGGGGTGGGCCTCCACAGGGAAGGGGCTGCGCTCATTCCCATGACTGGCTGCCCTTCCGGCTGCTTGGGACTGTGGGACTTCGTGGGAAAAGGTCTTGAGAGTGCTAGTACAGTAACTATGAATGTGAGTGTGGGGTGTGTGTGTGTGTGTGTGTGTGTGTGTGTTGTGTGTTTATGCATGTGTACCAGACACATTTTCCACTTTAGCCACAGGACTCTGTCCTTTGAGAACTAGTTACCAGGGTATGTTTGCTCCCACTGGGCTCTGTCCAGAGAGCAGCATAGAAACCAGTCCCAAAGCCCCGGAGGCAACTGGACCAACTCCCTGGGGATCTCCTCACTCCTGGCAAATACAGATCACCTGACCTTTCTGGACTAACAGGGATCCGTCTAGAACTTCCTAGCTTCCCAGCAGAACTCTTAATACTAGGTTACTGTTAAAAAGCAGGTGGAAACTCATGAAAGCCAGAGGCCAATCAATCAGCCATTTCCACAGCATCTATGAGATCACCTAGAACCCTTTGTATCCACTGAGATAGCAGAACCAAGCCCATGCCTATGGATGGACAGAGGCTCAGTGCTCAGCCTTCAAGCAAAAAGCTCTAAGAGAAACCAAAAAACATAGGTCGAAGGTCTCGCCAGCCCCAGCTTTTTTAACCAGCACAATAATTTAGAACTTAGTTAAAACAGATTTCACACAGTAATCTATAATCTAATGAAAAAATAGAGCCAGATGGTGGTGGCACATGCCTTTAGTCCCAGCACTAGGAAGCCAGAGGCAGGCAGATCTCATGAGTTCAAAGCCAGCCTGGTCCATAGAGCGAGTTCCAGGATAGTCAGAGCTACACACAAAAATGCTGTTTCAGGAAAAAATATACATGGCTAAGATGGACATGGTGATGCAGACCTTTAACTTCAGCACTGGGCAGAGGGAGGCAGATCTCTGTGAGTTGGAAGCCAGCCTGGTCTACGTACTGAGTTCCAGGCCAGCCAGGACTACATGGTAAGACCCTGTCTTTGAAATCAGAACACTGAAAATAAGGCTAGCATCATTCCTCTTAGACCTGGTACTTGTAATCCCAGCACTCAGAAGGCTGAAGCGGAAGGGTTCTGAGTTTGAGCTTGGGCTGCATGATCCTGTTTCAAGCCACGTGGTGGCAACACACCCTTTATCCCCAACACTCGGTAGGCAGAGACAGGAGGATCTCTTTGACTGCAAGGCCAGCCTAGTCTACAGAGAGAGTTCCAGGACAGCCAGGGCTACATAGAGAAACCCTGTCTTGAAACCCAAAAATAAATGATAGCCAACAAGCCCAGCTGGGCTAATCATTTTGAAAGAGGGCACAGCTAAACTCTCCATGATAGTGATTGCTTCACTCAGAGAAAAGTCATTCACAACCACCAGCTAACCCAGGAGTGATGGTAAATAATTGTAATGTCAGCACTGGGGAGGTGGAGGCAGGAAGATCAGAAGTTCAGGAGTCATCTTTGGTCACATATGAAGTTTAAGGCTACCCTGAGGTACATGAAACTTTTTCTTAAAAAATAAACAAAAGCAGCTGATTTGACTGAGTAGTAATATCTACTCCAGGCTGAGTGTTAAGAGAAAGGACCAGAGTTTGACTCCCAGCCCCCACATCAAGCAGCTCACAACTATCTGCAACTCTAGCTCCAGGTGGATCCAAAACCTTCGGCTTCCATGAGTACCTGCCCTCACTTGTACTAAACTACATATAGACCACAACATACACACTTAAAAATAAATCTTTAGCTGGGCAGTGATGGTACAAACCTTTAATCTCAGCACTACACTAGAAAGAGGCAGGCAGCCACATGGTGGCTCACAACTATCTTAAATGAGACCTGATGCCCTCTTCTGGTGTGTCTGAAGAGAGCAACAGTATACTCATATACAAAAAATTAATAAATTGCAGCGGTGGCGCACGCCTTTAATCCCAGCACTTGAGAGGAAGAGGCAGGCAGATTTCTGAGTTCAAGGCCAGCCTGGTCTACAAAGTGAGTTCCAGGACAGCCAGGGCTACACAGAGAAACCCTGTCCCAAAAACTAATAATAATAATAAATAATAAATCTAGAAGTGTAGTAGTACACTCCTGTAATGTTGTATATTGGAAACGAGGATCAGGAGTCCAAAGTCATCCTCAACTACAGAATGACTTTGGGGCCAACTTGGCCACATGACACCCTGCTTCAAAGCAACAAAACAAACACAGGGCCAGCAAGACGAGATCTGGCAAACATGCCTGTTGTCAAGCCTGACAACCCAAGTTCAATCTCCAGGACCTACAGTGTGGAGAGAGAGAGATTCAGTTCCACACACATAAGCGCACACATGCCGGTAGAGGGCAGAGGACAACCTGTGAGAGCAGGTTCTCTCCTTTTATCACTCGGGGCTCCGTCAAACTCAGATCTTCAGTCTTGGTGGAAACAAATCTTACTCAATGAACCATCTTATTGAGTTGAAGTGAGTGTGAGGATGATGATGATGGTGGTGGTGGAGATAGTGAAGATCACCCACAGGATACAGAAGAAACCAAGACAGACACCTGTGTGTGGACAACATAGTCTGTAAACAGGCACGGCTGTGACTCCGTCCCAGCTTCCAGTGGGCAAGTGCTTCTCACCACCCTGGCAATGCAGGGGATAGCTCTCATGCTCTCAGTGAGAAATCCCAGCTGCAAGGGACGGAAGAGTCGAGTCTAGCAGTGCTCCAGCCCCAAGCTGCAACTCCTTAGCTGAGCTGTTGTCTCAAGTAGAGGGCTGCGGCTGCGACGGGACACAGGGGGATGCACCTGAGCTCATACCCTATACCCAAAAGGGCAGCTCCGAGACTTTGGTGATGGGTCTAACCCTACAATAGAGCTTTGATTTTTATGAGATTATATCCGTGAATAACTCGGATATTTAAATAAGCTAAACAGAGGAGGCGGATTCTGAGTTCGAGCCAGCCTGGTCTCCAGATGAGTTCAGGACAGCCCGGGATACACAGAGAAACCTGTCTCGAAAACAAAAAAATAATAATAAATAAGCTAAACGCTGAAGTTGGCTCAGTGGTTAGAGCATGTTTACTTTGCGAAGACCAGGTTCAGTCCTACACCTACAGTATAGCTCGCAGCTGTCTCCACTCCAGATCTGATGCTCTTTTCTGACCTCCTAGGGCACTAGGCATGTACAGGGTGCACATACATGCATGCAGGCAAAATATTCATACAAATAATAAATCTTAAAAAAAAAAAAAAAAAAACCCTGAAATGCCAGAACTCAGACCTGGTGATGTAACTCTAGCTTATTCCCCAGTTCATTTCAAATTTGTTTGGTGATCTGGTCTACTGACAGTTCCCATCATGCCCTGTTTGCCCTCCATACATGCTTCTTCCTTCTGGGAAGAATGCCTATTCTTTGTCCTTTACCAAGTCCCCTGTAGCCCTTCTCTAAGAAATATACACAATCATACCCAGCTTCACCATCATAGTCTTTCAATCATTCACTTTATATGCACCCTAAATGTTTGTTTGTTTTTTTAAATCACATACCCATGTGTGTTGGCTCACACCTGTAATCCCAGCACTTGGGAGGCTAAATAAAGATGGCCTTGAGTTCCTGGCTAACATGGGCTACAATATGAGAGCCTTATGAAAATACAATTTTTCCCCATGAGACAGTGTCTCCAGAGAGCACTGGTTGCCCTAGAACTCACCATATAGATCAGGTTGGCCTTGAACTCACAGATCTGTCTCTGCCTTTCAAGCACTGGGTTAAAAGTGTGTGCCACCAAGCCTGGCCCAATAATACAATTCTTGAAAGGGCATGTCTCTAATTCTTGCACTGAGATATGAAGGCTGGAGGATCAGGAGTTCAAGGTCATCCTCAGTTACAAAGTGAGTTCAGGGCTAACCTGGGCCTTTTCAAATCCTATCTCAACTACCCCACCCCAACCCCTAAAAACCAGAAAACAAAACAAATATATACACACTATAAATAACCAATCATATTCAGCATTCTGCCTCTGCCCCCTGGTGGCCTCTTTTTAGACCTTTCTTTTTCTTTTTTAAGACTTGTTTTATTTACATGAGTACACTGTAGCTGTCTTCAGACACCCCAGAAGAGGGCATCGGATCCCATTACAGATGGTTGTGAACCACCATGTAGTTGCTGGGAATTGAACCCAGGATCTTTGGAAGAGTAGTCAGTGCTCTTAACCACTGAGCCATCTCTCCAGTCCCCCTGGTAGCCTCTTTTTTTTTTTTTTTTTTTTTTTTTGAGACAGGGTTTCTCTGTGTAGCCCGGGCTGTCCTGGAACTCACTCTGTAGACCAGGCTGGCCTCGAACTCAGAAATCCACCTGCCTCTGCCCCCCTGGTGGCCTCTTGAAAGCACCCAAAAACATCCTTAGAAACCATGTCCAGTGGCTAAAGGTAAGATACCTAGATAAAGTTGCCTTTGTGCATGGCTCTCTGCCAACTATAGAAAGTTACTGTGGATGGACTGGGGGCTGCCAAACACAGACTTGGGACAGCTGAGCACTTGAAGGTAGATTTTTGTCCATAGACATCACTGCACAGACTAAAAACTAAAAGTTTCTTTGATCTGCAGGTGCAGAGCAACAAGCATAGTTTAATCCACAGAACGGCTTTCAGGTTTTTATTTTTCAAGACAGGGCTTCTCTGTGTAGCCCTGGCTGTCCTGGAACTAGCTTTATATACCAGGCTGTCCTCAATCTCAAAGATCCACCTGCCTCTGCCTCTCAAGTGCTTGGATTAAAGGCATGTGCCCACCACCACCCAGCTTACTTTCATGGTTTTTTGTTTTGTTAGTTTCTTTGATTAGTTACCAACAAATTAGGAATTTTCACATTAAATTCTGAGTGTCTTTCTATAGAAAAATAATAAGCGGCATGGGCCTACCTACCCTGCTGAGCAGCAGGGGCTGAGAACAGCTCAGCATGGGTCCTGCCTCCAGTTACTACTGCCTCCCTCCGCCTCATCATCTCTGGCCCCTACAGGCCTGGTGTGTGCAACTTTTGGCCAAGCCTGGAACTTGATGGAGAACAGGGTGACACACATCTGCACCGGGAAACACCCAGCTCTTGACTCAGAACAGCCCCTCTAACTTTAGCCAACTTACCCTGGAAAACATCAGAACGGGAATGTTAGTGCCCTCGGGCATTCCATTGTGCCTACAGAATACTCCCACTGCTTTCACTGGTGGGGACTCCCAGAGAAGTGAGGTTCCCCTGAGGACACATGCCAGATGGAGGAGGCTTGCCTAAACAATGTCTCAGAAGTGAAGTAGCCAGTTAGCTGCCATGTGTCAGGCACTACCAAGTGCACCAGACTCTCCCAGGCAGTGACCAGGAATGTTTACAAAGATGAAATTAACAACACCTAATGGCACTGTGAGGTGCTACTACATAAAATGCAAAGTGGCACTGGAAGGCTGGAAGGGAACATTCCAAGTTTCAGGTACCAGACGGGTCTACTTACGTCATTCCAGTGGCAAAACGTCTACCGGCTATAACAAGGAAATATAAACTCTGGGAATATCAGCTATGGTTAGAAGGCATGTGACCAGTTACTACTAAAGATGTCCAGGCATTTTGTCAGTGAGGTAGAATGAAACAGAGGCCACTCTGTTACTCAGATGGTCTGATACTAACAATGTCAACCAGGGTAGCCTCGAACTTGCAAATATCCCTCTGACTTTGCATCCCAAGTGATGGGATTACAGGCCTACGCTGACATATCCCACCCAACCCAATCTGTGACATCTGAATTTTATTTTATTTAATTTGTTTGTTTTGTTTTGTTTGTTTTTTGAAACAGGGTTTCTCTGTGTAGCCCTGGCTGTCTGGAACTCACTCTGTAGACCAGGCCGGCCTCGAACTCAGAAATCCGCCTGTTCTGCCTCCCAAGTGCTGGGATCAAAGGCGTGCGCCACCACCACCCAGCGACCCTGAATTTTATATCAGCTCTGTATATCTGAATGCACTTGGACTTAGACACATCTCTCTGCTTCTTAGGGCTGAAGCTCCTCTACCTGTGAGCCAAGATTGCTGACTGAATCAAATAACACAGTTGTGTCCCCAGGATCAGTAGTTTATGTAACTGTCTTTAGAATGCAAAGCATACACATATCCAGAAAGTGGTCCGTGTTTGTGAGTGATTTCTCAACTCAGAGCTTTGGAGTCTAGAAAGTTCACGCCTAAGTCTGTCCTAGAGGATCCAAAGGAAAGCAGTCAAGTGGCATTGAGCTCTTTCACCAAAAGAGGGCACCCCAGCCTCATGGTCTGGATGCGCCTCAGCCATCACCAGCAAGGTAAAGTGAAGGGAACAGAGAAACCTCACCTTCCCTCCACCAGGGCAAGACCAAGGGCTGGAGACAAGATGTAACAAAGACTGGGTGTAGGATAGAGGCAGGAGGAGGATAAGAGATAAGCATGGCTGTAAACTCAGCACCAGAATGCAGGAGCATCAGGGACCAAGGTCATCTACAGCTCCACAGTAAATTCAAGGTTATCCTGGGCTTATATGAAACTGTCTCAAACAAAAACTGTGACAAAAAAAAAAAAAAAACAAAAAAAAAAACAACTAATGCCGGGCGGTGGTGGCGCACGCCTTTAATCCCAGCACTTTGGGAGGCAGAGGCAGGCAGATTTCTGAGTTCAAGGCCAGCCTGGTCTACAGAGTGAGTTCCAGGACAGCCAGAGCTACATAGAGAAACCCTGTCTCAAAAAACCAAACCAAACACAAACCAAACCAAAACAAAACCCAACCAACCAACTAACCAACCAACCAAAAAACCCTAATAAATTAAATAGAGCTTTCTGGGGCCAGAGTATGCCATGCCTACAAACACAGGCAAGAACAGTTAAGAGTAGGATCACCCTGAAGTTTCTTGCTATCTACAGTGAACACAAGCCAAATCCTGTCCTGAAGGAGCCGAAAGCCAGGTTGGGCTGACTGCAATCATCAGTATGCAATGTATATGCAAACACACACCAGAGAGTGCAAGCCCTGAGGAAATCTTAGCGGAGACCTTTTGCACCTCAGAACCCTTGGTCAGCATCTCTCCTCTGGTCTTTGTTCCCTGAGCAGAGCTGATTTCCAGGAGACACATTGCAGATTCTGGGAATGTGAATCTGAATCCTGTCCCAGGAAGCCAGGAGGGAGAATGACTACACACCCAACTCTTCCCAGGAGGGAGAATCACACATGCCTTTAATCCCAGCACCAGGGAGGTCAACAGGTGGATATCTGTGAGTTTGAAGCCAGCCTGACCTACACAATGAGTTCCAGGTCAGTTAGGTTACACAGTAAGACTCTCTCAAAAAAAGTCATCCTTAATGTTCAGCATTGCTTAACAGCTTGACTGGCATCCTTTCCTCGTGTGTGTGTGTGTGTGTGTGTGTTGTGTGTGTGTGTGTTCCCTGGCTGGAGATAGTTCAATGATTAAGAGCACTTGATGCAGAGGACCTGTGTTTGATTCATAGCACCTATATCCTCCTCACAACTCCAGAGTTCCAGGAAATCTCATGCCCTTTTCTGGCCTCTGCAGGTACCAGTCATGTACATGGTGTCTCAGTTAGGGTTTTATTACTGTGAACAGACACCATGACCAAGGCAACTCTTAGAAGGACATTTAATTGAGGCTGGTTTACAGGTTCAGTCCATTATCATTAAGGTGGGAGTGTGGCAGCATCCAGGAACGTATGGTGCAGGCAGAGCTGAGAGTTCTACAGCTTCATCTGAAGGCTGCTAGTGGAAGACTGACTTCCAGGCATCGAGGGTGAGGGTTGTAAGCCCATGCCCACAGTGACACACCCACTCCAACAAGGCCACACAGCTCATTGATTATGGATGGCTCTGCTTGTGAACTCAACCCCAATCCAGATGTGACTGTCCATCTGCAAAGCTCCAGCTGGAAACAGTGAACGACCCTCCACTCCCTTACTCTCTCAGACTAAGGCCTGAGCCGTGCTCAAAGAGTGAAGGAGTCACCCTCCTTCTCCAAAGCCACAAGCATAGGGGCCTTTAAATTATGGAGTAGCTTCCTCTGTCCCCTTAGGAAGACCCAACTGCCCCAACTAAATAATTCAGCACCTTGGGAAGACCCAATGGATCCTGACACAGCTGAAGTAGGTCAGACCATGGTATGGCCCGGGAGGAGGCTGTCAAACACATAACAGCTTTTTCGCCATGCTTGAAGGAGCTGCAGGTTGGGAAGGCCCTTGCTTGCATGAGAAGTTGAGTTACTCCAAAGCCTGTATGTACTTGCCTGGGCCCCTCTCAACCCACTTAGCACCTAGATGCATGTCACCCCTGACACATGAGCAGTTAATATCCTACACCCAAGCCACACGAGAGAAGGGGTGAGGTGCCAGTCATTGAGGTTCAATTGGAGCCAGCCACAGCCCCTTTGCTCAGAGAAAACCAATAGGATGCAGGCTCTGGGTGGACAAAGAAGCAAACTCTAAAAGCTCCCTCTAGGAGGAGTCACTTCTCATATAAGACTAAAACACCATGTCACATCAGAGTCAGAGCAGCTACAGGCACCCTGTCCATGACAACCCAGGCTCCCAGCACAACCTAACCTTGAAGATTTTTTTTTTCTTCTTTTTTTTTGGTTTTCGTTTGTTTTGTTTTTGTTTTTTCGAGACAGGGTTTCTCTGTGTAGCCTGGGCTGTCCTGGAACTCTGTAGACCAGGCTGGCCTTGAACTCAGAGATCCGCCTGCCTCTGCCTCCCAAGTGCTGGGATTAAAGGCGTGCGCCACCAACGCCCGGCTTTTTTGGTTTTTCAAGACAGGGTTTCTCTGTATAGCCCTGCTGTCCTGGAACTCACTCTGTAGACCAGCTGGCCTCAAACTCAGAAATCCGCCTGCCTCTGCCTCCCAAGTGCTGGATAAAGGCGTGCACCACCACCGCCCGGCCTTGAAGATCTTTTATTCTCACCCAGGAATCAGCTGCAGTCCATAGCTAACAGCATGGTTAGTTTAACCCATCATGGGCAAGATTCTGGATCCTCTCTGTCCCTACAGGCCAACCTCACAGTATACAAAGTCAAACTCTAGCAGACCAACTTCAGTATTTCCATACTAGAGAACTTGAGAAGACCAAGGGGCATGAAGGTGAAGGTAAGCGGATAAAGGCACACTCGGGTTCCTGACTGGGTGCAGGGACTAAGGCTCTGCATACAGGATGGATGGATGATGGAGGACTTGCACCTGAAGACCCTGGTGCAGTCACTGCCCACTCTGGGACAGGCTCCTCAGCTTAGTACAGAAGGCAATACAGTAGCAGCTCTGAGCTGCCCCCAACCAGATGGCCGCCAGGCCAGGACTGTTTCTGCCCTCCCTGTTGTCACCCCTCAGCCCAGCAGCCTGCACCCCATGGATTGTAGAAGCAAAGATCAGCACAGTCACTTCAGGTTTTTATTTTGCATTTCATTTACGATCCAGTTTCACATTGTCACAGGGTCACCAATTGTAACAGCCACCTCCAAACATCATCTTCCCAGGTAGCTGGACATCCGAGCTGAGGTGAAAGGCAAAGCACAGACATGCTTGTAAAATAAAACAAAATTGCACAATGTATCCTTCATCTCATTCTTCTTAAACCAACGCCCAACACAAAGGCCGACTGCTAAAGAAAGGAAGCCCCTTTTCTTCTTCATGCTTCAAACTAAACATTAAACTCATCTGACAGGCTGAACAAGGTCTCGTCAATAATTAATGGTAAACACATGAAAAACCCTTTATGATCCATAAATATTTTGTTACACAGGGTACAAAAATACTTTTCACGTTTTGGTTGGACACCTGTCGGCCTGGAGAAGGGCACGATGCAGGACTCTGATCTGATGTGGAATTCAGAGGCTGTGGATCTGCTGCTGGATGAGAACGGAGCCTGTGTGTGTGTGTGTGTGATGTGTGTGTGTGTGTGTGTCTGGGGCCCCCCTGAAGCAGGGTCGGGAATGGCAAGAAGTAGGCTGGATCAGCTTCCAGTCTTAGAAGCCGTCCTTGCGCTTGCCTCCCCAGTGTACCCCACTCTGTCTCTGCGCCTCATTCTTCCTAAACTTCAAAACCAACTAAAACGTGAAAAGTATTTTTGAACCCTATATAACTAAAAAAAAAAAAAAAAAAAAAAAAGAAGAAGAAGAAGAAGTCAGGCTTCAGATTCACAGTGTCTAGAGGGAAACAGCAGTTCTGCACAGGCCTCGGGTGGCAGTGATGGCAGAGCCCTGTTTTGGCCCCACACAACCTAGGACCAACTCCAGGGTGACAAGACCTGAAAGGGAAGGGAGAGAGAGAGAGAGAGCCATCAGCAGAGTGGAATGGGAACAGGCTATTGGAGGCTGCAAAAGGGGTGCAGGGTAAGGGTAGGCAGAAGGATGAAGCAGCCAGGTTCCTGCCCCCCAACCCCCACTGTGAACAGGCTCTGGAGTCTACAGCCCAAGCAAGCACCCAGGAACGGGGAGAGGATCACAGCATGTAAGCAGCCAGCACCAAGGACACTGACCCCTAGAGCCAACACTTATTGAGGAGCTAACAGAACTGGCGATGATACTTCCATCCTTGCTGAATGGTATCCGAGGAGTACCAGCGTACCTGCAAGAGAAGCCAGTTAGCACATACTTCCAGCTACTTACCTCAGTCCTCAGCAGGAGCCAGGTGAATCTGGCCAGAGTCTTATGGCTGACCAGGCTGTCACTTGGTAGAGCCTAGGCCAGCTACTTCCCTCTAAGTATCAGCTTCTCTCTCTTAAAAATGGGAAATCACCACCTGGCCCATCCTCTCTGCAGGTCAGGGCTCCATGAGGACGACATGTTAGGATTTGAACCCCGCTTTTTTTTTTTTTTTTTTTTTTTTTGGTTTTTTGAGACCGGGTTTTTCTGTGTAGCCCTGGCTGTCCTGGAACTCACTCTGTAGACCAGGCTAGCTTTGAACTCAGAAATCCGCCTGCCTCTGCCTCCCAAGTGCTGGGATTAAAGGTGTGTGCCACCACTGCCTGGCTGAACCCCGCTTTTAAAAACATACTTGTGTGTGTGTCCATTTATGCATGCTTTGGCATACATGAAGTTATAGCACAACTTGTGGGAGTTGGTCCTCTCCCTTCACCACATGAATTTCAGTTCATCAGGCTTGGCAGACAAGTGTCTTTACCTGCTGAGCCATCTTGAAGGCCTTGGATTTTTTTTGGTTTGAGACAGGATCTCATGGTGCTTTGACTCACCGTAGAACTAAGAATGATCTTGAATTTCTGATCCTATTTTGCCTCTACCTTTTGAGTGCTGGGATTACAGAAGTGAGCAACCATGCTTGTTTTATGTAGGGCTGGGAATTGAACCCAGGGCTTCAGGCATCCTATGTAAACTCTGCCAACAGTGATGCCTAGCATGAAAAGTTAACAGAATGAGCTCGACACATTTCGTGCTGTTTCTTTGGATATGTTTCTCAATCTAGCTACAGAACAAACATGGTTGTAAAGAGCAAGCAAGACAGCAGGTAAAACACTAAGACATCAAAGCCGGTGTGGTCTCTAAGGAGCGGGTCTCCATACATGGGTCCTGGCAATTCTTCAATGCAGCCTGCAGCCATTTTTGACTTTTCTGTCTATCCCATGCTCTTGTTACATGGCTCCTAAGTTCAGAGACTCAAAAGCCCCACTGTGCCCTCAGGCAGGAGGACACAGCTTTAGATGATCCTAGAAGGCAGCAGCTGCTATACTGTGACAGTCACAGAAGGCCCTGAATTCTCAGAGACTGGTCAATAAAACAGTGTGTATCCCTCTCGGTGAGCTGAGTGTCCGGCAAGAACAGCTGAGCTGCTGCCGTAAGGCTCCAAGGGAATGCACAGCAAGGGAGGAGCATGTCAGCCCTAGACTGACCCAGAACCAGCTGGGGGAGGTGGGTCTGAGCACCCAGGAGGAGAGCCTAGAGGAAAGAGTGGGGTGGAACTTAAGAGCCACTGCAGAGAATGAGTTAGAAGCTAAATATTCAGACAACACACACGGAGCTATAGTAGCAGACCCAGTTGGCCCGTTTGGGTGCATGCGATTCCTGCTTCTTGGGTAAGCAGAAAGGGTATGACCAATGCCAGGCCATCTCTCCGTGCTCCTCTCAATTCTAGGTACTACTTGTAGAGTATATCATTTAGGCCATCGCATCCTCTGAGGACAGACAGTGATGAGAAGTTAGGGGCTGATTATCCTAACACTTGTACACTCGGCATGTAGTAGGACAGGCTCTTCCTTCTGGCTGACAGCTGTATGGAAGGAAGTTCCTCAGGCTCACTGCTGGGCTAGGATGCCCTCTTAGCTCGATGCCCGGCTAGACACTAGAACATATTCACAAACAAGGATATAAGAAGTAGTAGTAGTAGTCCGCACAAGCTCAGGGCTCCAGCCAGCTCAGAATCTCCTCATGAGCCCTGTCTACCACCCTTCACTCAGCTGGAACAGTCCTGTGACAATCAGTGCTTGGCTGGCTGGCAGCCCATGGGACCAGACAAAGGGTAACTGGAGGGAAGCTTTCCAAACAGAGGAGCTGAGGCCTAAGACAGCTGCTTGAAAGTCTCTTCCATACTTGCTCCTCAGGTGTCCCAACTATAGCTGTTCCTCAGTCCCAGAGTATTGAGTTAGGGGTCTGGGGACATTTATGGGCCCATGGCAGCCTGGCCACAGATGCCAAAGGAATGTATTTGAATGGATGCGTTCAGTGGGATTGCTGTGGAACACCTCACAGATGCCTGGAATATGTCTGTGGCCTGGGTCCCTCTAAAAGCATTCCAGTCCCTTTCTGCGGCGTTTCCTCTTCTTGCCCTCTGACCTCCACACATACATCATGGCACCAGGCCCACATAGCACCATAGATGATGAGGATGACATTAAGTAAATGTTTTAATGGATCACAGAGTCAACAAACTTCACTCCTTGCCTGACAAGACTATCAAGTTTGCACCATGACTTTGTAACAGGTCCAGGAATTTGCCGTAAGGAAAACCCATCAGGCCAACTATGCACACTAGGGACCCACCTCACTAGATCTTGTCAGCAGGAAGGAGCTTTCAATAACTTCTTTGACACGCGACAGGAGCTGGCACATTTATACAATGCTGTGCCAGCCAGGCAGCTGGACATAAATCTTGTTACTGACGTGGAAAACTAACTGTCCTAAGATTAAGTTCCAGCAAGGCATGGTGGCTACACTCATAATGCTAGAACTCAGGTGGTAGAGGTAAGAGAATGAGGAATTCCAGGCTGGCCTTGGGTGCATGAAACTTTGTCTCAAAAAGCCAAGAGGGCCGAAGCGATGGCTCAGCAGTTAAGAGCACTGACTGCTCTTCCAAAGGTCCTGAGTTCAACTCCGAGCAACCACAGAATTCTCTTCAGGGCCCTCCTGCAGGTGTGCTCTGTGCAGTCACTGGGCTGTGGAGGCTGAGATACACAGGGCAGGGGAACAATGGTGGGTATTAGTTCTCAAACCTTCTGGCCTTTCATTTTTTTACTTACTACTTCTCAAGGTCACTTCCTTGCCCTTCATATTTCTGTTGGTTCTCTGGGTTAGGATCTCTCACTTAGACTCAAGTGTTCACTTCCTTATTTAGATTCTTCCAACCTCTACTTCAGGTGCAGTACTGTCATGGAACAAAGTGGGGAGGGGTTCTTGAAAGGGAAAACAAGATATCACTACATGGAATACGCTGTATGCCTACTAACTACATCTGGTCCTCATGGCATCTTCTACTGCAAGTGTCCAGTGAGTCTGAAAACCAGGGTCAGAACTAAAGACTGTTTCGTCATTAGTCTCCCTCCAAGATTTATCAGTGTGCTTCAGGGTAGCCTCCTTCCTGTTCTCAGGAAGACTAGAAGGCAGCAGCATCTCAGGGATACACAGACCTCAGACATCCAGGCAGACAATAATAATCCTCCTGCCTTAGCAATCATCAACTCTGGCAGTTTGACAGTACTTTATTTACACTGACAGTTGTATCAAAGCTGAGTATGGCAGAACACAAGTTACCCTAGCAATCTAAGATGGGGGGAGATTAGGAGATCAAGGCCACCCTAGGATTCATGAGACCCTGTCTCAAAAAGCACAAAGCCTAGCACTTGGGAGGCAGAGGCAGGTGGATCTCTGAATTCAAGGCCAGCCTGGTCTACATGAAGAGTTCTAGAACAGCCAGGGCTATACAGAGAAACTGTTTTTTTAAAAGGTGGTGGTGGGGGGAGGTAATGGGGAGAATGGGGCTGGAGAGATGGCTTAGAGGTTAAGAGCATTGGCTATTCTTCCAGAGGTCCTGAGTTCAATCCCCAGCAACCGCATGGTGGCTCACAACCATCTATAATGGGATCTGATGCCCTCTTCTGGCATGCAGGTGTGAGTGCAGATAGAGTGATCATATATATTAAATAAAATCTTTTTTTAATAAGTGGGTGGAGGGGACCCCTTGAGATGTGAGATGTGTTTAGTTGATACTACAAGCTTAGTATCCATCCTGAGTACCAAGTAAACCCAGGAGATGCCTGCCCATGATCTCTGCACTCTGGAGGTAGAAACGACAGCAGGATGAGAGGCTCAAGGCCATCCTGACTCTTGGCTACACACTGCAATTAGAAATCAGCCTGGAATACAAGAGACCTTGGCTACAAAACCAAACCAAAGCTTTACAAACAAAGAAAAATGTGTGTGCGTGCGTGTGGCGCCCGCCCCACCTTCAAGTAAGCACGACTGTCACTATTTTAACACAGAAATGGAAAAACTTGTAAAGGTCACATAGAGGTTGAGTAATGGGGGCCCGGATCTGGAAAGGGAACCACAGGACATGCAACTACAGAGTTCAGGGACCAGAAGCAGGACACAGCTCCCAGCTAGCAGAGCAGAGGAGCCTCTCCCGGGTTTCACTTGACAAACCCACTGTTGCTGGCTCCATATACCTGATGCAGGTGAGCCTTCTCATTTTACAAAAGAGCACACGGGGCCTATGGGTGAAGATCATGTAGCTGATTAGCAGCAGGGTTGGGATCACAGTGCCTTGCACTGTCTCTCACACACACAACACACACGCACGCACGCACGCACGCACGCACGCACGCACGCACGCACGCAAACGCACGGCATCCACATCTCCTATTCTGCTCCCAAGTTAATACTCAAACTTTCCCCTCTGGAAGACCTTAGATGAATTTTCCAGATGCCCAGGGTGCGCAGCTGGAGAAAGCGCCACGTTCAACCACATTTTGGCACACGATCAAAACCTGCCGGAGACACTTTCCTGCTTGGGTACGCCTGCCAACATAGTGGCACCTGGCTTGAATTTTCTACATGGAGACCAGGACAAACTCTGGGTCCCAAAGCCTCTCAAAAGACTTAGAAATGAATATGTACTCAGATCCCAGGTAAAGTGCCCAGTCCTGCTTCCTGTGAATCCTCCCCACCCCACCCCCCAAGCTTTTTTTTTTTTTCTGTCCATTCTCCCCATTCCCTTCCTACTGCCCAGGTCAGGGCCAAATAGCCACCTCCAAATGTTCCTTTCTTGACGATACAGGACACTCCATGCTGGACAGCCACTTCAGGGTCACTTTTTGGTGACTTGTCTGAGCAGAGGTTTAGACAGACTCAAGACTGTCCATGATGTTCTTCCTGTGGCTGCTTGGCCGCGTCCTCTACAAATAGCTACTCTCTCTTTTTTCTACCCCCATTGCCCAGGCCCCAAACCTGTAATCCCAGCTCCTGGGAGGCTGAGGTAGGAGAACTACCAACAGTTCAAGGCCAGCCTGGCCTCCAGAGCAACGCTGGCTCAGAAAAACAGAACACACACACCACAACACACACACACACACACACACACACACCAAAAAGAAGTCAGGTGTTGTGTTGTATGCTTGCAATCCCAGCATTTGGGTGGCAGAGGCAAAGGCAGGAGTATCTGGAGCTCAAGGCCAGCCTGGGCTACATAAGTGCCCCTACCTCGCTCTTTAAAAACTTAAATCTACCAACAAAGCAAAATAATTAAACCAATAAAACCTACCATAAAAACCAGGGCTAACAAGATGGTTTGTCCCACATGGTAGAGAGATGGCTCTCAAAAGCTCTACACATATGAGACTCACATAAATGGAATTAAATGGGAGTCCTAAACTCTCCAGGCAAAGTTCTGGCTGTCATTGTGTTACTACCCAAAGGCACAGTATATTCTTCTAGTTCTCCAGAGTAATAACCGAGGCATGAAAACCTCCGAAAGCATGATTAAGTTTATAAAGACAGGAAGGCCGAGCAGACCTGCCTTCATGTCCCTGTTTTCTGTTCCTAACAGTGTCCCAGGAGACACTGATTCCAAAATAATCTGGGAACACAACAGTTGTGTGTGTTTTTTTGGATTTTGTTTTACAACATGTCTCATATTTTAGCTCAGGCTGTCTTAAAAATCCCAGCAATCCTCCTGTCTCAATTTCCTAAATACTAAGATTACAGACACAAGCTACCAATCCCGAGAGAAAACAATAATTCTGTTGGCTGCAGCCCCAGAGACAGGAGCAGCCTATGCCAAGGTAGGCAGACCCAGCTTGTCTGTCTTGAGCCTTCTACTCCTCTACCCAAAATGTCTTACCTGAACATGTAGGGGGACAGCGGCAGTGGCAGCAGCAGTAGTGGCAGTTGGGTAGGTGAATGCAGTATGAGAAACGGCTGGGGTCAGCTCTGTGGTGATGAGAGGGTAAGGGGCCCAGGCCTCTGGGGATGCAGGAATCAGAGCAGCCCCCATCAGGTCATCTATAACAGGAGACAACAGCCTCTATAGTCAGAACACTGGTCTCCCCTCCCAACACCCCTTTCCATACAGAAAAGGACCCAGCATTGTAACTGAACCTCAGCTCTCCTTCCTCAACACCAGGCAAAGAAGTCCTGTGAACTTGCCTGGCATAATGAATTCCCTATTTCAAGAAGTTCTCAAGCAGGCCAGAGATAGTCTATATTAAACAAGAGAAATCACAAAAAGGCTTCAAGGAAATCTTGCAGCCCTAATAGCTTTGGAGCCCAGCCTTCTTGAGTCTAGAAAAGGCTGCAGAGGAAGAAGTGGGCTGCTAAGTTTCAGGGTAAGTGGCTATGGGTGAAAGAAAGTCCCAGAAAAGGAGACACGAGTGATCTCAGAATCTGAATATGGCAGTTTAACGAGAGCCTGCTGGCCTAGACCGAGCCAAACGACAGGAGAAGGAAGGTCAGAGCCCGACTCACAAGGGTCCCGATCGGTCAAGTGTGCTCCTAGGGTACGGTGGACACTGCTGGGATTTGGTGTTGCTATTAGTTTGCTCTTAGCCATCTTGGTGTTGGCTTTGGCAAACTCTACCCTCAGGGTCTGTGGTTTCTCCGGATCAAAGCGAATACCCTAGATAGGAAGAAAAGAGAGATGCATACAAGGCCCTGGAAGCAAGCTCAGCTGTAAGACTTTTCTACAAAGGGCTACAGTAGAGGGAATGCTGCTTAGTTGTGCGGTAATAATTTCACAAACCAGGTAGCCAAAGATTCTGCCCTGAGATGGGTGGGAAATAAAAACTCATGTGTCTATTGGGTGTGCAGTAGGGGAAGATCTGCAGCAGACAGAACAGGGCCAATCACCTCGTCAGAGAAAGGGCACATCCTCTGTCTACTCACATTCAATGCGTTTTTGGCGGCTTCCGCTCCTGCCCGGCTGTCAAAGATCACAAAACCAACAAGCTAGAAGGAAGAGAGAACATCTTTGCATCTCTCCCTGCCTTACATCTGCACCCCGGTCCAGCACTTGCCTAGCGTGTCCAAGACCTTGGGCTTGATCCCTGCAATACCACAAACACAATAGTAACAACAACAACAACAACAAACAACAGGAGGAGGAGGAGAATAAGAAGAAAAAACAACTAATTGGAAACAGTATTTTACTTGCTGGTTAGGGAATGCAGAAGAAATAAAGCTCTTGCCCATACCCTCCCTAGGGTATGTCTGGAAGATTTACAATTCACTTTTTTTTTTTTTTTTTTTTTTGCTTGTTTGTTTGTTTTTTGTTTTGTTTTACGAGACAGGGTTTCTCTGTATAGCCCAGGCTGTCCTAGAACTCACTCTGTAGACCAGGCTGCCCTCCAACTCAGAAATCTACCTGCCTCTGCCTCCCAAGTGCTGGGATTAAAGGCGTGCGCCACCACTGCCCAGCTAAGGAAGATTTACAATTCACAAGAACTAAGTTCAGTGTCCCTTCTAAGTACCACACTATTAAATGATACCAAAACAGCACACGGGCCATATTAAACATCACCTTTTCTGTAAGGTTTTTTTGTTGTTGTTTGCTTTTGTTTTTTTGTTTTTAATTGAGAACAGCACCAAGGACTAAAGCAAGGTCTTGCAAGTTAGGCAAGTGCTCTATCATCAAGCTGTAACCACACCCCAGAAGCATTTGTAAATACATGCAGATAAAGTTGAAAGCTTCTGACTTCACAATCCTAGTGGCCTCCAGAAGGCTCTGCTATCATCTCATCTCTACTGTCTTCAGCCACTGGGGCCAGGAAGTCAGTGGTTCCAGAGTGCCAGAGCCAGACAGAAAGGAGAGGGGCTGACAAGGCCCAGCTGGCTAGAAAGAGGAGAGAGCTGTAGAGGCTGTCCTTCTGTCAGGGCAGAAGCAAGACAAGGAGTGGGTTTCCACCTTCAGATGCCTTCAAACAGTAGGACAAAAGTTTCAGTTCCATGCCAGCAGTTAGCCTGGGTCGAGAGGAAAAACCTATGAGAGAAATTACCTGTCCTGAGGTGAGCTTGATCAGGGACCCTTCATAGCCCTGTGGAGAGAGGTGGCCGTTTCAGGGGATCAGAAGCTGTTGCTATGCTACTAACCCAGCACTGTCTCCCCCATCAGCGTCGTCTTTCCTCAGTGATCTCCTGAATCCCTCTGTAATCCTCCAAAGGCAACCCTCACACTGATGCTGAGTTCCTGCTGCCTTAGTGTTCCGAATCACATGGTACAGCAGTGCCCAAGGCTTGCCCAGGGCTCTACTACCTTGTAACTCAAGAGCAAGTCCCTTATCCAGTTTCCTCAGCTTCTTTACCATCTCCACTTTACAGATGAGTAAAACAGAGGCACGAGGCAGGAGTCAGCAGAACCGTCACAGATGGGACCAGATATGGGACCCCAGTTTCTGAAACACCTTTCTGCAGTTCAATCCACAGCAGAGATTCATTCTTGCTTCTCAGCTCTGATCCTGGGCTCTGGGGCTCCTGGGTCCTGACTCACCTTGAATGGCCGGAAGAGCAGGTAGAGTTCTCTAGGTTTAATATCCACAGGGAGGCCACTCACAAACAGTGTCCGGACCTAGAGACAGAGATCACAGTGGTCAGGGTTCTTCACTCTTGAGGTATGGCTTACAGAGAAACTGTGTGTATCCCAGGCCTCCTATACACATGCAGTTTCATAGCTTCGAATCTATGAGAGCTCCAAGGCTTCACACAATACCGGAGCACATCTCCAGGTAACAGCGGCATGGCTGAAGAGCTCCTGTGTATAAATGTACCATCTTTTTCCAGACCCAGCAAAGACCATCACACCTGAGAGAATGAGAGCGCCCCACTCCGTAAATGAGCACATAAAAACGTTATGGTTTTACACTTGCCACACAGTTGTAAGTACCAGAGTTTGAATTTGAGTACTCACATAATAAGCTGGACATCCCACGAACACTTCTAACTACAGCTCTGAGAAAGATGGAGACAGGAGGAGGCTGGCTTCCAGCCTAGGTTCAGGAAATAAGTGGAGCGACAGAAGAAGACACTAACACCCTCTTCTGGCCAAACACACTTATGTGTGAGCATATGCACACACACACACACACACACACACACACACACTAATAAATCTTAAAAAAAAAAAAAAGTTCTATTTTGCCAGAAGATAATTCATAAGCCCTTGATGGTACAGCTCTGGTCTGGAGAGGCAAAGACACAGAAGGAGTTTTTCTTGTGCTCTGCAGACAGGGTACGGGTGGGAGTTGGGGGGTGCACAGGCTGCTGCGTTTTCTACACTCCACTCCACAGTAGCTGGGAATGAGTTATAATTTTATCTTTAAACCTAAATAGCACTTAGCAAATGCTATTAAAAAGCTACTAAGCTTAGCTGGGCATGGAGACACAAACCTTTAATCTCAGCACTAGGGGTACAGAGGCAAGTGGATCTAAGTCTGAGGACAGCCTGAGCTACAGAGAAAAAAACCTGTCTCAAAAAAAAACAAACAACAACAAACAAACAAAAAAAACCAATTTTATGGAGCTGGGTATGCTGGCACTCACACGTAATCCCAATGCCAGGTTGAGGCAGCAGGATCAGGAGTTCCCAGTCATCCTTGGCTACAGTGACCTTGGGCCAGTCTCAGCTACAAATTTACTGGATATAGAGACTTGGTGACAAGCTGGAAATAAAACAATTATTGCAATAGATTAAAGTGCAGCCACCATGCCCTCTGGCTTTGTTTGTTGGTTTGTTTTTAAGAATGTCTCTGTAGCCCTGGCTGTTCTGGAACTCACTATGTAGACCAGGCTAGTCTCAAACTCACACAGCATCATCGGGCTTTCACCTGGATTTTAAAAAATATATTCCAGCCTGGTCTACAGAGTGAGTTCCAGGACAGCCAGGGCTACACAGAGAAACTCTGTCTCGAAAAACAAAAACAACAACAAAAAATTGTGTGTGGGTGTTTTGCATGCATATATGAATATGCACCACATGCATGCCTGGTACCCTTGGGGGCCAAAATAGGGCTTTGCATCCTCTGGAACTAGAAATACAAAAGTTTTTGAGCCACCATGTGGATACTGAGAATTGAACTCAGGCCCTCTGGAAGAGCAGCCAGTGGTCTTAACCACCATATTTCTCCAACCCCCAACCTGGCTTTTTAAGTAGATCTTAACTTCAGTCCTTGAACATGTAGGGCAAGTGTTTTGCCTACTGCGTCCCATATGTTGAGTTTTGAACAGGAAAATCTTCCCAGGTTCCTACAAGATGGTTAGATGCTATAATGAGTACCCTGCTTGTGGTCACACATTGGTAATGAAGTCAGATCTAAACACCAGGTTTTATCCTATGACTCTAGGCCTCCAGAACCACAGATAGAGTACTTGAGAGAATCAGTAGAACTGTTTACCTTACCTAACTTTTTTTTTTTTTTTTAAAAGGTCTTCTTTTTTTAATGATTTATTTATTTAATTTTATGTATATGAGTACACCATTGCTCTCTTCAGACACACCAGAAGAAGGAATCAGACTCCATTGCAGATGGTTGTGAGCCACCATGTGGTTGCTGGGAATTGAACTCAGGACCTTTAGTAGTGCTCTTAACGATGAGCCATCTCTCCAGCCCTTTACCTAACTTCTATTTTTGTTTTATTTATTTGTTTTTATGGTACTAGAACCCTGTACATGCTAGGCAGGCACTCTACCACTAAGCTACAATTCATAGTTGTTTGTTGTGTGTGTGTGTCTTGAGACAGGGGTCTCTTTATAGAGCCCCACCTGTCCTGGAACTCTCTATGTAGACCAGATCTTGAACTCAGAGATCCACCTGCCTCTACTTCCCTGATGCTCCAATCTGAGGCATTTGCCACCATGCCCAGCCAATTGCTAGTTTTTAAAAGAATTTTTTTGAGACAGCATCTTGCTTAAAAAAGTTCGGGCTAGTCTTAAACTTTCAATCCTTTCACTTCTGTCTCCCAGGCATTGGAACAGGTTTGTCACAGGGGTCTCTGCTATGTAAATGATGCTGGCACTGGTATTAAAGTAGGCACAGCACTTGGGGGCTGTGGTGAGAAAAGAAGGTCCTCTAGTTTATTACAGGTTTTGTTCTTTTCAAGATAGGGTTTCTCTGTGTAGCTCTGGCTATCCTGGAACTTGCTTTGTAGACCAGGCTGGCCTTGAACTCACAGAGATTAAAGGTGTGAGTCACCATTTCTTGTCTATAGATTTTAAATTTATTTTATGTTTGATCTCTGGACTCCACAGAGATCTGATAGCCATAAATTGTCCTCTGACCCCATGTGCATCTGTGGCATATTGGTAAACACAGGTGTACACACACACACACACCACACACACACACACACACATTGTCAGGCTTAGCAGTTAAGAGTACTTATTATTTTGTAGATGGCTTAGGCATGGTTCTCAGCACCCACCTGATGATAGCTTACAACCTTCTGTAGCCCAATGCCAGAGGACCTAATGCCCTCTTCTGGCTTTTGAGGACACCATACACATAATACAATCACACAGACATATAAAATACATCTAAAAATTATTTAAAACAAACATAGATAGCCAGGTGGTGGTGGTGCATGCCTTTAATCCCAGCACTCTGGAGGCAGAGGCAGAAAGGTCTCTGAGTTCAAGGCCAGCATGGTCCTACGGAGAACTCCAGGGACAGCCAGGGCTACAGAGAAACCCTGTCTTGAAAAACCTAGGGGAAAAAAATGTACAAGTAAATCCCCAGGCACAAGTGACTCACCCAAGGTCACAGAGAGAACCACTGACTCAAAATCCAAGTCTCTGGCTTTGGGGCACCAGGAAAGATAGGATCTCAGTGCAGACAGGGTCTGTCCCACCAGATGGGACTTCAAGTGCAAGCTGCCTACTGAAGAGACCACAGTAGTCTTCTTATCTTCTTCCTTAGAGCAGCCCCACAAAAACTTCCACCTCAGCCCTCTCCAGAGCATGCCTATCTTAACTCAGGCTAATTTTAATCCCTCCCTCAAACAGCTCTTTGGCCAGAGCTCCCCAGAGGCCCCTTAAATAGCAAGTTCTCAGCACAGAGTTTCCTGCTTGGTGTGGGATCTTTCCTCATCTCCAAGCTTCTCTGGCCTGCTCCCTCTGGTTTCCATCATCTGTGTTCTAACCCTCCTCGAAGGCTACAACATGGCTCCCTGCATGTCCCCGACTACCCTGACAGAAACAAAGCAGTATGGATTGGGTGACTGGTTCCATCTACAAGCCACAGGCCCTTGGCCAAAGCCAAGTGTTGGAGGCTAAGTCACGGAAGTCTGACCTGACACTCTACCCAGCCAATTGCATCCTTTTATCTCCTTGTTAAGAGAGAAGCAGTGAGATGAGAAAGGATCATAACTTGTCTTGGTTTTCTTTTTTTGTTATGTTGTAAAAAATTTTTTTTGAGACAGGTTTCTCTGTGTAGCGTTGTCTGTCCTGGAACTCTATGTAGACCGGCGGCCTTGAACTCAGAGATCCACTTGTGTCTGCCTCCAGAGTGTGGATTAAAGCGTGGACCACCAATACCCCTTCTTTTTTATTTTCCTGAATGGGTCTCAATATGTATTTAGGACTGACCCTGAACTCAAATGTAGCCCAACTTGGCTTCAAGCTCACAGCAATATTCCAGTATCACCTCCTCAAGAATTGGGATTGTAGGTATGTGCCACCACAATCACCTATGCAAGCAACTTGGTTCCCCGAGGAACAGAGCTGAGCTAAGTGAACCTAGGTACTCAAGATTTTGGTGTGCCTACAGCAATCCCTTTGGGCAGTTGCACTATAAGGCCCATAGCTGGGTCTCCTCCCTTCTCAAGCTTTTTATTTCGGATGATAGGAAAAAAACAGAAATTAGCAAACTAAAGGTAGAGGGAGGTATGAGCTCAACAGGTTGGCTAGCAGCACACAGAAAAGAGGAGTGTCTGGAACCCACCAGTGGACTGCTTCCACCATCAGACTTCACACAACCCCATGCACTACAAGCCCTCATCTCATAGCAGCTGCTTGTGCTGTCCCCTCCCACTCTGCCCCATTCTCATTAGCTAGAGAGCATTCATTCTTTAGGCTGCGTTTCTTCAATCCTCATTCCCCTGAAGTCCTGCCATGGCCTTGGCACCCTTGCCTTGTATTGCTCCCATCAGTCTGAGCTGTTCTGCCATGCCAACTACACAAAGCCTTAGAGACAAGAACAAGCCTCAAAACTTGTCCATCTTTCCAAGCATCTACTCAGGCCCTGTCACTCAAGATCTCTCCCTCCATATTCAGTTCCTCTAAAGAAACTTATTCAGAGACATGTGACCCAGCAAGGCAAAATGACACTATAAATAGCCGAGAGAACAGGCTAGTTGGATCACAGTTTGTATGCCATCTTTAGGCTTTGACCCAGGGAAGCTACTTCATCTTTCTGAATGTTTCAATCTATACAACACAGACACCAAGACCAGGAGACCTCTCCTTACTCTAGCATACACATAAAGGTCAACAAAGAGCATAAAATAATTTACCTCTACAAACTCTTACCTGTCAGCTACCAAGGGCCATGGACCCTGGAACTCCCAAAGCTGCCCTTCTCTTACACAGCCTTACTACATATCTTTGCTCTATAGACCCTGGGAGTACAGCAGGAGAAGTCCAGCTTCCACTTGCTAAGTCCACACCACAGGCTGTGGTTTGATGTCCAACTTCTTAGGACTCTCTAGGTCTTTACTGCCCCTCAGAGAGAAGGGCCTATGTACTCCTAGGCTCTTTCTGTCCCGTCAGTGCTAGCCTCACACTCAGTATCCACAGGCACAGGGCCAGGGCAGTTCCTATCTTAAAATCTACATGGTGGAAACTACTCCTCCTAGTAAACAGATTTAATGGGAGATTTTTGATTTATTTTTTTGAAACATTGTTTCTGTGTCACTCTAGATGTCCTGAAACTAGCTCTGTAGACCAAACTGGCCTTGAACTCAGAGATTTGCCTGCCTCTGTCTCCAGAGTGCTGTGATTAAAGGTATGTGTCACCATGCCTATAAAGGGAGATTCTTGACCACACTGTCTAATGCTATGGGACAGGTGTCTTCTTCATGTTGTATTCCGGCCAGAAGTCAACTTGTTTTGTTTTTGATGAGTACACTGTTGCTATCTACAGACACACCAGAAGGGGGCATCAGATCCCATTACAGATGGTTGTGAGCCACCATGTGGTTGCTGGGAATTGAACTCAGGACCTTCAGTCAGTGCTCTTAACTGATGAGCCATCTCTCTAGCCATTTTTGTTTTTGAGACAGGGTATCTATCATACATCTAAATTCTGGATCTTCTTGCCTCAATTTCCGAAGTACAGGTGTACACTCCCAAGTGTGGCTACAGTTCACTTTCTGAAGAAAAATAGGAAGGGCCCTAAGGTGTCCATTCACATCTAAGAGTCAGTGAAAAATCTTCCTTCAAATAAACTCAGTTGTTCATAGAGACAAAGGGGCTAGAGAGATGGCGCCGCAGTTAAGAGCACTCACTGACTGTGTTCTTCCAGAGGTCCCGAGTTCAATTCACAACACCCACATGGCGGGTCAGTATTATCTATAGCTGTAGTCCCAAGGGATTCTGTACCTACTTCTGGTCTGCAAATGAAAATATACATCCGCCGGGCAGTGGTGGCGCACGCCTTTAATCCCAGCACTTGGGAGGCAGAGGCAGGCGGATTTCTGAGTTCGAGGCCAGCCTGGTCTACAGAGTGAGTTCCAGGATAGCCCGGGCTACACAGAGAAACCCTGTCTCGAAAAACCAAAAAAAAAAGAAAATATACATCCAACCAACAAACCAACAGCAGCAACAACAACAACAACAACAAAAAAAAAACAAAACAAAACAAACAAAAAAAAAATACAAACAAAAGAAAAAAAAAAAAAAGACTAAACAAGCTTTCAGTAACAAAGTGCTACTGTGCTTCTAGGTAAGGCATGGTCAGACAGATTCTGAAGGCAGTCTAAAGTCATGGCTCAACCAGCAACTGCTCAGACTTCCTCCTCTTAGGAGATCACACAGGGCCCTAAAATGGGAGGTGGGGAGGTCCTCCTCACTAGAGAACCTGTACTCAGAACAGGGACCCAGCGGTCTGTGTCACTAAGTCTGTGTCTCTTGTAAAAATGGGACAGAGCTGACATTGTTCAGGATTGGGAGAAATGTCCCAGCCTTATTTTTCTTGTTGTTTTCTAAGATTGTGTGTGTGTGTGTGTGTGTGTGTGTCAGTCATGGGCTCCATCTCCCACATTGCTGAAGATGACCTTGAATTCCTAACTGCCTGCTTCCACCTCCCAACTGTACCACTATGTTTAGTTTCTACTCTACACAACTTTTTACACCCACAAAGACCTCCTTCACACCAAGCATTAAACGCCTGCTGCTCAATTACTGCAGCTAAGAGGATGGGCTCCAAAGTGCCAGATTTTATTATCGATGGAAAGGGTAAACACTGCTTTCAGCAACAATGTGACACCCATGGCCATTAAACCCTCTTACCCTTTAATGTAGAAGGACAGTCACAGCGTTCCTCAACCTCCAGCCATAGAGGAGCCATTCAGGACCTGGGGCTCTGTGTAGAGACTGCTTCCCTAGCAATCTTGCTAAAGAACACCAGGGCTGCCCTGGACCTCAGAAACCCCACCAACCCACTTGAGGCAGTAGTTTGCCCGACATAAATCCTTGCGAACAGTATGGGATTCAGGGAGAAGGTACACACAGGAAAACTTTGACTTTTGGCAATAAAAATATCCTACAAAAGAGATAAAATCAAGAAAAGAGGCTAGCAGACATGCACCACCACACTGGGAATTGCAGTACTTAGGAGGCAGAAATCTGGACTACACTGAGAGGCTGTCTCAAGAATCCAAAACGACAAGATGGTCTGGAAGACGGCTCCATGGCTAAAAGTACTAGTGTGCATTCTTAGCGATCTAAATGCAACCTACAAAACCCAGTGCTGTACATCATGAGACAGGAAAACGGTCCTAAAGTTTTGGTGAGAGATGTAATGACATAGAAACAATAGGAATCAAATCTTGCCTCAACCAAGGAAAGGCAAGTGGCTTCCCAGTCGGTTGTTTCACACTTTGTCTCACACACACACACACACACACACACACACACACACACACACACATAAAAACTGAAAAACAGTTTTTGAAAAGAGAAAAAAAAAATTAATTCTGTAAATCTTTTTTGTTTTTGTTTGGTGTAGTCTATTTGCAGTCCTAGAGATTGAACCCAAGGCTTTGTCTAAAGTAGCCAAGTGCTCCCCTACTGAGCTACCTCCAGAAGTCTTTCAGCATCTCTAATAGTTAGAATTCAAGCTGGAAAGGAACCGCTGCCTAACCATCCATTCCATCAAGGTTCAAGTAACTCTTGCTCAAGTCCTGCCAACTCACAGCTGAGCTAGGGCTCCCGGAGTCCTCTGGATGGAAAATACTACTTAGGAGGGGGAGGGGAGAGGAGGGAAATCCAAACTGGGAAAAACAAGACTCCTGTAAGCCCTTCCCACATCCTTCCCCCACTCTGAGTTCTCAGTAGTAACCTAAATGATTTTTGAGTTGGAAGATACTGTATTTTTAGACGAGAAAACCAGGACTTAGGGATCCAGTGAGCTGCTAGCAGCCATTGCACAAGTACAAAGTAGCTTTAAGGTCCCTAAGTGCTTGGCTCCTGAGTCGATGCTCCTTTCCAGACCTTGATCTTACTATGCCAGTCTGTTTAGACTCCAGTGTGAAGCAGCCTTTGGCACCCAGGGACATGTTGCTTTCAGCTCTGACCACAGGAGAACACTAGGGTCGGTGAGGGTGATGCTGTGGTTAGTCCTAAACAGCACAGGTTCTAAAGACGTGAAGGGAGCCAGCAAGTCATGGTGGCTCACACCTGTAATACCAACACTCTGGAGACTGAGGCAAGAGAACAGTCATGAGAATTTGAGACTAGACTGGGAGTTCTAAGACAGTCCAAAGCTGGGCTTGATAGAACCTTTGATCCCAGCAGTGGGGAAGGCAGAGTTACAGGCCAGCCTGGTCCACATAGCAGGTTCAAAGTCAGACAGATCCACAGAGTCACACTCTCTCACAAACAAACAAATAAATGAGGTGGGAGGTAAAACCGGAAGACTGCCATCTCCGTCCTTTATGTGAGTAGCACTGTCTTTCCATTGTTCTGGATAGGTGTTAGTCAATCGATGGAATGCATATGTACACCCCTTCAGTCTACATAAACTTTTCCTGACACAAAAACACTCAACATCCTATAGAGACACTATAATCCTGGGATGTAAAGGGATCACTGCAAGGGAAACTCCACTGGAGCAAGAAACTGGACTCAGGCTTCACCTCCCTGATCAGAAGGCAACTGCTGCTGGGCGGTGGTGGCGCACACCTTTAATCCCAGCACTTGGGAGGCAGAGGCAGGCGGATTTCTGAGTTCGAGGCCAGCCTGGTCCTACAGAGTGAATTCCAGGACAGCCAGGGCTACATAGAGAAACCCTGTCTCAAAAAAAAAAAAAAAAAAAAAAAAAAAAGGCAACTGCCAACAAGACTTAGAGAAATGCAAGAAAAAGCCTTAAACAGTTATCAGGAGTCCTAGGGTGAAGTCTCAGGCCCTATCACCAACTGGGACAAGGGGCTGCAGACCTTCCCCCCTGTCTTGGTTATAATAAAGAACAGCTCTCTCACACGCCAACATTCCAAACACCCAAACTTTTCCTTTTCTTCTTCCTTTCTAGATGGTCTATTACTATTTGTCCCAGGAAGGCATTGAACCTAGCTGCCTAAATAATTCTGTCCTCTCAACCTCTCAAAGCAACTAGGATGACAGATATGTGCTACTGAACTCATGTTTCCAGACTTTCTTTGTATATGCACTGCAAAAAGAACAGTAAGCTTAGCCATAAACAAAGAACCTCTTGCCTGGACTCCTTTTATAAAAGGAGGGAGAATCGAAGCTAATTAAGACTCAGTAAAGGCCAAGTGGGGTGGCACACACCTTTAATCCCAGCACCCAGGCAGAGGCAGGCCAGCCTGATCTACAGAGTGAGTTCCAGAACAGCTGGAGTTACATAAAGACTGTCTCAAAACACAAACTACTCAGGGTAAGATGCCACCAAAGTTTTTTTATCCCTCTCCTGAGAGCCTCAGTGCCCACAAGAAAGCAAAGGGTAGCATATAAACGGATAGACAAACCTGTGAGTTAGGCAAAAGCTAGGCAGTGTGCCTTTAGGCCACCTTGGGCCAAGGGTTATGAGAGGGGTGGGTCACTGCTGGACCAATGCTGAGGTTGCCAGGTAGAAACCCCAGGGCAGCCAGTTTGATCTCAGTGGCCATTTTTTCTTTGGTGTGCTGGAGGGTGAAGTAGGATTCTGCTTGGATTTGGCACAGCAAGTAAACTCTCACCCCTCCCAGGGAAAGAAGGCTCTGCATAGGGCCACTTGACGTGGGGTGGGTGGAACGTTAGCAACATGGCCTGCAGACCAAGGACTTATAAGGCACTAATCGAGGGCACAGGGAAAGAGCAAGCAGCACCAGGGTAAGCAGTGGCTATGAGCCTAGGACACAGGCTCCCTGGAGTCCAGTGCTCTGAGGACATGCTTCTTCTGCTTTCTATGGAGCTCAGGAGAGGCTCAGTGGCTCCCTAACACACCAACCATAGGATTTTCTAGGTAGTTCTTGATCACATGACACCTTATCCCAAAGTTTTTGATCACTATCACTAAAAGTCCCAGACCTCAGTGTCTGTCCCATCGCTGTGACTGCCCAGCAAACTCCAGCCCCCAATTTCATATCATCAGAGGCTGGCTGTGAGGTTGTATTCTGAACCACACTTTGTAGTTACACTCATTCACCAATCACTGGCTTGTACGCTTAACACTCCTTTTGATGTAGCAGGTGAAACAGGTATGGGCTTCCTTTTTTTATAGACAAGCCAGCTCTGGGATTAGATAGCCTATAGACAAGAGCTGGGGGTAAAGTTCAAGTTGATTGAAAAGTTTGGGGCTCTTACCCTCTAGGCTGTGAAATATTGACTATGTATAGGAGTGGGACGAGCAGAGACTGCAGACTATCAAGCTAGGATGAAAGCAAGTTATCTAAGGAGAGAAGTAAAACTGGTTGTATATAAAGTACTAAGGCTTCAGACTTTATCCTCTAACTGATCCTAGCCTCAGAAGAAGGCTTCATGTTTTATGAACACAATCAGTCAAAGCCTGTCATGTGCACTGACCCATGCCTCATTTAGAAAACTAAAGCTGACAAGAAGTACCATGCTGTGTAGAGTTGGTGCTACAGCAGGATGCTGGAGACAGATTGATGGCCATGTGGCTCCAGGCAAAATCAGAGGCCACACCCAGAGGCAAGGCTACCTGAGCATTCCCAGTATTAAAGAAGTCTCACAAGTTCACCAACCTCCCCATGCCATGGCTGCTATCTTAGGTGTGATGGGTAGTCATGATCTATCACTTGCCCTCTTCATGCCTGGCATCTTAGTCATTGTTCTATTTCTGTGAAGAGACACCATGACCAAGGGAATGCTTATAAGAGAAAACATTTCATGGGGATCTTGCTTACAGTTTCAGAGGTCTAGTCTACCATGGTGGGAGCATGGCAGCAAGCCTGGCACTGGGGCAGTAGCTAAGTGCTACATGCTGATCAAAAGGTTACACAAGACAAACACTGGGCTGTATGTGAGCCTTTGGAAACCCCCAATGACACACCCTCCAATAAGGTCATGTATCTCCTAATCCTTTTAATCCAAAGAGTTCTACTCCCTGGTGACTAAGCATTCATATGGCAGGGGTGGGCACAGTCAGATCATAGAGCGCTGACTCGAAGCTCAATGTGGCTACTGCCTATATATGACTAACAGAACAGAAACAGAAGGTCATATACCACCACACAGCAATTTAGCTCAGTTCTGGATACCCCTGAACCAGGACTGACTCTCCCTTCTCTCCATCTGTCCAGGACCCAATGGAATAAATAGCTTAAACAAAGAAAAGGCTGCACAAGCCGGGCGGTGGTGGCGCACGCCTTTAATCCCAGACTTGGGAGGCAGAGGCAGGCGGATTCTGAGTTCGAGCCCAGCCTGGTCTACAGAGTGAGTTCCAGGACAGCCCGGCTACACAGAGAAACCCTGTCTCGAAAAAACCAAAAAAAAAAAAAAAAGAAAAGGCAGCACCCTCAGGCCCTGCTGTGACCCTAAAATGGAATTTAGCAACACCAATACAGAAGATGGGGAGTGGGGGAGGGGAGGAGGTACAGAGAACCACCATGTCCAAATACTGAATGGGATTAACAGCTGACTCTCTATGGAGCAAACCAGTCAGGATGCCAATATATAGAGAAGGAAGAGATAAAGAGTTCCAAGAAAATGTCTCTAGAATGGCAGTAGTCACCTGAGAGCAAGACTGCTCATTTCTTTAATTAAGATGTTCACAGTGGTCTGTGGCAATGGCGTATGAAAACAATCAGCCCCATGTACAGATGACTAAGGGTTGTGACTCCTGTAGAGAACTTAAAATATCACTGAGTCATTTTCGTAATTCCCAGACAATGGCAATTCTAAATGTGTTGGATAAAACAAAGCTTTTGACTGGAGGGGATTACTCAAATTCTACTGCCAGATCTTAGGTTACCACCAGCCTAAAACAGACGGCCTGACTCAGTCTCTAGGTTCCCCTACTCTGGGGACCCAGAACTCAACCCTCAAATTTTTTGGTTGTAGCTGGGCATGGTGACACTTTAATCCCAGCACTCAGGCATTGGCAGGCAGATCTGTGTGAGTCTGAGGCTGACCTGGTCTAACCCGGTCTACTTAGCAAGTTCTAGTACTATTAAGTCAAGGACTCTGGCTCAAAAAAAAAAAAAAAAATCATATTCCTTTTCTTTAGGGCTGCAAGAATAGAACCTTGGATGTAGAATATTTGAACAGCAAGCACAAAGCAGGGTTGATCACCAGTACTAGGAAAACCAGCAACTGATTACAGACATTTTTCTCCCCTTCACACCACATCTCACCAACCCTAAAGTAAAACAAGAGAGGTGCAGTATGTGGTTAAGCACTGACTCTAGCTAGCCCTGTAAAAGCAAGCCTCTGGTGTCTGTTTAATCTAAGGACTTTGAGGTGCTTCTATCAAAGGAGGAATTAAGACGGAGGAATACTCAGCATAATGCCCAAGACATACACTACAGACAAGTTTACTTACTACTAGCAATCTAATCTAGCCTCTTCATCTGAGCAGAGAAGACAGATACATCCATAAGAACCCCTAGAGAAGCCAGAGGTGGCTCAGTGCTGCAGTCGCTGGGCTCTGGAGTCTGCAGCTGTCTCTTCAGAGTTCGAATCCCAGCCTGTGCTTGTTCACTCGGGCACTAAACTTTAAAAAGCCGGGCGGTGGTGGTGCACGCCTTAAATCCCAGCACTTGGGAGGCAGAGACAGGTGGATTTGAGTTCGAGGCCAGCCTGGTCTACAGAGTGAGTTCCAGGATAGCCAGGGCTATACAGAGAAACCCTGTCTCAAAAACAAACAAACAAACAAATAAAAAAGAACCCTAGAGAGTGGAGGTGACTGACCTCACAGAATCCACCTGGATCCATTTGCCTGAACCATGCTTCCAAGTAAGTGCCTAGAAATATAGAAGACTTCCTTCCCTCATCTTGAAAAGCACCAAGGTGCTCCATGGTCTTTCAAATGTGTGTAGGTTTATGTTTGTGGTTGGGGGTGGATGGCTGGTTTTTTTGTTATGTTTTCCTGTGGTTTGTTTTTTCTTTTTCTTTCTTTTTTCTCTATTTAGCCCTGGTTGGCCTGGAACTCACTACTAGACTGCCTGCTTCTGCCCCTCAAGTGCTGGGATTAAAGATGTGAGCAAAATATATGCCTGCCCTTTCTGCGGGGAGAAAAGGTCTCTTCAGATAGCCCAGGGTAATCCCTGGATACCTGTAGGGTTTCGAATAAGAATGGTTCCCATATTTGAATGCTTAGTCACCAGGAAGTGGCACTATTTGAAAGGATTAGGAGATGTGGCCCTGTTGGAGGAAGTGTGTCACTGGGGTTAATGAGCTCTGTAGTTTCAAAAGCCCAAGCCAAGCTTTGTATCTGTGTCTCTCTGCCTTTGGATCAGGATGTAGCTCTATTATTTTTCTAGCACCACGCCTGCTGCCATGCTTCCCACTACCATAATGGTCTAAACCTCTGAAACTATAAACAAGCCCCTGATTAAAATGCTTTCTTTTTTTTCTTTTGCAAGAGTTGTCTTGGTCATGGTGTCTCTTCATAGCAAGACTTACAATATAGATAATGACCTTGAACTCCCATCCCTCCTGCTCCTTCCCAAATGTTGGGATCTGAAGCATTCAACACCACATCCAGCTTTGGTTGGTTGGTTTTGATGGTATATTGAGACAGGCTCTTGTTCAGTAGTCCTCCCTGGCTTAAAATCCCTTTGTAACTCAGAATGGCCTTTGAACTTAAGACAGTCTTCCTGTCTCAACCTCTTTAGAACTAGAATCACAGGCATGACCCACCCACACTCATCTTCAAAATGTTTCTGATGTCAGGGAAAAGAAAAGGGAAATGGAGGGCTAGAGAGATGGTTTGGTATTAAGAGCCCCTACTGAGCTTGCAAGGTACCTAAGTTCAATTAGGTACCAGAGTCCACCTGTAATGGAAGTTCCAAGGGGACCTGATGCCTTCTTCTGGCCTACACGGGCATTGCACTCACATACACTGACACATATACATAAATATTAGACCTAACTAAAAACTAAAATTTGAAGGAAGAGAAAAAAAAAAAAAAAGGAGGGGAAGATGCCCACATCATACACTGGACTCTAGAATTCCTTTGCATTCATTTAGACTAACCTTGTGGCCTGTCCATCACTGCAGGTCTAATATCTTCCTACTTATCCACACCTCAGAGAGGAAGGTTAAACTTACTTCTCAGAGGTGCCAAAGAGCTGTTTCCTGTGAGGATACACACTCTTATCCCAGCTACTGAGGAAAGGAAGGGTAACAGTCATAGGTCCAATTGTAGATACCGTGGCTACCGTTACTCCTGACTTTCTACACTTTACAATTAGGTTAACAGAAAACTTCTTTACAAGCTGGGAGTGAGAGCACATGCCTTTAATCCCAACATTGGAAAAGCAGAAGCAAGAGGAACTCTGTTCAAAGTTTCAGGTCATCCAGGGCGAGGTAGTGAGACCCGGTCTTAAAAAAAACAACTTCTTTCAGTCTTAGAAACTTATACCTTCAACTCAGGAATCCAAACACCACACTTCAATTACCTAAGGATGCTTCCTAATTAAAAATTACTGTAGGTTAATCCCAGCACCTGGGAGGCAGAGACAAGCCAAATTCTAGGCCAATAAGGCCTCTAAAAATAAAACTACTGTAGGGGCTGGGATTCAGCTCAGTGACAGACCACTTGCTTGCTTACTTAGCATCAGTGATGCCTTGGGGATGAATCCTTAGCACCAAAACAAATACAAAAAGTAACTTTAGCCAAGTCTCCAAAATCATCAAATTACATGTTGAATAAATGTAGCTCTATCAGTGTCAATCATACTGCAATAAAGTAGCTTTAAGTAACACTGAATGTAGTAGCACACATCTGTAATCCCAATAATACTGTAAAGCCAGTGTTCAGAAGGCTGAGGCAGGAGAATCAAGGTCATGGTGACTTAAGATACATAGTTTCAGGACAGGATAGCAATCCAAGCCAGCCTATGCCATGTAGCAAGACCCTGTCAATAAATAAACACCACACACATTGCTCTCCAGAGACGCTCCTCCCCACCCACCCACCTAGGAGAATCACTAGAATCTAAGCAGGATTTTCAGGGTCTATGTAATAATATCTGGTGCTCAATCAAGACCTACCCTGAGGAGAGTATGGCCTTCAACTAAACAGGAACTTCTTCTCCCTTAATTCCCACTGTCTTCCTTCAAAGGGTATCAAAGCTTTATAACACACCTCAAGTGCAAGAAAATGGCAATTTCCTTCCTACTTCACATTCTCTCAGGCCTTTTATAACGTGGCTTTGGCTTTTGCTATTTCTCCAAATAGCAAACTACTAGTAGCTATCCAAATAAACAACGAGGACTCATAATCCATGCAACCCTGCTCCCTTCAAAAGCTTTGCTTTTGAAATGCCTCACTCTATGGAGCCAAGCTAGCCTTGAACCTAGGATCCTCCTGCCTCTCTCTTGGGAGTCACCCTTTGACATATGCTATACATTTTGGAATGCCCTTTCCACTCACTAACAACCTCCTACTCTACTCACCCTCATCTCAGGGAGAGCTAACCTCTTACTTCCTAGTGTCACTATGCAGACATACCACCACTGACTGCCAGGCAAGTCCTCCTCACCCCCTACCCCTGCCTGCAATCCTTTGATCTATATTCCAGAGAAGGAACCTGAGGTTCATAATGTAGATGAACCCTCGTGGTAGAGCAGGAGGCAAGCAGGGGAACCTGACTATACAAAGCAGTTTTAAATTGAGCCAGGGATTCATTCCTCCTAGAACCAAGAAAACACATCCTTCTCCTGCAACCTGGTATCCTTAGGAAGTGAGGTGTTAAAGGTAGACTGTAGCCTTTACTTCCTTCTCTAGGCTTGTTATAGCTAATCAATAGATGATTGGGAAATGCCAGTTTTGGCCACAGCAGTGAATCACCAATGCTAACAGTATTTTCTGGATGACGGTGCTTAGGGATTGTAAAACTGACTGCTTAGGACTACCTAAACTAAAGGAGACAAGCTCCAGCCAGAAAAAGATGGAGCTGAGAGTTCTTGGGCTACTGCTCAAAAACACTGTTGAGGGAAGCGACTCCTATTCTCACCAGACAAGAGCAGACATGGGGCACTAGGAGATCCCCATGTCCTCTGTTTTCTACTTTCAATTACATTTTAATTTGTTTTTATGTGGTCATGGTGGAGATTGAGTGCTAGGGTGCACCGTGGGAACTAGAGGACAACTTCCAAGAATTAGTTCTCTCTCTCCACCATGTGGATTCCACAGATCAGACAGTCAAGCTTGGTAGCAAATACCTGGTTAGCTGTTTTACCAGTTCTATTTTATCTTTCAATATGAAAGGCTTCACAAGTTTTTTGTGTCATCTTTAACAGAGCCCATGCCAATCTACCTTGCATTCTTATTTTAGTGTACATGCTACCCAAATAAGGATCTACTGCTTGGAACTCTGCTAAATACGACATTCAAGCCCATGTCCCACTCAGGACTCTCTGAACCACCAAGGCTTACCTCCAGTTCCTTAGAGGAAAGAGCAGTGGCTCTACTTTTGGAATATCCTGCCCTCTCTCCCAGAAAGACAATTTTTAAAAGTAGCCAAGGCCCATACACTTTTTCCAACTCTTCTGTGTGGCCATATGGTTAGTTCCCTCCCCCAGGACAGTGGGTCTGAGGATCTGGTCAGCCTTTTGTTAAGTGTGAAGTCCCTGCTGAGAGCCAACCCTTTTTTTTTTTTTTTTTTTTTTTTTTTTTTTGGTTTTTCGAGACAGGGTTTCTCTGTATAGCCCTGGCTGTCCTGGAGCTCACTTTGTAGACCAGGCTGACCTTGAACTCAGAAATCCACCTGTCTCTGCCTCCCAAGTGCTGGATTAAAGGCGTGCGCCACCACTGCCCGGCGACAGCCAACCTTTTAATAGATGCAGAATTTGGGGGTCCTGGAACAGCTTCAGGAAGCACTTGCCCTCCCCCAATTTCAACACAAAGGGCAGGAGGAAAACAAGCAGAGATCACAGACACAATAGCAAACAACACACTCCTCACTTCCAACTCTCAGAGGAGATTCTAAAACTCAGGTAGATTAGGATGGGGTGAAGGACCCCAAACAGAACAAAGCCAACAGAAACCAAGACCAGCTACCACTCCAGAGCTACTAGCAGAGACGTCAGGCGCCCCCCACCCCCATTTTCCACCGTTTGAGTGAATCACTGCATATAATTCCTTGTTCCCAAAGCAGGATCCAAACCTAGATTATCAAGATGTCTCAAGATGTCCTGCCACTGTGCACTGAGGTTGGTAGCAGGCCTCTTGCTGGCTCAGCCCAACAGTGGGTCATTCTGCAACAATCCATTAGCACAACCAGTAAGAAACATCAGAGCCCTGTGGTTTCTACCCCAGACCTAGGGGAAGGGGCTAGGGCTGGATAACTGACCCTTGGTTTCCTGGACAAAAGTATGCCAGGGCGGGGCAGGAAGGGTCTCTCAGTCCTGAGTGACATAGCATACGTCAAAGGAGCTAGGAACCCATAGTAGTCGGGCCGCCTGGCTCCCTGCCTAGCTTCCATTCGCTGCTACCTTTAAGGTTTTTTATCCCCCACAGGCGCGTCGTCCTCACCAGCGGGTGAAACCACAGGCACTGGTGATTCCTTGACGCGGTTTTATAATCCCTTTTTTCAGCATAGGGCAGTTGGACAAGATTATGTCATCTCTCCTTGGAAGATCCCACCCAGACCAGTTTAGGATTCTACTGGCTCAAAGAGCGAGAACAGGGACTACTCAACGCTTCTAAATTGTCTCTTTTCCGACTTTAATTAAACTGCAGGCTCATCTCTCCGAAGAAGTCCAAGTTCTGAGACAGGGAGGAAAGCCCGCCTGCCCACGGAGACTACAGCTCTAATCTAGGCGCAGGGCAGCTGGCCAGGCCTCCAAGGTCACGGGGAGGGTCGAGGCGAGAACCACTGGAGGGTGAGCAAGCTCCCGCAAGCCCACCGGGATAATCCCTCCCAGCTCCTTCCAGCCAGGGCAGGGGTCCAGGCCACCCTGGAGGCGAGCCTCAGACGAAGCGCAAGCCCGACCTCGGCTTGGAAAACCCTGCAGCGGGCGCAGGACCCCCGCGGCGCCGCAAGCCCAGCACGAGGCCACGCGTACGGCGGCGACGCGCGCCCTGCTCAAGTCCCGGAGGGCGGGGAGACAATGCCGGCCCCGCCGGGCCGGTCCAGGCCGCACGCCCCCGCCCGACGGACACGGTTGCTCCTCCCCCAAGGCGAAGGGCAGCGGCGGGAAGGCGCCCGGAGCGGTGGCCCCGCGTGCCCCGCTCCCGCGCCCAGCTCCGCGTGCGCCTCACGCGCGCCGGGTGCGGCGGCCGCACACCCACCTCCTCCTCCAGCGGGCCGCCGGGGCCCGCGTCGGCGCCCGCGCAGAGCTCGACGTCCGGCTTCAGGTTGCTCATGGCGAGGGGGACGCGGAGGGGGAAGCTGTAGGTTCCCGCGGCGCTCGCCCCTGAGGAGCGTGCGAGCTCGTGAGGAGGCGCGTCGGGCTAGGGAGGGAGGAAGCGGGAATCACGGTAAGTGTGGCGGGTGCGGCCGGCACCGGGAACCCGAGCGCAGCCCGCGTGCGACCGCCCCCTCCCGCTTTTTCACCGCGGCCCGTGAGTGCGCTCGCGGCGGCGGGGGGCCGGCCGCCGGAACCGGCCTCAGCTGGGGCCCGCCCCGCCCCCCGCCCGCGGTCTCCGGGGGAACGCGCAGCCAATCCCCGCAGCGCACTGCGGGCTCGCCCCGGCCCCGGCCCCGGCCCGGACGCGGCGCTCCGGCCTCTGTTTGCCTTCGTCCGCCCGGGCGTCTTCCCGTCTCCCTCTCTCTTCCCGACTCGGCTCTCCGCTCCCACCGTTCCCTTCTCCCCAGACGCGTCTGTAAACTTCGATGAACTCGCTCAGAGAACTTTTCTTAAAGGAGCCGCGCGGGTTTGGGTGGAGTTCGAGGTGACCCCCTGCGCGCGCGTTGCATCCCCAGCCAGGGCGGCGGCGGGGCTCCCGGTTTCACGCCCAGATGTGGAGACGTATGCTGTCTTGAGCACACCACCGCTCGCCCCGAATTCCAGTCGAGTCTGTGGTCAGCGCTTCTCTTCGCGCGTGGCGGCTGGGGAACCCGGTTCTGGGGGTGAAGGCGGGGAAGGGGGAGGGCGGCGAACACCCGATCTTGAGCGGTTTTGCTGAGTGACCTTGATGAAATCACTTCCCTCACCTCGACCCCCGTCGCTCAAAGAGGTGAAGGAAACCTAATCTCGTTTTTTCAACTTCAGGAAAGGTTACCTCGACTAACCTAGAAGGTTCCGGTCGTTACCTCCGCCCCGCTTTTAGGACTTCTCATGGCTCGCCCTTTTTCCGCTCCAATTCCGAACCCCAGGGTGGGGGAGGGAAGAGCGGCTGACGCCTAGGACGGGGTCGCGGCCTCAGGGCCGGATTTTCCTTCCTGCGGAAATAAATGCTGACCAGGACGTCTCCTGCCAGCAGCCTGTGAAAAACCCGCACCTACCTGAAGTCGCACTGCAGAGCACTGGGATCCTTTCCTACGCCCTGCCCATGAGTTCCTGAATATGGACTGAGACATCCCAGCGACAGCTGAAAGGTGAGCGGATTGGGCTCGCCTCAGTTTTCTCCCGGTGGGATCTACTGCCTCGACTTAAAGCACAGAACTTAAGTCTTAGTAGCAGGATTTGGGGCGTGAGGCGGCGCTCAGAGGGCGTCCGCATGAAAAGCCTTGGTTTGCAGCCCCTGAACCAGTCAGGAACCTTGACCATGTGTCAGGAGCCATAATGGGACAAGCTAATAACTAGTAGATGATCATCCTGAAATGGCTTGCCTTGGATTAGTATATAATCTGCCACAGGTGTGTCCTTATTCTGCAAGGCTCTAAGGACTCATTTAGGAGAGATTGCTGCTATTAATATGCTTTTCCTATTATTATTAAACAGATATGACACTCACTAAGTAATACCACACCCTTTGGAGCTGTATATCTGCGGATCCACGAAGATATACAGTCTTATAGTGATGCTATATAGACAAATAGATGACTTTTTAAGTCTTAATGATGATCCTATAAGAATTTCTAAAACTATATCAGTGATTATTAAGCTCTTTTATAATGGGACTGCTATTAGGTCCCTTTCTTTTTTCTTTTTTAAGTTTTTTGGTTTTTCTTTCTTTCTTTTTCTTTTTTTCTTTTTTTTTTTCTTTTTGGTTTTTTTCAAGACAGGGTTTCTCTGTATAGCTCTGGCTGTCCTGGAACTCACTCTGTAGACCAGGCTGGCCTCGAACTCAGAAATCCTTCAAGTGCTGGGATTAAAGGCATGTGTCACCACTGCCCAGCTATTAGGTCCCTTTCTGACAGTCAAAACTGCAATGAGAACTCTGCCAGTCTCCCAAGTGTCACCAGTTAATTGCTCTTAGATAGTAACCAGAATTTCTCCTACTCAGAGCACATTCCAAGAGGTTGTAAAACAATTAACCAAAGGTCATAAAAAGGGAACTAACGTTTATTATAGGTGCTAGGACAGAAGATAAAATATTGCCTGGGTTTATTGATACAAATTCACTAATAACTTACAGTTTTAAACCTGTGGAGCTAGACAGGTGATGGATGTTTAGCCAGATAATTACTCCTAATGGATATGCATATAAACATTCTCTGTTGTAAACTTGTATTTTTCAATTTACCATTTGATTTTTGGTGTGAACTTGTGTGCCCTTCCCTGCTTTGAGCAAGCCAGAAAGACCTTGTTTATAATTGCTTGAAATTGTTCCTTTTTAGATATTGCTAATTCTCAAATTTTACAGTTATTTATACAAGTACAGCTTAATTTTAAAAAACAAAACATGTACTGTTCCTAACTTTATAGGACATTTAAGAGCTCATACTGGATTGCCTGGACCCCAGGGCAATGCCACAGCAGATTTGTATACCAGGCCTTACAGAAACAATTGACCATACAATCTCATTCTTTTATCATCAAAAATAGTAATAATTTGAGACAATATTTCTAGAGAGTGTGCAAGTCAATTTACAAAAACTTGTTCTGTGTCCTTAATTTCTTCATAATGGTGTTAATCCTTGAGAACTTATACCTAATCAATTATGGCAAGTGGATGTTACTCATTTCTGATTTTGGGAAATTACAATATGTACATGTGACTTGACACCCTTTTCAGGCTTTCTAGTTGCAACTGCTTTAACAGGAGAAGCAACTAAAAGTGTGATTGGTCATTGCCTACATTATTTTTCTATGCTTGGTGTTCCATATCAGATTAAGACAGATAATAGAACTGGCTATTACAGTCAGGTATTTGAGATGCTTTGTTGACAATTTAATATTACTCATATTACTGGATTCCTATAATCCTCAAGGATAAGGTATTGTAAAACGGGTATTATGGAACTTTAAAATAATACCTTCGTAACTCTCTTTAGTGTGGGAGGAGCAGAAACTGGCACTTCTGCCCTGGTTTTGCAAAAAACTCTGAAAAATTGCCTTTAAAAAAAAAAGAGGGGGAGTTATACTCTCCAAGGTCACCAAAAGCACACCTTGCTTTTGTCTTATTTGTTTGAAATTTTTTTTTTTGCAAACTTATGCTAAAGGTCAGTCTGCAGTGGATGGACACTGGCATCCAGTCACTTCCAGCTCAGATGCCAGGGTTAAACGGAGAGACCCCCTAACTAATACTTGGAATGGTCCCAACCCTGGGGACGAGGTTCTGTTTGTTTTTTCCACAAAAAGAAAATGGAGCCCAATGGCTGTCTGAAAGATTGGTCCATCAGGTGGACACAGATCTTCAGCCTAAGGATTATGATACTAATGTGAAGACAGCTCAGAATCCCTATCAGCCATCTGAGTTAACCTGGAGTATAGTCTCCACTCATACTGGAGAGTGTTTTTTGTCAATAACTCAGAGCCACCCACTATATACCTGGTAGCCAGACCTTGTGTTTGATCCCTTAGATACCTGGAACATTCCCACTTACAACCTTAATTTCTACACTGCTTGGACCATTAATTATAATCTTGTTGCTTTTAACTTTTAGATCTTGTATCTTTTTATTATTATTATTTTATTTATTTTATGTATATGAGAACACTGTAGCTGTTTTTTGTTTGTTTGTTTGTTTTGGGTGTCTTTTTTTTTTTGTTTTTTGGTTTTTTGGTTTTTTTTCAAGACAGGGTTTCTCTGTGTAGCCCTGGCTGTCCTGGAACTCACTCTGTAGACCAGGCTGGCCTCCAACTCAGAAATCTACCTGCCTCTGCCTCCCAAGTGCTGGGATTAAAGGCGTGGGCCACCACCACCCACACCAGAAGAGGGCATCTGATCCCATTACAGATGGTTGAGCCACCATGTGGTAGCTTTCATAGGAAACTTTTTATACTTAGTAATAAACTCTATAATCACTTCTCTAAGTGTCTTTTCTTCCTGCGACCTCAGACTAGCCCAGCAATTTCTGCTGAATAGTACAAAGGCTATTTACTTAATCCTTTGCTGTTTTTAGGAAGAGGTGCTAAGTACCAGAAACTACAGTTTCTGGCCTCACAGGATCATAGAAGGCAGGTCAGCTACAGTAGCAGAGTAACTTAGATAAGTAGACTTTTATTATACAGCAACCCTAAATATCTCATAAGACCAAATCTTACCTTCCGCTGACACTCTTCCCCCTTCACTGCCTCAAGAAGAACAGACAAGAAAGAAGACTCATGCCCCAAGCTGGAGCTGGCCTGCCCCACCCATCCACCCCACTCCCCCCAATCTTGGGCAGTAGCTTAGTCCCTGGGAACTTGCCTGTGCGGACCTGCCAAGTAGAGTTAGCTCCATCATGCATGAGAGCTGTGCTGTGACTCCCTGATAACTTGCAGTCTCATCTCACGGGTAAGTACATTGAGATTTTTGCCAGTGATGTAATCCCCCATTTGAGAAGTAATTGTTGAACCCCTACTATGGCCTGGGCCTGGGGCTACTTGCCTGTACTTACTGGTAACACAGAATTTTCCACCACACTCCTGCCAATGTGTTCAGGCCCTGCTTTCTGCAGGAATCAGGCGCTAACAATCCGAGGTAGGTACTACACTTTCCCAGAGTCCAAGGTTCTTCCTGTTTCTGGCATCTCCAGGTTGTATCGATCTTGTAGATACCTCTACCACACTTTCCCTCCGGCAAATCTTCCTATAATTCTCTTGAAGTCTTCCTCATTCCTTTGCAAAAGAGGAATTTTCCCTTCCTCCCTCCCTCCCTCCCTTTCACGATCCTGCTGTAGAATTCTGCTGTAGCTTTTTCCAGAGCAAACCCAGTCAGTTTTTAAAACTTAAGTATCTCCTATAAGGTTGATTTGAACTTTTCTAATACAGAGGGACATTTTGTAGTTAATGGCTCCATCTTATAGATGAGGAAGCTGAAGCCCAAAGAAGTGGCAGATGAAGCCGGGCGGTGGTGGCGCACGCCTTTAATCCCAGCACTTGGGAGGCAGAGGCAGGCGGATTTCTGAGTTCAAGGCCAGCCTGGTCTACAGAGTGAGTTCCAGGACAGCCAGGGCTACACAGAGAAACTCTGTCTCGAAAAACCAAAAAAAAAAAGGAAAAAAAAGGAAAAAAAAAGAAGTGACAGATGAGGAGATGAGGCAGGGGCCTCCTTGGGCCCCCATCGCTGCATTTCTCTTGTTAGGAAGCTGGTGATACTTTTAAAAAGTAGTACTTCTTTTCTAATGCTAATACTTCATAAATACTGAAAAATACAAAAATGGAAAATTCAGCCATCTGATACACAAGATTATTATATCGTTCTAGTCCTTTTTCTATGTATACTTTAAAAACCAAAATTACATTCTGTTCTGATCATATACTTTTAACTTTCCTTTTTTTTTTTTTTTTTTTTTTTGGTTTTACAAGACAGGGTTTTCTGTATAGCCCTGGCTGTCCTGGAACTCACTCTGTAGATCAGGCTGGCCTCAAACTCAGAAATCCTCCTGCCTCTGCCTCCCAAGTGCTGGGATTAACGGAGTGCGCCACCACCGCCCGGCCTTAACTTTCCTTATAAGAAGTTCTTCACTCAATTTCTGGTGTCCACTTCCGTTTTTTCGAGACAGGGTCTGTTTTGCTGAGCAGTTTGAACTCTTAATCCTCCTTCCTCCAAATCTCAGGATCTAGGGTTGCATGCACCCATGTATCACTGTGAACCACTGCACTCAGCACTTACCCTGAAATTACTTGTGCAGTTGAGGCACACAGGTGAACATACTTGTCTATCGGTCAGAGAAAAACTTAAAAGAGGGTTATCTCTTTCCTGCAGGTGAGTCCCAGGAATCAAACTGCAGTCTATATAGCTTTGGTGGTAAGTACCTTTACCTGCTGAGGTTAGTGCCTCTTCCCTCAGTTGTTACAGAATAGAGCTGACATGCACAAAGCCCCAGGTACAGTCTTTAGCACTGGAGGGTGGGTTACGGGGGAGATAATTGCTTAACCACTGTTATGTATTGTCTTTAATATTACTGTTTGTTAAACATTATTTTCATTGTTTATTTGCTTTCATAAGAAACACTTTAAGCTAGGCAGTGGTGGTTTACATTTTTAATCCCAGCACTCAGGGAGGCAGAGGCAACCGGATGACTGTGAATACAAGGCCACCCTGCTCTACAGAGGGAGCTCCAAGACAGCCAAAGCTTCACAGAGAAACCTTGTCTCAACTAAAAAACTTCTCTTTTTATTTTACATACTGTATGTGCCAGAGTGTGTGCAGTGTCCCACCTGCAATACATCTCCACAGAGGTGGGAAGACATCAAGAGGTCCTTGGAACTTCGAGTCCTCTGGAAGAACAACAGCTGTTCTTAACTGCTGAGCCATCTCTAGGCCCATAAATAAGTAACACTTTTATGAGGATTCAGGTGTATGTGGAGGGAGCTAGTAGGTGATGTGCCTGTGTACATGTGGAGGCCAGAGCAACGCATCCAGTCTTTCTCACTTAGCTTCTTGTTGCCATGTTTCAGAGGGAAGCTCTGCTTTCTGCTAGGCTAATGAACTCTCAGTATCTTATCTGTCAGTTCCGAAAGCTAGCCATGTCCATTTTATATATGTGCTGAGGATATTGAACTCATGCTTGTAGAGCAAGTCTCTGATCCACTGAGCCATCAGAACCATAAAGATCCTTAATGTGTCAGAAAAGCTTCCCGCATGTGTGACACCTCTTAAGCACTTCAGAGGCAACTGTCTTTTTTTTTTTTTCCTGTGCCCACAACCCCTGAAAGTGAATCTCCAACCCTAAAGAGATTTGGAGATAATGGAGATCAGAAGGCTCTGCCCAGCCCACTTTTCCCTGTGTGTCATTAGGATTTTTGATACTGCCTATAAGAGCAATTAGAAAGAGGAATTGTATAGTACAGGTTTGGCTTCCTGCCTGGAGAATGGGAGCGTTCCCCATTTCCTCCAACTATGCCAGTCTTTCCTGCAGTATCACCTCTGAGCTTTTCACATTTCAATTCCCTGCAATCTCCCCTACTCCAGCTTGCCCGTCCTCAGTTTCCACTCTCCTTTCCATATGTTCACAGTGCCACCTTCTTTCTTTTGAGCCTGGGAATACCTTGTTTTGGACTCTAATTCTAACAAGCATCCTACAGAGGTATGGCCTCCGTGCCTTCAGCTACAGGCTTGAGCACTGGCTTTTCACTAAGAGATCTTCAGCAACCTTTCGTTGAATAATATTGGGCTGCTTTTGTAGGAGGCTTCAGGGTTGTCTGGTGCCTAAGCCCCTTTCTCCAATTTTCTGTACATATATCTCTTGTTTATTTATTTACTCATTTATTTTAAGACAGGGTCACAGCCGGGCAGTGGGTGGCACACGCCTTTAATCCCAGCACTTGGGAAGTAGGCAGAGGCAGGCGAATTTCTGAGTTTGAGACCAACTTGGTCTACAGAGTGAGTTCCTGGACAGCCAGGGCTATACAGAGAAACCCTGTCTTGAAAAACCAAAAATAAATAAATAAATAAATAAATAATAATAATAAAAGAGGCCGGGCGGTGGTGGCGCGCGCCTTTAATCCCAGCACTTGGGAGGCAGAGGCAGGCGGATTTCTGAGTTCGAGGCCAGCCTGGTCTACCGAGCGAGTTCCAGGACAGCCAGGGCTACACAGAGAAACCCTGTCTCTAAAAAACCAAAAAAAATAATAATAATAATAATAAAAGAAATATTTTAAAAAGACGGTCACACTAACCTGGATCCTGCTGTGTAGACTAAGCTGTCCTCAAACTCAGAGATCCTCTTGCATCTACCCCCTGAGTGCTGGGATTAAAGTTGTGAACACCACTCCCAGCCACAATATTTCATTTTATTGTGTGTTTTGTTTTTCAAGATATAGTTTCTCTGTGAAGCCTTGGCTGTCCAGGAAATAACTTTTTAGACCAGGCTGGTTTCGAACCCATAGAGATCTGTCTTCTGCTTCTAAAGGTGTGTGCCACCACACAAGTTCATTCTTTTCTTTTTCTTTTTTTTTTTTAAGATTTTATTTATTTTATGTATATGAGTATACCAGACGAGGGCATCGGATCCCATTACAGATGGTTGTAAGCCACCATGTGGTTGCTGGGAATTGAACTCCGAACCTGAGGAAGAAGAATCAGTGCTCTTAATCGCTGAGCCATTTCTCCAGCCCTCATACCAGTTCATTCTTAAGAAGTAGAAAAAAGCAGCACTTGGGAGGCAGAGGCAGGCAGATTTCTGAGTTCTAGGCCAGCCTGGTCTACAGAGTGAGTTCCAGAACAGCCAGGGCTACACAGAGAAACCCTGCCTCGAAAAACCAAAAAAAAAAAAAAAAAAAAATTCTAAAAAGAAGTAGAAAAAAGATGAGCAGTGGTGGCGCACACCTTTAATCCCAGCACTTGGGAGGCAGAAGCGGCCAGATTTCTGAGTTCTAGGCCAACCTGGCCTACAGAGTGACTTCTAGGACTGCCAGGGTTACACAGAGAAACCATGTCTGGAAAAAAAAAAAAAAGTAGAAAAAAAATCAGATAACCTCACTCCTGAGAAACACCTCCCTGGTATCTCTGAGCACTCCCAGGCAGATCTTAGGAATTTTGACTTCAACTTCTCCACAAGATATCCTGTGCAATAATAACATAGGTCGAGGACCTTGGAAATCAGAGGATAGGTTTTTGTTTTAGAGGTTTAAATTTTTAAATTTCGGGCAAATCAGGGGGTGGGTGGGGGAGGGCTTGTGGGATGAACCCCCCCTTTGCCTGAAAGAAAAAGAAAGGGGGCTTAAACTTGGAAAGCTCTCCAGCCCTTTTTCATTTCATTCTTAAATTAAAAGGCCTTTTTACCCGGGGGGCAGGTAGGGGTTCCGAGGCCCTGCAGCCAGTTTTAAAAACCCCGCTCACCCCAATTTAAAAAAAATGAAAATGAAAAAGCTCTTTCCCCTTTTAAAAGCTGGAGAGGCGGCAGATTTTGATTAAAAAGGCCACCGGGGTTAAAAAGGAACCCCCCAGCACCCAAGGAAATTTCCCCCAAACCCCCGGGAGGTTTGAAGGGATTTTTAATTTTTGGAATTTAACAAGTCCTGAATAAAAAAAAGGGGAAAAAATTTAAAATTTTTAGGCTTGGCATCCAGGTAAGGCCCTTTTTGCGGTGGGGGGGGTTTTGGTCGAGACTGGGTCTTTTTGTTAGAACTTTGGTGTTTTTTTTTTTTTTTTTTTTTTTTTTTTGGTTTTTTTACTGACCCTTTTGAATTTAAGGGCAAATAGAACCCAAATGTACTACCCCAAAGGGGGCTTGCCACGGGTTTGGGGTTTCTACCCGGGCCTAAAACCGTTGGCCTCAGGGGGCTTTGTTTCCAAAAGTAAACTAAAAACCCCAAAGGTTTAAAAGGGGTCTTTATTTTAAATTAACAGTAAAAACCTAAGTTTTTGGGGATGGCCCAATCCAAAAAATGGGAAAATGTTATGGGTAGGGAGGGGACTGGAATCTCAAACTGGACGTGGTGGAAACCCCTTTAAACCCCCAGTTTTGGGACGAAATTTCTCAGTTGGCCCCAGCTGGTCCACACGGGGAAAAAACCCTGTCTCCAAAAACCAAAAAAAGGGCTCCCCCGGGGCTTTTAAAAGCCTTGCCCCCCTTTTTTCAAAAAAGTTTTAAAACACTTCTCCTTGGGGAAAATTTAAAGAAAAATGGGAAGAAAAAATGGCTCATTTTACCCCAGCGATTTTGGGGCCCCTTTCGGCTGAAGGAAAACAGGATAAGTTTGAATGAAAAAAAGCAAACAAAAAAGGAATTCCCACAGCTTTAGAAGGAAAAAGGGCCTTATAAAGATTTACTTATTCCCCATGGCAAATTTTTTGGAAAATGGAGGTGGGGTTTAGTGGGAGCTTTTGCTTCCTCAGTCGGGGAATAGGGTAATGATGCCCCCAAATTTCCAAACTATAAACGGCTTTTTGTATTTTTTTGAGGCCGTGGGTCATCCCTTTTTTAATCCCCCTTTTGGGAGGAGGGGTTTTTTGAGTTGGGCCGCCGGGTTTAAAAGGTTTCCTCACCGGGGGCTACACGGGAAACTGTCTCAAAAAACAAAAAAAAAAAGTACTTTTTTTTAAAAAATTTTGCCCCTTTTATGGGTTCAAGCAATTTCTAGCAGGGCCTGTTAAGTTTTTTCCAGACGTAACGGGTGTGGAAACCAAACCCAAAAGATAGTATAGTGTACTTCAGCTGTGTAAGTGAGTTTGGGCCAGCCTGGGTTACAATGAGATTTACATCTCAAAAAATATTTATTTTACAGAGAGAAAGGGGAAGGAAAGCTTAGTGTTCCGTAAAAAAAATTCCTCGAAGTGTTGGTTTTTTTTTTTAATATTTAACTATCAATCTTAGTTTTCCCTACTTAAAGGAGAGAGACTGAATTCCAGGAACTAAGTGGGAAAATTAGAGGGAGAAGAAATAATATAGCCAGTTGTGGTAACACCACCTTAATCCTAGCAGTTTCAGGCCACCAAAACTACATATACAGTGAGTGGTGTGTGTGTTGGTACAGTGAACCCTGTCTCTGGAAAAAAAGAAAAAGAATCCAGAGAAACCAGTAGGGGTGGGCGTCTTGAGCAGGCCAAAAGGGGGTCTCTGCTTACAAGCTGACAGCCAAACTCAACCTCCCCCAGCCGCAGAGTTCCCTGTGAATTCCTGTATAACCACGTGGTTTTGTAGATAGGGAAAATGGAGGTTCAGTGGTTGACACAGTCGCTTTGTTTACAACACACGCTACTGAGTACATTTTATGTTTCTGTTCCTCAACAGGGAAAAAAAAAAAACAACAAACAAATGTTTTTTTCAAAGGCGATTCTGGTGTTATCCCTCATGGCGTTTATTGATTGTTTTTTGTGTTGGCTAGGTTATTGGCCCAGGCTCCATCACCTCCTGTCTACCTCCACCATGAGACTATAAGCCTGTGCCCCACAAGGCATTTTTACATCGGGTTTGGATGAACATCTAAGTTTTTTTTTACAGAATTTCCCGGTTGCCCAGCTGGCCTGGAATAACTCTTGTCTCTGTTTCCATTTCTTTCTAATATCAAGAGTGGATAGTAAGTACCATGATTTTAAAGTGCCCCAATTCATACATTGGAAACTCACTTACAAATTCATGTTACTTCCACTTGCAGGTAGTAATGCAGCCCTAGGCATTCCCCAGATGCTGAGCAGATATTGATGGCATGTTCCTAGATTTATGGTCTATAGGACATGAGCAAAGTAAACCTCTTATTTTTTTGTAAATTGTCAATCAGGTATTTCATTACAGCAACAAACAATGGACTAAAGGATAACTAGAAAAAACGGATAAGGTGATTAGATTTTTCCTCAGGAGATAAGACAGAAGGATCTTGAGTTTGGCTAAGAAAAATTTCCAGTGGGTGAGGTGGTGCACGCCTTAAATCCCAACACTCAGGAGGCAAAGGAGGTGGATCTCTGTGAGTTTGAAGCTAGCCTGGTCTACAAAGTGGAGTTCCAAAACAGCAGGACTATTACAATAGAGAAACCCTGTCTTGAAAACAAAAAAAAAGAAAAAATTTCTAGGAAAAAAAATAAAAATTAATCAAAATCTTTTCCTATGAATTCTCAATGAAGTTTTTCGTTCACAAACTCTTTGGTTTGTTTTTGTTTGAAATGGGTTTTAAGTTCTGGCATCCATTAAGCAGCACTTGGTAAAACTTTTACCGACTGTTGATTACTTCCAGGGAACAAAGGTCATGAGAATTACCTCTCTGGCTGCTTCCCGCCTGACTCCCAGAGCTGGGAGAGGACACCTTCTCAGGCAGACAAATTATAGAATTGTTCACCAGGTATGGAGGCTGACCTACTACCCAAGTTTCCAGAAAGGCCAAAGGATTGGCCCAGTGTCCAGCGTGCCACGTGAAAAGTCTTTTGGGGTCCTGAGGCACTGTGTAAAAGAAAGTGGTGCAAGGCCAGGGGTTGGGAGCAGCACCTACCTTACCTCTGAAGGTGTGAGTGTAGCTTCTATGCCTTTTTCTTTATTGCCCCATGAAGGGGAGGGAGGCACACTCTTCTAAGGTCTTAAGGAGCTGGGGAGATCATACCCTAACCAAGATATTCCTAGTGTTGGTTACAGAGAGTAATATCATGAATCTGTGTCAGAGGGACTGTAGATAAAAATCTAGAGGCCAGCTGACCCCAATTTTACCCTCAGACCAAAAAAAAAAAAAAAAAAGTTTTATTTATGGGTTATAGCCCCCCTAGAACTGGAGTTAAAGATGTTATGAACCACTGATTGGTGCTGCAAACTGAACTGAGGTCCCCTGGAAAAGCCACAAGTATCTCTTTAACCACTGAGCCTTATCTCAGCCCAAGAATTAGTTTTTGAAAAAAGGGCAATTCTGAGCACATCCACAAAATAACACTTAATTTCCTAGTACCCCAGCAACCAAACCCTAGGACCTTATTTTGTTGCACCAAATACCTGAAATTTCCAAATTTTCCACCAAAGTGTCAACGGGAATTGGGGAGTTTCACATTTCTAACACCAACTCTCTCCCATTGCTGCACCTTCAGACTGATTTCGTGACTTTCCAGTGAACACTTAAATACTGCATTTGATTACTCCGTTGGTTCTCTTTGCTGGGTTTTGGGGATGTTTTGTTTTTGAGAATGGGGTTTTCTCTGTAACAGCCTAGCTGTTCTGGAATCAGATTTGTAGACAAACAGAATTTGCAGAGATCCTCCTACCTTCCACGTGGTGTCTAGATTAAAAGTGAGTGAGCCACATCCCACTTATCCATTGACATTTTTTGTTTTACTATTGTTTTAGACAGGGTTTCTTTGTGGTAGCCCTGGCTGTCTGGAACTTGCTCAGTGACCAGGCTGGCCCATTCAAAACAAAGATCTACCGCTGCTGCCTCCCATGTGCTGGGCTTTAAGGCGTGTGCCATTCCACCACCGGCCTTTAACTATTTATCATAGTAGTTAGCTTCTGAGTTCAAGCAGAGATGGACCTGTACTTGTAATACTTAATATTGTTTCTGGGACTTAGACAAAAAGCAGCAGCTTGGCCTCAGTTTCTTTATTTGCGAAATGGGCATGGATCCTGTCCTATATGGTTCCCCCTGTGTGGTCAATGAGATCCATAAATATTATTATTATATTATAGCAAGGGCAGCTGTTTCTCCAATGAAACCCAAATCTGCCTCTGACTTCACCCAGCTTTTCCATTATGAAAACCTGGGTGCCAGTGCTTATAGAGTGAAACCATTTTCTCTGTCATAAGATGGCCCTCAGACAGCAAGCCATTTTCCTAACATCTAACATGATCCCTGTCACCCTAAAGCATAAACTCCCTACTCTTCTGAAATAAGGGGAGAAATCTCTTGGGAGGAGGGATATGCAGTTCCTTCGGGAGTTACAGAGCAGCTTTAACAGCCCGTAGCCAACAGAGCTTTCCAGAGAAAAGATAGCTCCTATGCCTTGCTAGTAGAGCCACCAATGCAGGCACCCAGCTGAGTGCTGGGCTCTTATCTCTGAGCCCACCACTCTTCCACTGCTCTGAGATGATATTTTTTGTTTGTTTGTTTTGATTTGGTTACAAGAGGGTCGTAAACCTGTACAAGGATGCAACAGTGCACTGTCAGGGACTGGGGCTTAAACCCGGATGTCACGTGCCTTAGTCCTGAAACCGAGTGCACAAAGGAAATTTAATCTGAAACTGAGGGGTCTGGAGGAGTCTAATTTGCAGTCTTCCCCCGCGGGATTATCTGAGAAGATTTGCTAATTTCTTGTCTCAGGACAATAATCTCCTTGTTTACAATCTCCTACTGTGAATGTAGGCCTTTTATCTATTTTGAGAAGTCAGGTTTCCATTTGAATAACACCTACTTGTAGGTTAGGGTTGGCCTGCTTGGGCTACGGAAACTGGTCTCAAACAAAAAAACAAGACTAGTTTCAACAAGTGAAAACTGCACAGAAAAACATTGAAAACAATTTGAGCTGACTACAATTGCATGCCCTCTAATCCTAGTATCCCAAAAGCTAAAGCAGGAGGATTATAAATTTGAGGCTAGCCAGGATGTATGTACAAGACCATCAGAGAAAATATATGCTTACATGTAACCATATACTGATGACGTAGTTCAGTGATAAGACCACTTGCCTTACATGTGCAAGGCCCTGGATTTGATTGCCAATGCCAACAAAGTAAAACAAACTATATATGACCCAATAATTCCAATGCTAGTATATGTTCCAAATAATTGATAAACAGGTTCTCGTAAAACAAAATCCCGTATATGATTTCGTATAAGTGACAACCAATGTTTGCGGCTTAGCAAACTTGCCAACAGAAAGATCAATGTGAACACTGAAAAAATAAGCGAAGTGAAAAAAGAGTCAAAAGGTCACATTGTATGATTCCATTTGTAAAGAAGATCCAGAAAGGCAAGAGGTATGTCAGGATTTGCTAAGAGCTAAGGAGATGAAGCTACAAGTGATTGGTGTAGGACAGTGAACTAAGCAGCAAGACCAAAGATAAACACCAATGCTCATCCTGAAACTCTACAGTTTAACATAATTAACATAAGATGCCACAGTGGGTAAAGACACTTGCTGTTTAGCCTGATGACCCATGTTCACTCCCAGTACCCACGTGGTAGAAGGCGATAACACACCCATTTGAGTTTCCTCTACAGGCTCTGCATGGCATGTATATACTTACATCCACGCATACAATAATAATAAAATGAAGTTTTAAGAAAAAGATTATTTTTCTGATAAATGACTTTTACTCAGTCTAGCAGAAGTGATACTGATCCCTAAAACAGAATCCATTAAACATTAAATATTCCAATCCCTAGTCTTGTTCTCCGACAATCCTTACCATGTTTCTAGGACTCTGGAAATATGTACAGACATTTGTGTGTGTAGTGTATGTTTAGTGTAAATGGTAGTGGCTGGCATACGTCGTATCTTGTTTCATTTCCTCAGCAGACGATTGGAGGTGCGTTGGCATCTGACCATCATGCTGTATTCATTCAACTTCTGTTTAATGGAAAGTTTTCTGTTCTATCATCTAGTTTGTCCCATTGACATTTAGTTTTTTCCCCAATTTGCTATTTTTTTATTATGTTTTCATTTTTGTGTCTTTTGCCTGTGTGTGTGTGTGTGTGGTGTGTGTGTGTGTGTGTGTGTGTGTGATACCCAAGGAGGTCAGAGAAAGGTGATAGGTCTCCTGAAACTTGATGGTTGTAAGCCACCATGTAGCTGCTGGAAGAGCAATAAGTGTTTCTTTTTTTTTTGTTTGTTTTTATTTTTGTTTTTCGAGTCAGGGTTTCTCTGTGTAGCTCTGGCTGTCCTGGAACTCACTCTGTAGACCAGGCTGGCCTCGAACTCAGAAATCCGCCTGCCTCTGCCTCCAAGTGCTGGGATTAAAGGCTGCGCCACCACCGCCCGGCTGCAATAAGTGTTCTTAACAGACGACAGTGCCATCTCTCTAACCCCATAGTTTTTTTGGTTTTGTAGCCTGGCTGTCATGGAACTTGGACCAAGCTGACCATATACTCAGAGATCTGCCTACTTCTGCCTCCCAAGTGCTGGGATTAAAGGCATGAGCTACAACAGCCCAGTAAAGAAGTCTCTTTAAAAGAAGAGGGAAGGAATGGGGGTGGGGTGGGACAGGAGGGAAGAACACCAGGAATCAGGAATATGACTGCTGTGGTAGATAGGAAAGGGTTTGGGAAGTGTGTGTTGCAGGTCAGAAAGTGCCAAGAAGGGAAGCTGAGGAGGAGGAGGAAACATCCAACTCTGAGGAATGGGACTGCAGTATGCTTCTCTTGCTTTTGGCATATGAACTTCAGAGTTCTTTGAAAGGTGTACAACAAACAGCCACTAACTTTGTAACTACACAGACCCTGGAGCAGAGCTGGCAGGGGACAGAGATGTAGCTCACTGGCAGAGCCCTTACCTATACTGAAGAGAGAGGGAGAAAGAAGACTGAGGTCAATCTTCAGCAATGTAAAAGGGAAAGAAGAGAAAGAGAGTAGAAAACACCAAAAGAGCCGGGCAGTGGTGGCACACGCCTTTAATCCCAGCATTTGGGAGGCAGAGGCAGGCCGATTTCAGAGTTCGAGGCCAGCCTGGTCTACAGAGTTCCAGGACAGCCAGGGCTATACAGAAAACCCTGTCTCGAAAAACCAAAAAAAAAAAAAAGAAAAAAGAAAGAAAAGAAAACACCAAAAGGAGTTTGAGACCAGTCTCAATAGCCAAGGGATCAGAGAAACCCTGACTCAAACAAACAAAAAGGCCTTCAAGAGACTTTTCCCCAGTCTTTCTGTCTGTCCCCAGGACCAGAGTTATCACATATGACAGGGTGTGATGGTACATACCTCTTATCTCAGCACTTAGGAAGTTGAGACAGGAGGATTGCAAGTTTTAAGCCTGGTTTGTGCTATATAGTGAGACCCTATCTTCAAAAAAAAAAAAAACAACATAGCAACTACAAAAAAAATACACGTGATATTTGTGTGCATGTGTGGACATGCTCATAATGACCTACAACCAGACCCAGCCACAGCTGGTTCTAGCAGGTATTTTCAAAACAAGTCTTGGCCCTCCAAGACTTAGTAGATAATAGTATGTGTAGCAAGCCTGGGAACAGTTGAAATTCCATACCCTCATGGTGGAAACAGGATCAGCTCCCACAAAGTGTCCTCACACCTCCACATGCTTGCTGTGGCACACATTGAATAGATGTTTTGTTTTACTTATGTATTTTGAGACATGGTCTCTCTAGCCCTGGCTGATCAGTTTCCACAGTTGTCCTCAGACCTCCCCGTGCAGCTAGGGCACACTAAAGACGTGTTTCATTTATTTGTTTGTTTTGAGACAAGGTCTCTCTATGTATCCTGGTTGTCTTGGAACTTACTGTGTAGAACACCAGACTGGCCTCAAACTTATCAAAATCTGCCTGCCTCTACTTCCTGAGTGTAGGATTAAAAGTGTATTACCACTGGCTGGTGAGATGGCTCAGCGGTTAAGAGGACTGACTGCTCTTCCAAGTTCAAATCCCAGCAACCACATGGTGACTCACAACCATTTGTGATGAGATGGCCTCTTATGGGGTGTCTGAAGACAGCTATAGTTACTTACATATAATAAATAAATAAACCTTTGGGCCAGAGCAAGTGGGGCTGGAGTGAGCAGAAGGGAAGGGGAGGGGTGTATTACTACACTTTGAAAAACAGAAAAAAAGAAAAGTTAAATAAAACAGAAGACTCGGAGTCAAAAGTTAGGGGCTTCTCATCTCATTCTTTTTTTCTTTTGGTGGTAGTGTTTGCTTGTTTATTTTGGTTTGATTTTTTTTTTTTTCCAAGACAAAGTTTCTTTGTGTAGTTCTAGCTGTCCTAGAACTCACTCTGTATATCAGGCTGACTTGAACTCAGAGATTCAGCTTCCTCTGCTTCCCAAGTGCTGGGACTAAAGACGTATCACTACAGTGGGCTTGAATTCATCTTGTTTTATTTTGGATTTTTATTGCTGTGATAAAACAGGATGGTCAAAAACAGCTTGTGGCCAGGCGGTGGTGGCACACGCCTTTAATCCCAGCACTTGGGAGGCAGAGGCAGGTGGATTTCTGAGTTCGAGGCCAGCCTGGTCTACAGAGTGAGTTCCAGGACAGCCAGGGCTACACAGAGAAACCCTGTCTCGAAAAACAAAACAACAAAAAAAAAAACCAGCTTGTGGAGGAAAGGGTTTATTTGATCGTACACTCCCAGGAAGGGTTCATCATTGAGAAAGTTAGGACAGGAACCTGAAGGCAGGAACTGAAACTGAAAGGGAGGCCATGGTGGAACGCAGCTTACTGGCTTGTTCAGCCTTCTTGTTCAACCAGGACCACCTGCCTAGGGTGGCACTACCCAAGGAGACTGGACCCTCTCTCAGCAATCCTAATCAAGAAAATGCCCAGAGATTTGACGACAGACCAGTCTTAAGGAGGCTTTTCTCTAGATTCCCCATTCCCAGATAGGTCTAGGTTTATGTCAACTTGACAAGAACCAGCTAGGACACTTTGGCATAATTATCGCCATGAAGAGCTTGCTTTATAGGACTCTGTGAGCGCAAAACTACATGTCTGTTATAGCTACTACAGCCAACCCTTGTAACTAGAGTAGGAAAGCAGCCGTGTGTAATCGAAAATAAGAAGGCATGCTTGTCTCAGTAAAATAGCACCAGATGCAGGGTCAACATGTGTGTGACACAAGACTGTTCGGTGTATTAACTCCTTTGTCATTAGAGGCCGAAACTTGACCCCATTGAGAGTTGGGTGGCTGGACTGGAGAGATGGCTCAGCGGTTAGAGTACTGACTGCCCTTCTAAAGTCTGAGCTCAGCTCCCAGAAACCACATGGTGTGCTCACACACAACCATCGTAATGGGATCTAAAGCCAGCTACGGGTATTCACATACATAAAATAAATTAATAATAATAATATTTTTTTTTTTAAAAAGAGAGAGTCTGGTGGTATTTTATCATGCCTTCTTAGAACCTCCACACACAGACATGGGGTCCATCTGGAAAATGGAGCTTTTGCTTTTTGTTTTGTTGACTTTGAGGCAGAGACAGGCCTTTCTGTGTAGCCCTGGCTATCCTGGCTTTGTTTCACAAAACCTGTATGTTTCCTGAGTGCTGAGATCAAAGGTGTGTGCCATCACACCCAGCTAGAAAACAAGTGTTAAAAGGCCTAGAGACTAGGGACTGGAGAGATGGCCCGGGGTGAAGGTCGCTTGTTTTTCTTGCAGAGGACTCAGGTTTAATTTCCAATATCTACATAGTGGCTCCTAAGCATCTGTAACTCCAGTCCCAGGGGGTCCAATGCCCTCTTCTAGCCTCAGCAGGCATGACTGCATGTTGTACACAGACACATGCAAGCCAAAACAAAACCCTAAGCACGTAAAAATATGAAGGGGAAGAAAAATTGTTTTTAATGTTTATATCTATGTTATTTAGAGATATTTCTATATATATTTAGATATTTAGAGATATAAACTATACTATAGTTTTCTTTTTTTTTTTTATTTATTTTTATTTATTATTTATTTATTTATTTTTGGTTTTTTTCGAGACAGGGTTTCTCTGCGTAGCCCTGGCTGTCCTGGAACTCACTCTGTAGACCAGGCTGGCCTCGAACTCAGAAATCCGCCTGCCTCTGCCTCCCAAGTGCTGGGATTAAAGGCGTCTTTTTTATTTATTTTATTTTTTTTTATTTTTTTAACCCTGGGTAACATCAAGTTCCATATATAGGCTGGGCTGGGCTTGAATTTATAGCAATTCTCTGGCCTCATCTTCCTAAGAGATGAGATTACAGGCATGTGCCACTATGTACACACAGACACTGTTTAAAAATAGAATCTCATATAGCCCAGGCTGGTCTTGAACTCACTAATAAGTTCAAGGTGATCCTCCTGCCTCTACCTAACAAGTGCTGGGGTACTGAGTGCGTGCCATAGTCTCTGTGTGGTCAGCTGGCTGTTTTCCATCATTGTGTGAGACCAGCCAGTAGGATTTTCAGTTAGACGCTGTGCCTTACAGTTTCCTTTTAAGTGTTTTGTGACATTTTTCTGTGTTTGAATGTGAGGCCTCGTGTGTTATACACTGCTTTGCCCCTACGCTCCAATTTTTTAAAAAATTTAGATATGTACAACTGTGTACATATTCTTCCTTTTTTAGTTCTCTCTCAATGAAGAGGGCTTGCCAGACTGCCCCAGAATGCCTCCTCCCCAGGCTGAGCTCTGGAAACTGTTTAGGCAATATGGTGGGACATTCATAGAATTTACTGTCTTGTTTCCTGCTGAGCAGTCGCTGTTTTTCCTTGTCTGACTTTCACTGTCTAGAGAATCCTTGTTTCTTAAATACTCTAGGTGGAAATTGTACTTATGTGGGAATATAAGGTATCTAGACTGGAAGCAGAAATATTTAGGTGTTTGTGGGGTTTATGGTCATTTTTGTTTCCTGTTTTGGTTGTTTGCAGAAATGGTCTTGCTATATAGTTCAGACTGGCCTTGAACTTAGGACTTAACTGCTTTGGCCTCCAAGTACTGTGATTGATTATGGATGTGTGCCACCATGTCTGGCTGTGATAGTTTTTTGATTTGCTCAACTGACATTTATTAGGAGGGAGTTTGTCACATGACCACTTTACACTGGTCTTAAGGTTCTGCAGACATCCAAAGCTTCCTATCAGTGCTGTGTATAAACCTATAAACCCTTTTCGGGGCTGGAGAGATGGCTCAGCCAATAAGAGTACTTGACTGCTCTTCCAGAGGTCCTGAGTTCAAGTTCCAGCAACCACATGGTGGCTGACAACCATCTGTAATGAGATCCGATGCCCGATTCTGGTGTGTCTGAAGAATAGCAATGTGTACTCAGATACATTAAATAAATAAATAAATAATAAAAAAATAAACCCTTTCCTCTGTTTAGAATGTTCTTTGTAGCCATCTGTCCCTTTCTCAGCTCAAAAGAGGCCTTCTTAGGCAATTCTATAGAGTATTGAATTTCTCTATTTTCTAACCCATTTCTGCTTTCTCTTTTTTTTTTTTTTTTTTTTTTTTGGTTTTTTCGAGACAGGGTTTCTCTGTATAGCCCTGACTGTCCTGGAACTCACTCTGTAGACCAGGCTGGCCTCAGACTCAGAAATTCGCCGCCTCTGCCTCCCAAGTGCTGGGATTTAAGGCGTGCGCCACCACCGCCCCGCCTGCTTTCTCTTAACTGTCATTGCTACTGGGTTTTTTGTTTTGTTTTTTAAAGCTCAGGGTAGCCTCAAACTTGCGAACTGCCTCAGCCTCTCAACTAGTAATTTCTGTTTTTTATTATTTTGAGGCAAGTCAAAAAATCAAAAAGCCCAGGCCTGGAACTTACTGTGTAACCCTTGGATCCCTAATCCTCCTGCCTCCACCTCCTGAATACTTGGATTACAAGTGTGCACCATCATGGCCAGCGGCTGAATATTTATTAATAGTAAGATGAATGAGTAAGTGCATGAAAGAATGAGTCTGAGTTCTTCCAGTGCTTGTCACAGAGGAGACAGTCAAACTGGGCATGCCTGGCCTATACAAACACACCTCTAGACCCTCACCACATTTGACTCTTCTTCAGCCATGATGATAACAGCAGACCTCTGCATACTGGCCTCAGGAGGTCTGACAGGTGAGGCTGACAAGTTCCAGATCCAAGCTTTGGGCCTCACATAGTCCCACAGAACAGGATGCTGGACAGAAGCCAGAGCTAAGCTTCCATGATGTCACTGCCTTCAAGAGGCACTGTTTTCAAGAGGCACTGTATCCTCCCAGCCCTTCTTAGTGTTGCCTGAAACTCTTTGAGAAAGAGAGTCTCAGCCAGACATAGTGGTACAGGCCTCTAATCCCAGCACTGGAGAAGCAGAGCAGCAGAATCACTGAAAATTTGATGCTAGCTTATTCTACAGAGTGAGCTCAAGCCAGCCAGGCTCTGTATAGTGAAGTGAGGCCATGGCAAAACAAGTGAAACAAAGAAAGATACAGCCTTTTTCTGTGTTCTAGGTCCAAATCCATTTGTGACCATGGACAACTGTTAGAATATACCAGGCCCTAAGTTCATTCTTCAGGACCAAAAGCCCAAAACAACTATTAGAATGTAAGCAGAACAATATATGTATATGTTAGAACAATATATAATATATGTTAGACTGTTTTAGCACATGTTTGAGACTTGGTATTTTTACCTTATCTTCTGACCATCTCTAGCTAACCACCTCCGAGTCTGACTTCCCAAAACTCCCCCACCCCAACAGTTGTCCAGAGCAGTAGTAGAGCGTTTGTCTGACATGAGCTAATACCCTGGGTTCAATCCTTAACACTGCAAAACACTCCAAGAGTTATGGCTGCTAGTTTCTGCTTATTTCTGGTGAAATTTTTTGTTTATTTGCATTGGGGGGGGCACATGTGTGCCGTAGGTCTAGGTCACTTATATTGCCTGTTTATTTACATGGTGGAGGTCAGGACAGTGTCACCTTCCACTGCCGAGGCTCTCGGGATCTCTCTGTTTCTGCTCCCGTGCTGTGTGCTCCAGGCTACAGTTCTGTCTCTACCTCCCTTCTCACGTAGGAATTCTGGGATTATACCACATTAGTGTGTTCTAATCCCCAGCCCTGTGTTGCCCAGGTTGGGCTCAACTCTCCTTCCACTTAAGCCTCTCCAGTAGCTGGGACTACAGCACGCACTACTGTACCTAGTCTTAATCATTTTGTTGTGCGTGTTGATGAGGTGCCAGGCTTTGAGCTAGTCAGTTTGTATGCATCATGTGACTCTCGTGTCCTTGGATAAAACTGTCCCTTTGTTACTGATAAAGAAACTGAAACTTCAAAGCACGGCTCTCCAACATCTTGTTATTTGTAAGCAGTGTTCAGACACTCTGAACATTGAGGTTCTGGCTTCTCTCTTTAATAGCTGGAATAGCTTCTATTTCCTGCCAGTTTCTCCTCCCTGGGCCTTAAGGGTGGGCGTGTCCTGAGAGTCCATTTGGTCAGTCACTGAAATAAGGCTAGACAGTGTCAAAACTTCGAGTTGGGAGTCTTCTCTGAGGCCTGACTCAAGCGTTTTTTTTTTTTTTTTACAGTTGGCAGTAAAGATGATTCTGAGGGTCAAAGATGATCTCACATGAAAACCACAGACCCTACCATCCCTACAGTACGTGCCCTGCTAATAGGGTACTCGGAACCCCCAGTTCTGCATTCTCATGGGATGGGAGGAGTTGCAGGTGGAAGGCATGAAGGTGGAAATCAATCTCTCTCTCTCTCTCTCTCTCTCTCTCTCTCTCTCTCTCTCTCTCTCTCTCTCTTGGCCTATAGAAGGAGACTGGCCTCTTTAGGAAGGACTGGGGCTTGAGCCAAACCAGTGTGAATGAAGAAACTTGAGGTGGAGTGGACAAGTGGGCAGCTATACGTTCTAGTAGAGACGCTAGAGCCACAGGCCAGGGGACCCAGCATTGCCCACACTCCTCAGGGAAAAGTCTCCAAAGCCCTCCAAGTGAAAGTTGGATTGTTTTTTGTTCTGTTTGAGATTTTTATTTTGTGTGTGGTGTGCGTGTGTTGGGGGGATTGTGTTGCATGATCACGTGTGTCCAGAAATGAGTTGCTTTCGAAGGCCAGAAGAAGGGTCAGCTCCTTTGGAGCTGGATTTACAGGTGGTTGTAAGCTGCCTGATGAGGTACTAGGAGCCAAATCAAATCCTTCAAAAGAACAGAAAGTGCTCTTAAATGCTGCTGCTCCTCTCTCTGGCCCCAAGCAAGGGGCTGTTACTGCCCCTGGCAGGGGAGGAAATTGAGTCTAGGAGAGGCAGGCTAGATGCTGGATACTGAGGTGGGCTGTTCTGAGTAAAGCTTTGAGAAACCTAGAAGGCTGTAAAGCACAGGGTCATGGGTGGGGCAGCTTGTCAAAAGGAAGAGGGTGGTAGCTAGAAATACCATAGAGATCTCTGTGGGCTCTGAAGGCAGCCTGGGCTTTGTGAGAATATGGCTGGGCAGGTGGGCTAAAGATAGAAGGATTGTGCACAGGATCTCAGAGATGTAGTTCGGTTGAAAGAGTGCTTGCCCAGCATGCATGAAGCCTAAGTTCAGTCTCCACTGCCTGATAAACTGAGTGTCTTGACGCAAGCCTGTCATCACAGCACACGGGGAGGTGGAGGCCGAAGAATCAGAAGTTTATACATACAGAGTTTTGAAGCCAGCCTATACTATATGAGAGCTTATCAAAATATAAAACATCTCTGAAGTGGAAACCTAAGGGTTCTTTGGAAAGTCAGTTGTGTTGGATGGTGTTTTGCTGGGGCAAACACGTGAAGGAACTTCTCACAAGTGGACACAGATGAAAGGCTAGGGCAGATTCATGAAGGAATATTTTGCTGAAGCAGACACAAGTGAAGGATGTTTTGCTAAAGCAAGCACGTGAAAGGACACGTGATTCTTCGCCAACGACATACATGTATTGGTTCGCCTTAATACGTTGTTGAGCTCCATTTGTCCATAGGAGAGACACACCACATCAAAAAAAAAAAAAAAAAAGAAACTTTGGTATGCTGCGTTTCTTGCCGTTTCGTCAGACTCAGGCTGATTGGGAGATTTGCTAAGTCGGCTCACGTGCTGAGGCAAGACCTGTGGAGGGAGTATAAATAGGACTCGGTGGCCTATGAGAGGAGCTTGCTTGACTTGCTTGCATAGCTAAACGCTTCTTGGTCTCACATTTTTCGTTTCTTCGAGAGAGGTACAGCTGAGAACTTTTCCTAGTGTTCCTGTTGGCCCTCCCTGGTCATTCTCCGCTGGCTTCTGCCGATTCGGCTGAAATCTGGCTGTTCCTGCTAGGTCCTGCCACCTTGAGAGCTGGCCCTGGTGACGGGAGTGCAGGACTGTTGGCAGGCTGACAACTCAGCTATCACCCAGGCCCAGCCCAGAATCCAGGGCTTTGAGTTAGCCTACCCCAACATCTAGCCCATCTATGAACTGCTGGCACATGTGAAGAGGCTGGTCTTGCAAATCCAAAGTTGAAGGATCTCCATGACACAGGGCAACAGCAGGATGTCCGAGAGGCAGTCCCAGTGAGAATCCATAGCAGAAGCCAGAGGCCTCGAACCATTACAGTGAACATTACAAGTAAAGATGTAATTTTTAAATTTTTTAAAAATTTTCTAATCAGGAGGGGTTTGCAAGGGCAGAAGATAGATATGGAGGGACAAGGAGATGAATAGGATTATGGTGCGTGATGTGAAATTCACAAAGAGTAAAGTTAAATAAATAAACCCTTATACTCCATCTGTGTGACAGAGGCCCAAAGAAGGAAAGAGGTTTGACCCAGGATGTAAAGTGGCTCATAGTAGAACCAGACTAGAAAGACCTCACCAAAATACTGGGCAGTGGTGATGGCGCACGCCTTTAATCCCAGCACTCAGGAGGCAAGGCAGGTGGATCTTTGAGTTTGAGGCCAGCCTGGTCTACAGAGGGTATTCTAGAACATCCAGGGCTACACAGAGAAACCTGTCTCAGAAAGAAAGAGGAAAAGAAGGAAAAAAGGAGGGAAGGAAGGACTATCACCCCCTCCTCAACATAAGCATTGAGACTGGCTGAATCTCCTTTAGTGGACCCAAGGAACTGAGACTCGCCTAAGGTTATCTGTGGTTCTAATGAGACTCGCCTACACTTCTTTCTCACTCGGACCCCAAGGGCTTTCCTCCCCATTCTCAGGGCTACAGCCTGCTGATGTGTACTCCAAAGCCATTGGATTGGACCACTGCAACTCTTTCAGCTTCAAGTATCCAGAAGAAAGTCAAGCTAGGGCCTCTCCTCCACTTGTTCCCTAGCCCATTGGGGCTCACACACCTGTGAAGTGTGTGAGCAACATGATCTGTAAATCCCTGATGTCAGGTCTCCATTTGAACACTGGGAAAGGTATCTCAGTCATTCAGGGACCCTAGGGGTTTGGAAATGCAGAGATGGGGGAGGGGTGCTGCCTGGGGCAAAAATATACCAAGAGCAAAAGGGGAGAAGAAGGAATTCTAGTCTAGGGCAGAGATCCAGGCAAGAGAAACGGTGATCTGCTGAACCTACAAGGGCCAAAGACAAAGGTGGTATGGCAGTGGGTTTTAAATGGTGCCTGGCCTGGGTTACTACTACTGGGTACTACTGTTATGTATCCCAAGCAAAAGAAACCTGTCAGGGCAGGAAAGAAACATTAATTCTTGTGTTCACTAGCTGTGTTGCCCTTGTCAGATCTCTTGGACTCTCTGAGCCCTGAGTTACAGAATTGAATAGCAGTTGTTTTTCATCCTTAAACTGGACTGTCAGTGAGGTCAGTCAGTGGTCACTCGTACTGCAGACTCCCCAACTTTCCCTGCTGGCCACCTCTGGTTGTGTTCCTTCACCCAGGGGCTAGCTGTGCATACATTCCTCCTGCATTCAGAATTCTACCTCTTCCTACTGGGACCCCAGCTAGGGCCACACTGTAGCATTCTGGGAGGCCCTCCCTCCAGGATTTGAGCCAGTCCTGAGAACCAAATGGAATGCTGGAAGTGGCAGGCTCCGATCTTCCCAAGAGACATCCCGTGGAAGACAGAAATCCACATCTGCACCACCACCCTTCCCCCCCTGTCCCCCCCCCCATCCTCTGAGAGGTTAGTGCCCCACCCCCTTTTCCTAAGCTCTGGCTTGGCCTTCTCCACAAGGAGCGAATGTATTTAAAAGATAAGGAGATTTGCCTTAAATAGGCATGGTGTGTTGTGCCAGGGCCTTGGGTGAGGGGTGGGAGGAGGCAGCTCTGGTGGAGGAGAGAGCAAAGGATAAGAGCGTACCCAGGGCCGTGAACAGCCTTTTTATACCGATTACAGCCCCACAGTTCAGCCGATGGCACGATCTTTAAACCCAGGGATGGAAAAAAGTATAGAAGGCAGGATGGATAGTGCTATGGTTCTCTAGCACCAGTTCCTAGAGCTTTGGTCCTGCCCTTGGGCTGCCTGCCCTTGTCTGCTCTCCCTACCCCAGCTTGTAATTGGATGCTTGCCTCTCTCTGCGTCTCCCCAGGTGAGCTGGTACTCTGCTTACTAAACCCAACACCAGTGAGGAAAAAGGTGAAGGGCCACCCAGGGGGTGTGGCAGGCATCTGCTGGGATGCTGAGAGGCAAAGGGAGGGAGCTGGGGCCAAGGGGCTGAGGACCGGAAGGTGGGTTGTTCTGTACAGTTGCACATGCGCAGCTAGCCTCCTGGGACTCATGCTCTGTGCAACCCCACTGCTCCTATCTGGGCTTACTGAGACTGACAATGTGCTAATGGGAGTCTCGACTGGGCATGGTGACATATACCGTTGATTCAAGCACTTGGGAGGCAAAGGCGGGTAGATTTCTGTGGGCTTAAGGCCAACCTAGTCTTCATAGCAAGTTAAAGGCCAATCAGGACGTCACAGTGAGACCCAATCAACAAACAAACAAGAAAGAGAGAAAGAAATGGGAGTTTTGCTGGCATGGTGTCCTAGCAAACACTTGAGATAGAAAAATAGCATCTTACCTGTGGAATTTAAGGGACAACACTAGGGGACAAAAAATATTCTTGTGGGCGCCCATCGTGGCTCTGCCACTTACAGCTTTATCCCCTTGGACCACCTACCCTCAAGCTGTAAACTAGGTCAGAGTCTCTACTCAGTGGTGTTCTGGTGGGAAGGCGGCCAGAGGAAGGCGGGACCTTAATATATAGGACCTCCCATTTGTTGGGGGAATGGGGGAGGGGCGAGACTTGGTTTGCTCCGCTCACAGGGGGTTGGCACTCCCTGGCCCTACTGGAGGCAGGTGGGAGGAAAGGCTTTGTGGAGGATGTTTTCCTTTACTTCGGGCTGCTGTTAATTCTTTTTGTTATTCCGAGGCCACCTGAGTGGTGTTTGAGGAGGGAAGCTTATGTATATGGTGTAGGAAGTAACCTGGTAAGTATGACCCCTTTAGGTAATAAGGTCTATATGAACCAATCTGGTGGGTTTGCCTCATGCTGGTCCCTTCAGCCCTTCAGGAATTTCATTCCTTTAACTGAGATAAGGTATTACTAAGTAGCCCCTGCTGGCCTTAAACTTCCAGAGACTTAACTGATTCGGCTTCCAAAATGCTGAAGTTAAAGGTATGCACTCCATGCGCTGTGTCTCTAGGCCCAGTTGTTCTGATTCTGTTGACTGGCTGATCAACAGATGATCAAACCAAGGTTCAGAAGATTTAAGCTGAACCTCTAAAGTCACAGTTGAAAAAAGAGGAGAGCCAGTGCTTAAACACTGGATCAGCCTTTGTGAACCCTGTAACTGGGGCTTAATTAGACCCAGTTAGCAACACAGCCTTGGCCAATATGAGCCTAGCTGCTCATATGTCAGGGTGCTTTCTCCATAAAGTTAGAAACAGTTGTCCCACCCTCCTCTCAGAAAAAGAACAAGGGGTGGGGGCTAAAGAACCTCCAAAAGGAACTCCTGTGCACACACCCAGTGGAGGCTTCTAAACAAAAATAAAAACCTTCTAGCTCAACAGTGACTTGGCCCCCAGCTCCTGAGGTAAGCGTGTGCCCCACTCAGGCTGGAGACTTTGGAACAGAGAATTTGCCATTTCCAGTAGGGATGAGTAAGATATACCAGGGTCTTACAAGGCATAGCCTCCTAAATAGCTGACTACCCCACCCAGGCAGGAGATGGGATTATACTCTCATAGTCCATGAAATGCTCAGAGAGTCTCCTTGATTGATTGATTGATTGATTGTTATTTTATTTTAGAGACAGGGTTTCTCTGTAACTTCCCTGGCTTTCTTGGAACTTGCTTTGTAGTCCAGGCTAGTCTGGAACTCAGAGATCCACCTGTCTCTGCCTCCTGAGTGTTGGCATTAAAGGCATGTGTCATCACTACCTGGTCATTTTTTGTTGTTTGGTTTGTTTTTTGTTCTTTGTTTTTGTTTTTTGAGACTGGGTTTCTCTGTACAGCCCTATCTATCCTGGAACTCACTCCGTAGACCAGGCTGGCCCCAAACTCAGAGATCCATCTGTCTCTGCCTCCCAAGTTCTGGGATTAAAGCCATGCACGGCTAGAGTGTCCAATTTTTAAAACAGTTGTGCTCATTCTGCGGCAATTTATAAAACTATTAGCTACTTCAGATGCAGATCCCAGGGGTCACCAAGGCAAGGGAGCAAGCAGCCAAAACTGGGGCTCCCTCTCTACCAAAGGTACTTTTGAGAAGTATCAGAGACTGTGGCAAACATATCTCCTGCCTGCTTCCTGACTGACTCACCTTGTAACTTTTCATGCCACCCTCTTAAGGACAGGTCTGTGAAAGCTGACCATCACCTGACTAGGTTGTAGCTTGGTTGGTTTTCGGGAGACCTCGTGTTCCACCCCAGACTGCATAAGCTCAGCATGGTGGTGCACCATGTAATCCCACCACTCCAGAGGAGAAGCAGAAGGATCAGAAGTTCAAGGGGATCCTACATAGGGAGTTTGAGGCTAGCCCTGAATATATGAGACCAGCCTGGAATGGGAGAGATCCTGCCTCTATAAGAAAAGAAGTGGGCTGGAGAGATGGCTCAGCAGTTAAGAGCACTGACTGCTCTTCCAGAGGTCCTGAGTTCAATTCCCAGCAACCACACCGTGGCTCACAACCATCTGTAATGGGATCTGATGCCTCCTCCTTCTAGTGTGTCTGAAGAGATCGACAGTGTACTCACATATGTAAAATAAATCTTTAAAAAGTATTCTCTCTCATCCACCTGACATTGTCCAGCCCTCCTATTGGAGAGTGGGACTGTGAAATCTCATTAGTAGGATGGAGACAGGTAGGAGAGGTGTCTCCTAGAGGCAGCAGCATTCTTTAGCAGGTGTAGACTCCAATTGCATTCCTCCATCCTATCATTCATTCATCCTCCTACATATTCGACAACCGCTTTGTGCTGCTGAGAGGCCGGTGCTCCACGGCCAAGGCTTTCTAGTGAAGGAAACAGTCCTGTGGCTGACGACAGCCCAGTGTTTGTGCTCAGGAATAGACCATTCTTCCTAGAAAGCCTAAATGGGGAATAGTGCTTGAGCCAAGGCTAGAAGGGCTAATTTGGGCTGTTCAGTCTAGAAACAGGTCCAGGCCAGAGAGGCTGTGTTCTGTCCATCCAGAACACAGGCTCCCTCTGCCGGCCTCTGGCCAGCTCTGCTTCTAGTCTTGGCTCAGAGTCCCTCTCCATTACCATCTGTGATAACAACTCTTGGATTTCAACTTGACTCCATCAGGAATTAACTAAAACCCAAGTGCCTGGGTACACCTGTGACAGATTTTTTTTTTCTTCTTGAATTTGATTATTTGAAGTAGGAGACTTTTAACCTAGATCTTTTAAGATAGTAAGATCCACCTTTAATTTGGGCCACACTTCCTGCTGGCGGCCAACGTCAAGGATATAGAAGAAGGGCAGGGCGGTGGTGGCGCACGCCTTTAATCCCAGCACTTGGGAGGGAGAGGCAGGTGGATTTCTGAGTTTGAGGCCAGCCTGGTCTACAGAGTGAGTTCCAGGACAGCCAGGGCTACACAGAGAAACCCTGTCTCGAAAAAAACAAAAAACAACAACAACAACAACAAAAAAGGATATGGAAGAAGGAAACTTCTTTGCTCTCTTTCTGGCAAGTCCATGCCTTTATTGGCATTAGAGTCTACTTCTTCAAGATTCCAGTTTATACTGAAAAGCAGCTGAGGCATCCAGCCTCATACAACTACTGGATTATTGGGCCTTCTATTGGTAGACAGCCATTGTTGGACTAGCTGGACTACAGCCTGATACTCTGTATACGTATATATCATATACATATACATTCTATCAGTTCTGTTCCTTTAGAGGGCCCTGAACGCTCTTTCTGGCTATGTAGCATTGCTATAGTTTCTGGGACTGTGTTCCAATTTATCCCATTGTTGTAGATCTCCTCCAGCACCCTGAGGTGGGCTATGTAAGCCTTGTGTACTATGGGAGTACAGTGCAGAGCCCAGCACCTAACACATGAGGGATGACTGGATTCCTGACTCAGGTGAGGTTTCACTAGAGCCCCCAGGGTTGTACATTCCAGGATAGATCTAATTTTTTTTTCAATATTTATGAAAAAAAAAAAAAAAAAAAAAAAGGATGATCTCGCAAGGTAGTTCCCGTCATCATCTGGGTAAGAGGACACTGGGAATATGTTTGCTTGCTCTCCTCCTTTTCCCCATTCTAAATCAGTCCTCACTCACACTGGCTTCTTTGTTTAAAATCCTGAAGTTGCCCAAGGCCTAGCTGGATTTGCTTTCTAGACCCACATCCTTGAGATGATGCTGTGGGGACGAGGCAGAAAGGAAGGTCCTCGAGATTGGGGAGTCTCCTGGGAGCATCCAGAAGGTGACAGGGTTGCCAGGGTGTGGGGCACCTAGATAGGTGTCCCTTCTCCCTGTACACCATAGATTTGTGTGTTTGTGTGTGTGTTTGTGTGGACTCTTGCTTGTGGGTGGTGGTCATTGCGTGTGTCAGCAGCCACTGAAGCCCTGTCTTCCTCAGTGTAGACTGTCTTGATTCCTGACTCAGGTGAGGTTTCACTAGAGCCCCTAGGGATCTACATTCCAGGACAGATCTAGTTAGATGCCCCAAAATAAAGAACTGCTAGGTTTATGCATCTCTGCCTCAGGGGCAGCGAATACCTGCAGGTCTTTCAGGGAGCACACCTGCCTTTGTTGTCCAGGCCTTCCAGGAGCAGCTTTACAACGACAAGAATGTTTAAGGAAGACCTCCAGGCACACAGGTGGTCTAGGCAGATGTCTTCACCTGGTGTGACTTCTGGGAAGCAAGGAAACATCTCTTCAGGGGTGAGAGGGATAGCTCTGTGGTTAAGAGTGTGTACTGCTTGTTGTAAGCTCACACTGTGAACCCCGAGATTGTATTATTTACTGGGAAAACAAATTTGTTTCTAATTGTTGTGTAGATCAGCCTTAGCACACACATTTAATCCAACAACTTTCTGCTTGAATATTGTAAACAGGATTAAATAAATTCAACCACAGGTTAAGAGGCAGAGCAAGCAACCAGTTGACAGGAAGTCGACATAAGGTTATTAAGAAAACCATAGAGAGTAAGAGGGCATCAGGAAGATGGATAGAGAGAACACAGGAAGTAGATGGGTGGGACATTCAGTTTGAAGGAGGTTGACACTGTGGAGGGAGGAGATTCCTGGCGGGTCATGGCTGGACAGGAAGATCAGCTGGGTACTTTTCCTGCCTCTCTGAGCTAGCAGGCTTCCATCCCACATCTGGCTCCTGAGTCATCATTGGTAAAATCAAATGATTGAGATTAAAAAAAAAAAAAAGGCACAATGTGGTACCTATCTGAGACCCTTTGTGACCAGGATGTGCAGCAAAGGGGGCTGTGCCTTCCGGCATTGAGGAAATACCTCAGTTGCCTAAACAGCTCACCCCTCCTCCAGAGAGGCACCCACCGAACTGTAGGGACCAAGGAATGGTCACAACTTTTGGCTAAGTGTGGTTTACTGATGCTTCATCAGCCACTGATGGAACCAAAACTAATAGAAAATGGCAGATTATAGACCAGAGAATGGAATGGCCAATACTGAGAAAGGAACCACAAAATCAGCACAACAATATTGGCTCTAAGATGAACAACTAGGAAAGCAAAAAGAAAATCTCTGTCTTCTTCAATTCATGGTGTGTGCAATGGTACAGCTATATGGTCATCCAGATGGAAAAATACTAACTGGCAGATAAATGGCAAAGATATCTGGTCCTGAGTGGCAGGAATGGAAATGATAAAACCTTGAAAACCTTAGCAAAGACATTGAATTCTGTGTAGTTCATACAGGCAAGACATAAGATGTCTGAAAGTAATGAAATAGTGCACAAATTGGCATCATGTTTGATTAAGACTAGAATATTAAATTTTTCCAGGGAATGAATTCAGAATAAATCATTGAGGAAAAACTTGCAAGTTTAACCCTAACACTAAAAAATAAGGGGATATATAGGACAGGACAACCGTGTGAGAAGAACTGTTATAAGGAATCCATGGCCAGGCAGTGGTTCACTTTTTTTTTTTTTGTTTTTTTTTTGGTTTCTCTGTGTAGCCCCGGCTGTCCTGGAACTCACTCTGTAGACCAGGCTGACCTCGAACTCAGAAATCCGCCTGCCTCTGCCTCCCAAGTGCTGGGATTAAAGGTGCGCCACCACTGCCCAGCTTAAAGTTTTGTTTTTTTTTTTCCCCCCATGATTGATTGACAGGCAAGGACGGGATTTGAACCAGGGAGAGACTGACTCCGGAGTGCTACTTGGGAGGCTCAGGGCTTCAATCCTAACACTTGGGAGGGAGAGGCAGGGGCATAAGAATCACAGTGACTTAAATTTTAAAGCCACTTGCAAAAGGCAGGCTGAAATTCAAAGTGAATGTCCTTTGTGATCTAAAAATAAATACGCTTAAACCTTGAACTTATAAAAAGAAGGGAGAAAATAGGTATATTTACCCACACATACTAAGATCTATTTAGTTTCAAAGTATTTTTTAAAATTTCAATTGGACGGTAATATTTTTTTCTGTTGCCAAACAAAACATAAACTGCCAAAAAACAAACAAACAAAACAAAATAAAACCTCAGAGTTGGGGTGGAAGCAGGGTTTTGCTTTTATCTTTCCAGGAGAGTAAAAGCATCTAAGTAAGGAATCTTGAAACCACTGGACAAGTAAAACATCTGAAGAAAAAGAGAAAATGTCCCCCCCAAGAAGGGTAAATTGGCCAAGTAGTATAACCCACCTCCGCTGACTGGTTTGAAATCACAGCTCAGAGCCCCAGCCTAGCACCAATGCCACCATCTTGCCCGAGTAGCTGCCTCTTCCACTCGACAACCATCTGAGGTGCTGTGGGTGGTGGGGTGTCAACCCCGCCGAAGGGGAGAAGGGGGCGTGGTGGGACAACCCCGACAGGCACTCCTTTTTTTCCTGCCTTGCAGCAGGCCCATGGGGATTCCCAAATGCTTGTCTCTGCTGCCCTCTACAGACAGTAAGTGGCAAATGGGCTTTATGCTGTCCCAATTAAATTAAAATTAAAGCTGGTTTTGGGGTTCTCTCATTCTCTAAACCCACTCGTGCTTCTTAAAGAAAAATCCAAAATCTCTGTCTCATATCAGAAGAGCTACCTGGACAGAGGAAAACAAGAAATAAGGGACGACTATTCTATGGCCACTAATCTCACAATCTTTTGGCTTTGACTTGACTCTCTAAAACCTTCCATAAGGCATAAATATTATCTCAAAGTCTATAAGATTATTATGTATATATAATTTTCTGTCATCACACATTATACCAATTTTAGAAGTAATCTTCATCAAGCTTCCTGTACATGTTTTCAGGTTTGAGTCTGAAGCAAGTAACTAGGAACAAAAGTTTGTGTTCCTTGGATGTACTTGATAGATTATGGTCCTCAAACCTTTTAGAGATCTTCTGAATATAGCATTTAAAATTTTTTTTGTTTGTTTGTTTGTTTTAGATTTATTTATTTGCAGGGTGGTGGTGGCACATGCCTTTAATCCCAGCACTTGGAGGCAAGGAAGGCGGATTTCTGAGTTCGAGGCCAGCCTGGTCTACAGAGTGAGTTCCAGGACAGCCAGGACTAACAGAGAAACCCTGTCTCGGAAAAACAAAACAAAAAATAGATTTATTTATTTATTTTATGTATATGAGTACACCATTGCTCTCCTCAGACACACCAGAAGAGGGCATCAGATCCCATTACAGATGGTTGTGAGCCACCATGTGGTTGCCGGGAATTGAACTCAGGACCTCAGGAAGAGCAATTGGTGCTCTTAACTGCTGAGCCATCTCTCCAGCCCCAGTTTTTCTAACCTAACATTCCTAACAGTAACCTTTGAGTTACTGCAGTGACTAATCCACTTGGATTGTGGGAACGCTAACCACTGGACAGAACTGCTGCATGCCTCTTCTACCACCCAAGTTCTGCACAAACAGACTGCTGTGTTCCACTTAGCCAAGATTACCACTAAGCTGACAAACACCACCCAAAGATCAGCCCTGGACTACAGACTGCTCTGAACATTCTTCAAATGGCTGAACTCGATGAGCAAACATTTTACAGAATTTAGAAATCAAAGATACTTAATCCTTACACTGCCAAATACAATCAAGCTGGACACTGTGGGAGCTTGGCAGAAATAGCTTCATTATGGTAGATATTTTTACTATATTATAGTTTAAAGTCTTTCCTTTTTATTTAGACAAATGTGTGTGTGTGTGTGTGCGGGGGAATGTTGCAGGATGTTTATTTGATCACAGTGTGAACCCTGAGATTGTGGAGGGTTTTTTTTTTGGTTTTGGGTTTTTTTGTTGTTTTCAGAGATTGTATTGTTTACTGGAAAAAATCTGTTTCCAGTTGTTGTGTGGCCCAGCCTTAGCAAACACATTTAATCCAACAGCTTTCTGCTTGATTGTAAACAGGATTAAATAAAGTCAATCTTAGGTCAAAAGGCAGAGCAAGCAACCAATTGACAGGAGGTGAACATAGGATTATTAAGGAAAAAAAAACGTAGAGAGTAAGAGGGAGTCAGGACAGGTAGAGACACACAGGAAGGAGAAGGGAGGGGCATTCAGTTTGAAGGAAGTTTTTTTTGAGATGGTGTGAGAGAGGCCATTCCTGGTGAGACTGAAGAGGACAGTCAGCTGGGTGTTTTCTCTGCCTCTCTGGGCAAGCAGGCTCTCACCCCAGCATCTAGCTCCCAAACAATCGAGCTTTTGTTTAAAAACAAAAACAAACGAAAAACCCAATTAGTATTGCAGAGGTCCTGAGTTCCATTTCCAGCACCCAGGTCAGGTGTCTCACAGCTGCCTGTAACTCCGGTTTCAGAGGGATCTGACACCCCTGGCCTTATTGGCACCCTGGAACTGGAGTCACAGGTGGTTAGATCTATATAACCTGTTTGATATAGGTGCTGGGAACTGAACTGCAATCCTCTGCAGTTAACCACCAAGCCATCTTTCTAGCCCCTCCATCACGATTTTTGTTAAACTGTAGTTCCTTGATGGCTCCTTCCCTATCAGAACATCAAAGCCAGAGTCTCAGGGTGAGCCGGAACTTAACTTGTGGAACTTAACTTTGTGGGTGACAGTTACTCTCCTGGTTGATCTGTTGTTTGTCTCCACCTTCAGAAACCTGGGTTTTCCAAATGACAGTTGCTACAAAGAAATCTCCTCACACCAGGCTGCTATGATCCATGTCCTTGAGGTGGCTGAACGAGCACTTCTGTGTGCACTCCCTCCATGAGAGAGAGAGAGAGACCAGGCAGGAGGCACAATTACACAGTTCACAATTTTATTTGGCCTAAATAAAAACAACCGAGAACATCCGTTTCAGTGTCCCAAACACGACCTCTCCCTTAATACAGCACATTTTGCAGTGTCTGTTCACAGTTAGGCTCAGAATGATGTTTACTTGGGGCTGGCTCAGCTGTGAAGGTAATTAAACTTCTATCTTGGGCTTGTGTCTGGCCTGAATCCCCTCTAGGCTCCTGCCATAGTTTGGATGGTTTTCCATATAGGTTTATGTCCTGGAAGCTTAGTCCCTAGTGTAGCAGTGTTAAGATGATGTAACCCTTAAGAGATGGATTGCATGGGAGGTAACTAAAGCAAGGGGGTGTAGTGGGATATTTTTCCCACAAGTTGGAAGGAGCTAAGGTGGGAGGAGTAAGGAGAGGAAGAGGAGAAGGAAGAGGAGCTAGAGGAGAGAGACCCAGAGAGAGAGGGGAACATGGAAGTGGATATGTGCATGTCTCTAGAGTCAAAGATAGTTGATATATCTAGGTTGGGTATTGGGTTACACCTCTGACTGTGTGGGCATTCTGTTATTGAGCATTACCAAATATATAAAGCCTTTGGATAATCTAAAGCATTAGAGTCTCATTCCTACCAAGCCCACGTGGATGGCGGGATGGTCTGGGCTCAGCTTGCTTGATGAGTAAATATAACAAGGCTGTGTATTTCTGCAATATATAATTCTCAAAACAAATTTTAGTATCAAAATAATTTTTTGTTTGAATTCTGGAATCTAGTCTTCTGGCAGCCTGCCTCTGTCATGTCTAATCCATATAATTCTGGGAGGTAGAAACATCTTAATCGGCTCTTCTGAAAATACACAGACAGAACCTTTTTCCTAAAACAGCATATCCTTGAGCCAGTAACCAGAAAAACCTTTATCTTGACCTCTTTGGGGGTCCTGCCCTCATGGATTCATGCCTTTCCCCAGAATCACTATCTTTTGTGGCTTATCTCACATGATCCTGCTTGCACGAGTCCCCCGACATGTACTGCTGGCTACCAGCAAACCCCAGCAAAGCTGAGCAAAGGTTGGTTCCAGGTTCTTAATCTTCTAGAACTGTGAGCTTATATTAATTAAAAATAGTTCTTTTTTGTTGGTTGTTGTTTTGGTTTTGTTTTGTTTTTCAAGACAGGGTTTCTTTGTATAGCCCTGGCTGTCCTGAACTCACTCTGTAAGGGGCTGGAGAGATGGCTCAGCGGTTAAGAGCACTGACTGCTATTCTAGAGGTCCTGAGTTCAATTCCCAGCAACCACATGGTGGCTCACAACCATCTGTAATGGGGTCTGATGTACTCTTCAGGTGTGTCTGAAGACAGCTATAGTGTACTCATATAAATAAAAAATAAATCTTTAAAAAAAAAAAAAAAAAAAAAAACTCACTCACTCTGTAGACCAGGCTGGCCTCGAACTCAGAAATCTGCCTGCTTCTGCCTCCCAAGTGCTGGGATTAAAGGCATGCGCCACCACTGCCCGGCTCATTTTTTTCATAAAGTACTCAGCCTTATATATTTTGTTATATAATAACATAAAGAAAATTAAAACTGACCCTGGTAGCAAGATTGGTCATCAAGTATAAGTGCCTGCCACCAAGCTCTATGACCTAAATTTAATCCCCAGAACACACATGGGGAAAGAAAAAACCAACTTCCTCAAGTTGTCCTCCGATCTTCACATGTATACTGTGCTGTGCATGCACATGCACACAAAATAAATAAATACAGTGTAATAAGACGGGGCCCTGATGGGAGGTGCTGCTGCTGCTGAAGTACCTGCCCCCACTGCCTCTCCAGTCTGCAGCTAAGAACTCTGTGGCTGTGTGTTCCAGCCTTTGTAGAGAGCTTTGTCCTCTGGTAACCATTACCATTTATAGCTTCTAACCCTGGAAGTCATTTCTCTGGGGGAACAGGTGAAACTGAGGCAGCAAAACTAGTTAAGTAGATTGGAAACAGTGTCCCTTAACCCTACCAGAGACTGAATGAGGGAAGAAACACGGGCTTCTCCCCAGTTAATTTCTAGGGCCTTGACCCATGAAAAAGCTAAAAGCTTGTCTTCTCTCTCAGCTGAGGTCAGAGGTTTGGATCCATGTTCTCCAGATCTGAGTTTGCCTCCTCATCGTCTTGGGATTCCTAGGTCAGAATCAGAAAGCCAGTTACAGGTTTGTGCCAGTCTCCGGGGCCACAGTCTGAAGACCAACACCTCTTTCTTTCTGCCTCTACCCAAAAGGAGTCAGTAAAGATTCACTGCTAGGCCTCCTTCTCAGCCTGCCCATACCCGGGAGGTCCATCTTTAGGTGACTCCTTACCAGACTGAGGCCCCTGCGCTGCCTCAGGGTGGCATAGAAGTGCAGCACTCGGGAGTCACATCGAACCACCGTGGGTCGAAGTCCAGCACACGTAGACCCTCGAGGCTACGGGCCCGGGAGAGGGCCACATAGGCTTGGCCACTGGCAAACACACGGCCCAGAGTGATCTCCACACAGTCCAGAGACATGCCCTGGGTGATGAAGAAACAGTTAAAGCCAACTTTGCCTGAAGTCTCTTACATTTAAATGACTCTCACCGACCCAGCTACTGTGCCTGATGGCAGATCCAGTTTCTTTATTTTTATTTTATTTTTTTTAAGATTTATTTATTATATATACAGTATTTTGCCTGCATGTATGCCTACCAGGCCTGTAGAGGGCACCAGTTCTGACTATAGATGGTTATGAACCACCATATAGTTGCTGGGAATTGAACTCAAGACCTCTGGAAGAGCAGTCAGTGCTCTTAACCACTGAGCCATCTCTCCAGCTCCCATCTAGGGTCTTAAACATAGGAGAGCTTGAGGGACAGAGTGAGAGAAAGAGCTCAGACAATGGTCAAACAGGTACAGGGCTAAATCTGTACAAAGCTAAACTCTGCCTCTCCCCTAGCTGTGACGTCCGGGAAGCTTTTTCAGCACCCTTGTTTTCTGCCTGTGAATCACCAACTATTACTAGTTGTATCTACTCTCCATATGGTTGTTAACCTGTTCTGGTCATGGTCAGGAAATGGCAGAGGAGGGTCTAGAAAGGGAGAGAAGAATGTGTAGTAGGAAATACACTAAAGAAGAGTATAGGGCTGGGGGCATGGCCTGGCTGGTATAGCATGCTTGCCTAACAGGCATGACGCCCTGGGTTCAGACTGAACTGTGACACCCACATAAGCCAGGCATTGTGGTGCACACTTGTAATAACAGCTTCCAGGAGACAGATGTAGGAAGATCAAAACCAACGTCCTCTACAGCTGTATAATAAGTTTGAGGCCATCCTGGGCTCAGCATATCCTGCCCACTCTGTCCTATTTTGCTCACCCCGGCACCGGATAGTCACCTGGCTTTTGTGGATGGACATCGCCCAGGCCAGCTGTAGGGGAAGCTGCTGCCGGCTGAGGTACTGGCCCCCAGTGACCTGTACTGTCCAGCGGTCAGTGCGGATGACCTCAGTGACGCCACACAGGAATCGTACCCGGGGAAGCCCTGAGGAAGGCATGGAGAAGTCCTACCTTTTAGCAAGCCTAAGTTCCGTTTGTCCTGCTGTGAAATAAACCAAGTAGCATGACCCTCCCTCCACCATCACTCACCTCTCCCTTCTGACTCAAATCCAACTACCACCCCTCGGGCACCATTCACCAGGCCCCGAGACACTGCCAAGTTCTTCACCAGCATGACCTGTGGAGGAGGAAGTGCAGGGATGGAGAGGGACTCTCCCTGGTCTGACACCTCCAGCAGTTAGGGTTTAGAGAAAGGTTGGGAGATTCTGTGACCTCTATGACAAGCTACCTTATTTCCCTGGAATGATCTTGGCCTTATTTTGTGTCAAAGGGGCTTAGTAGTCACAAATTGCCCAGAAAGGAGGTGATAAAGCCAGGAGGGTAACCTGCATCACAGGACTTTGGAAAGAGTTAGACCTAGCTGGGTTTGGTGGAGCACATTTTCTATTCCAGCACTCAGGAAGCAGAGGCAGGTGGATCTCCAGAGTTCAAGGCCACCCTAGTCAACATAACAAGTTCCAGGGCAGCTGGGTCTACATAGTTATCCTGTTTTTAAAAGGGGCGTGGGGAATTGAAGGATTATGCCTGCCTAGGAGATCACAAAATTTGAGGAATGACACTAGCACCTGCCAGGCCTCTTTCACCAAATGCTTGCATTCCCCACATGTGCCCAGTGGACTCTGAGAAGAGTCTACCATTCTTGGCCATCCCCACAAAGGAGGAGTCAGAAGCTGCCCATCTATAAGGTATACTACTATAGGTGTGGTATACCTCATATCATGGGGGATGTTCCATGGGGAGACATTTCACCTTACGGAATTGAGCTTCAGTAAGGAAGAGACTTGTCCAAAGTGGCTTTGCTTAACGGGCTCTTGATGTAAAAAAGAAAGGAAAGGAAAGCTGAAGACAGGAAAGGGGGCAAGGAGTGGTCACAGTAGGTCTCAGCTATCAGTGACCCTCGACAGAGTGTTAATAATCGGGATCCCCTCCCACTCCCGTTTCCCACTCACCTGAGCCCCCAGCTTTAACTGAAGGACACGGCTAACAGGACACTGAGCATCCAAGGTCCGGCTTAGCTCAGGGTCACTGTCTATAGCCTCAAAGCTGTGTACATCACCTGGCAGAGCAAGAGTTGGGAAAACAAGTTGTATATTGACTTGTGACTCAGTTTCCACAAATGTATTAGCTCAAGATGGCTGTGGGGGATGGACTGGGGACAGCTCAGGTCTAGCCGGAGCCTTGGAACCAGCTCATCACAGCTTTTGGATTATAGTTTCATCTGTAAATGTACATAGAGCTTGGGTCCAGTCTGCCAGGGATGTGGAGGGAAGTGTCACACCTGTTTGATGGCCCCTCCTGGCTGGTTTTGTCAAGCCCAAGTATTCTATTTACCTGGCAGCTCCTTCAACTGCTTCTCGTTGGTAAGGGCCACATCATCCTGATGGGTGCACAGTCTCGTGGCTACAATTCCATCTCGTCCCACCTTATGGGCAGCTGTGGCCCTGAGCTGGCAGGTCACTTCATCTGAACATCTGTGGGGGCTGCAGTGTCAGATCAAAGATCCCTGGACACCAGAGAAGGTGGGGACAGTATGGCCTGCTGTGCAGGCCAAGTCTTGGGACCCAAAAGGAGCACCAGGACAAGATTTGCTGGTACTCAACCCCCAGCCAGTCAATGATGAATTTTCCTCAGTTACTTTTACCCTTTGTTTATTTGTTTTGTTTTGTTTTCCCAAGACAGGGTCTCACTATGTAGCCCTAAACTGTCTTGGACTCACTATATAGACCAAGTTGACATTGAACTCACAGAGATTCACTTGCCTCTGCCTCCAGAGTGCTGATTTAAAGGCATGTGCCACTATATTTTCTACCTTTTTTTATTACTTTGTTTGATTTATTTATTTATTTATTTTTGTTTTTTTTTTTTTGAGACAGAGTTTCTCTGTGTAGCCCTGGCTGTCCTAGAACTCACTCTGTAGACCAGGCTGGCCTCGAACTCAGAAATCCACCTGCCTGTGCCTCCCAAGTGCTGGGATTAAAGGTGTGCACCACCACTGCCCGGCTTCTTTGTTTGATTTTTGAGACAGGGTTTCTTCCTGAACCTAGAGCTTACTCACCAGGCTAACAAACTCAAGAATTCTCCTGTTGTGACCTCCCTAGCACAGAGATTTACAGGCATCTGCTGTCAACTTCAGCTTTTTACACAGGCACTGGGGACTCTAAACTCAGATCTTCACACTTGTGGGACAAGCGCTCTCCTCATTGACCGTCTCTCCTGTCAGCTAGCCTGTGTTTCTGTGTGAGGTATGGTATAAAGAGTAGGTTTGCTAGGTTTTTTTGTTTGTTTGTTTGTTTGTTTTTTGAGATAGAGTCTTCCTAAACACCCCAGGGTGGCCTCAAACTCACTATCCTACACCTCAGCCTCTTGAGTCCTGTGGTTGCCGTTGTGTGCCACAATGCCCAATGCCGTAACATTGATTGATTGATTGATTGGTGTTATATAACATTCTTGACTACATTCCATCCTAAGTTGTCCCAAACCTTGTTTTGCTGTGCAGACTGCTCAATCCTGAAGACAAGCATCTCTGTCTTCCCTAGACTAGGTATGGCTACCAAAAGCTTGTAAATCCTAGGACTAAGGACTAGGGGTAGGAGGATCAGGAGCTCAAGGTCATCCAAATTCTCCACCAGCCTCCGCTACGTGAGGCCTGCCACCCCATAACATAATAATATAGACCCATCCTCATCTCATGGCCCCCTTTCCAGTACTCACCTGCCTAACCTCACAGCCTGCAGTAGAGAGATGAAGGTCTGGTCTGCTTGCCTCCACACTTCGGTCAGCTCCAGTATCACTGGCACACACCTCCTCCAGCTCTTGGCCTGGTGGGGAAAGGACAGGGGTGAATTAGGGATCAGAGAAGACTCTTCCACAAGCATAGGATCAGAATCATGGTTAGGGTTAAGGGGTGAGCAGTACCTGAAAGCAGAACTGAGGTTTCTGGGAGCCCTTGGTCACTGGTGGCAACTGTAGGAAGTCCCCACAGATGATGAGCTGGATCCCTCCAAATGGCTTCTTCTGTTGCCGGACAGCTCTGGATGAGAGGAGGGAGTGCTTTAGAGATAGATGTTGAGTGGGCAAACCCCTTGGGGGAAATAATCAGACTCAGACCTTGGTAACTGCCCTCGCTGTACATACTGACCTGGCCACAGCTTCCAACTTGTCAAAGAAGTCTGCCTCTACCATGGAGATCTCATCAATGATCAAACGTTGGCAGTTCAGCCAGCCCTGACGCACACCTGGCCGATGGGCAAGGGCCACACACTGGGCCAGGGGAGCCTGGCCTGAGCCGATGCCTATGAGTGACACGATTCGGTCTGTGCTGAAATCCCAGCTCCCCTCATCTCTCCCTCCTTTACCACAGGTCTGGCTTGCTCTTAACCCAAGCCCAGGGCTTCATACTGACCTGCAAAGGCATGAAGGGTGGTGCCCCCGATGTGGCAGGCTGCCACCCCAGTGCTGGCAGTGGCCACAGTGCCAGTGGGGGGCAGGGAACCGAGGATATGTTTCAGCAGGTAGGACTTTCCTGTCCCTGGGTAGTAGGCAAAGTCAGAGTTGCCTGCTCCCCCATGGCACCCTAGGGATGGCCGCCACCCCATTCTTTCTCTATTACCTGCACTCCCAGTAAAGAAGATGCTCTGGCCTTTCAGAACCATCTTCAGCACAGCGGCCTGCTCTTCAGAAAGCTTTGGTTTGGTGGAGTGCATGTGCAGCTTCTTCACAGGCAGGGGCCACCTTGGAGTTTCCTGGGAGGAACAGAGCTGTCTGAGAACCTCCTGCCATGCTGCTTGGTCTGTATGCATTGCAAAACAGCCCTTTGCTTTGCTCTTGACTTCACTTGGAACTTTGAACCGGTCTGCGTCATCTGAACATCCCAACAGATACTAGCCACCATTTCTGGCTTTTCACCAGTTCAGTGCCAGGCGTCTTAGATTGGTGACCACACCTGATTGAATCTCTGTCAGACCCACCTGACGGTTTTCTCCTCAGGTGGTTGCCTGTCTCTGACCCACTCCCTTTCCATTCGTTCCAAAAGCTCCTCTCTTCTGGGATTTTAATACTCGCTCTTCCTTCTTAAGTTTTCTTGCCTAGTCTCCTCCGCCGCTAGGATGTGGCCTAGATCCTAGTTTCCTGTCCTCAGTTTATCTAATCTGGATGATTTACCCTTTACCGGCACCATCCTCAAAAGATGTACAATGGGCGTTTCAAATCACCAGCTGTCTCGTTAATACTGCTGACTATGACTATCTTCCCCCAACCTTAGGCCTCCTGGGTCTCCTCACTCCCTTTCTGGTCCTCACCATACTAGTCTGGGATTCCACTGGCCGCTTTTCCAGCGCAGAATTTGGAGCCTTGATGGCCGCAGCACGCCGCAGTTCCTCTGGCTGCACTGGACTGATGGTGACAAAGTCTCGGGGCCGCGGGCCGAGCAATTGTGCGCAGGCAGAGGCGGGTCCCGGCCCAGGGGCGACAGCCAGCTTCAGGCGCAGCGTGCGCAGGAAGCGGCGCAAGCGCTCCGGGGGACAGTCGGAGAGCAGCAGTTGCACTGAGCCAGCCCCAGGAACACCCTTAGCGGGGATCCGCAACGTGCTGCGCCCATTCCGCTGCGAAGCGGGTGAAGAGACGCACGGCGCGCAGCGGGAAACAGCGTGGCCGCCCCGCGGGTCCCGGTGCCTGCAGCCGCAGCATCAGCTCGCGGCGTTCGTTACGACCTAGGCTCAGCTCCGCGGCGCGCAGGGCCTGGCGCTTGCGAGGTTGCCCTCCGGGACTCAGCTCTTCCACCGCTACCCGGCACCGCAGATCCGTGTCGTTACATTCATCGGTCGCCGCCTCGGTGCCAGAAGGCATCTCCAATACCTCTGCAGGCGTGCGGAGCCCGGGAGCGCACAAGTCACCGAAAATCGGGATGGAATAGGTGGTATGGCTGCCGTGATGGAAAATCCTGTCCAGACCTCTTAGGGTCAACAGGTTGCCACCAAGGGTAACAGAAGATGCCACCAAGATATTCCAAGCACCCTGGAACAAGGAGAAACGTCCTCTGCTGCAGTTCTCCGGGCGGTGGAAGGTGGCATCCAATGCATTAGGACTGGCGAGAAATTGTCCTGCAATGGGTACGTCAGAAAAGAAGCCAGTTGAGGAGACCCACCCAGGCCAACAAGGGAGTCTCAGGGACTTCTACCCAGGAGGCAGAACAATAATCACATGTTGGGCGATGGGACGGAGACTAGCTGGAAGTGAAAACATCCCCTTCATAAACCAGTTAGTAGGTATCAGGGTCAATGTGACTCCAGTGCTTTGGAAAGGGTGAATTCTTAGGAGTGTACGGAACCTCCAGGCCCAGGAATCCATTGTCCCTCCGTCTGACCCACGAATCTGTACCTTTCCCAGGAGGATCACTGAAATAATCACGTTCTTTGTCTCCCACCTCAAGGATCCCGCAGACTCACTTGTTGCTTTTGGATGAAAAAGTCGATCTGAACCGACCGGCAGCCAAGCTTCAGCACTAACATTCAAATACTAGGAATAGAAAAACCACCCTATCATCAGTCTGGTCTTTAAATTCTCTAGCCAATCAGGGACGGGGTGGGGGCGTGTCCACGGGAGGGCGTTTCTTCGGCTTTCCAGCTCTCTGAGGACTGGGTTGTATTAGTTAACCGGAACTAGGTTTTTTTGTGTTGGGTTTGTGTGCATTTTAGAGTTCCACGGGTGGGCGTGGTGGGGTAGGGAAGGGGCTGCGGCTCCGAGGTGCGTGGCGTACTGTCACCCAAGGCGTCTCTGAAGATTTGAGAACCCTTCTATTCACACCGTTTGCTTTTCTCGCTACCACCACCACCACATGACTGTGCTTGGCCTTGGGGAGAATCTACCTAGTCCTTTGCAGACCCTGTTCTCATTCACAGAACCACTGTCCAGGTCATTCCCTGGGCCAGCCAAATCCGCTTCCCTGTTCTCTAATTCTTTTCCCTTCTTTGGCCCCCTAAGAATTATTCTATACACTTGTCTCTTTTACCTCCGCAGAGACCCTTGTCAGCTGTCCAATGGTTATAAAGGAAGCCAGTAAGTCCTTGTTCTCAGGGGATTCTTACTCTGCTTGTTGCTTTGACTGCTCAAAGAATTTATTCTTTTTTTCTGTTGGGGCCCTGTTACGTTATGTAGGCTTGTTTTAAATTCCTGGCCTTAAGGGAACCTCCTTTAGCCTCCTAAATAGCAGTGACTACAGGCACCTGACAAGATCCAGCTTTGAAAACTTACTTTTAATTATTATTTTCCTTTCACTGAAGTTCGAAATTACATAGCTGAAAGGAATCTTCTGGGTGGGTTCAGTCACCTCATTTTACAGATAATGATAGCCACTACAAACTAAATTCTCTCTTCCTTCCTTTTTTCCTTCATTTCTTCCTTCCTTCCTTCCTTCCTTCCTTCCTCCCTCCCTCCCTCCCCCCCTCTTTCTTTCTTTCTTTCTTTCTTTCTTTCTTTCTTTCTTTCTTTCTTTCTTTCTTTCTTTCTTTTTCTTTTCTTTCTCCTCTCCCCCTTCCTTGGATATCATGTATCCAAGGCTGGCCTGGAATATCTCTAAGTTGCTACTTACAGGGACATAACATTGAGTTTCTGATTTTTCTGCCTCCACCTAAATGTTACAATTCCATGCATCTAGCACTGTGGCCAGTCAGTTATGAAGATCAGAGTGTACAACCCTCAAATTCGATATTCAAAATAAGAATTATAAGAATTATTAAGAATTATTTTGCTTTATGTGTATGAATGTTTTGCCTGTATGTGCACCACTTGTGTGCCTGTTGAACTTCTTGAAACTGATGCTTGTGAACTACCACGTAGAGTCTGGGACTTGAAGGTTCTCTGCAAGATTCACATGTTTCTTTACCTGCTGAGCCATCTCTCTAACCCTGAAAATGTTTTCATTGGAACTGGAGAAATGGCTCAGAGGTTAAGAGCAATTGTTCTCAGCTATTACAGTGGTTCACAGCCTTGCGTTCCAGGAGATCCAACTGGTACACATTCAAACATGTAGGCAAAACTCTCATGAACATATAGATGTGTGTGCATATGCATATATGTTTAAATAAATATTAAAATTAAAAAACTATTCACCACCTCACTCAAAACTCCGTATCTACCGAGATAAAAAAATTGCAATTCTTTATTCTCAGACCCTGGCACCCTAACATCTTATTATGAAAATACTCAAGCAAATACAATGCAGAAAGGTTAAAATTTTTTTTACTTCAGCAGTTAAAGGCACCTGCCACCAAGCCTGACAACCTAAATCCTACAGACTCATTTGGTGGATGGATAGAACCAACTCTCCTAAGTTGTCCTCTGACCTCCACATTTGCACCTTGTCTGTCTGTCTGTCTGTCTGTCTCTTCCTCTAACACACACACACACACACACACACACACACACACACACGTTTTGTTTTTTCAAGACAGGATTTCTGTGTAGCCCTGGCTGTCCTAGAACTCACTCTGTAGGCTAGCCTCACCTGGAACTTAGAGATTTGCCTGCCTTTAGCTTCTTTTGGGTTTTTGAGACAGGGTCTCTTGCTAGACAGTTCGGGCTGGCCTAGTACTGCTATGATACAGCTCCAGGTGGTCTTATACTAGCAATTCTCCTGCTTATGCCTCCTTAGAGCTGTGGATACATAATGCCAGCATGCCTGGTGTGGTGTGTGTGTGTGTGTGTGTGTGTGTGTGTGTGTGGTGTGGAGAGAGAGAGAGAGAGAGGAGAGAGGAGAGAGAGAGAAAATTTTGGAGTTTTCCTGCTGTAATGATTAGACTGATTCATTTTATTTTGTGTGAGTAATTTGTCTACATGTATGAATGTGCACCGTGTGTCTGCCAAGGCCAGAAGGGGCATTGGATCACATGAAACCAATTACAGTTGGTTGTGAACCACCACCTTATGGGTGCTTAGAATGGGATCCAGGTCCTCTGTAAGAGTCATCTCTCAGCCAGGCAGTGATGGTACCCGCCTTTAATTCCAGCACTCTGGAAGGCAGGGGGAGGCGGATCTCAGAGGCTGGTCTTCTTCCAGGTGGCCAGGGCTACACAGAGAAACTGTCTTAAAAAACAAACAAACAAACAAAAAACAAAAAACAAGCCGTTTCTCCAGTTTAAGCATTTAAGTTTTCTGACTTATATTTTAATTTCTTTTAAATAAGCACATGAGCAAGGAATTCTAAACTACTGACAGGTACTATTTGCTATTATTCGAATGTTAGATATTTTTCCCACCTAAGCTGCATCTTACTGTGTAAGAGCATCAACAGGGAGTCCTTGAAGGTAAAGAAACCTAGAGCTCAACTTGACCACTCTGGTGTTTTAATGTTTCTTGGGCTTCGCCCTCCTGCCCCCCTACCTCTGCTGTTCTGTTATTTGGGTCTTGATTGGCAGAATGCAGAGGGGCGGAGCCAGAGTAAGTCCCCTACATCTACCATCCAACTTCCTTCTTTGCTGCTTTGGGTTGTGTGCATATGTGATTCTCTGCTTCCTGCTGCCGCCATGAAGCCAAATTCGAGGGAGACATAAGGTTGCTTTAGGATTTCTTTTTCTAAACCCAAATCCTGAATTGGAGGTGGACATTTGGAGGGAAGGGTTTCTTATAAGATTTTCTCTTGTAGAACTCTTTCCAGGTCTTACCCGTCTCTCCCTGAAAGGTCCCAGTGCACTCTAAAGAAATAACTGTAACTTTATAGCAAAGGGCAATATTATGTGATACTAAGAAGAACCCCGCCCCCACCTTAGGCTTCTTTCTCTCCAAGCTTTTGCCTTCCTTCTTCTGCAATCCGAATCTTGCAAGAAAATGTGGTTAGAAGAGATGAACAAGGCAAGATTTTACGATTTTGTAGCCTCCAGAGCACAAGTCAGGCACTGTGGTTCAGGCCCCTCATCTCCAAACTTCCTGATGCTGAAGTTAGAAGCAGCCTAGGCCACACTGTGACACTGACACCCCACTCATAAACAGTCCCAAACCATAGCCTCACCTCGAACTGCTTCCTTACCTTGCTTGGTGCTCACTCCCCTCTCTTTTCCCCCACTTTCTTTTGCTGCCCCATTTGGGTCTATTAAATCCTGCACCTATCTTTATTCCTCCTCACCTACCGCTAAAACTATCTTCTCCAATGTATATAGAGTCTATTAATGTCCTCCCATTCTCATTCCAACCTCTGTTAGCGTGTGTCCCTTGTCTTAGTTAGGTTTTACTGCTGTGAAGAGAACAGACAGGCAACTCTTATAAGGACAACATTTAATTGGGGCTGGCTTACAGATTGAGAAGTTCAGTCCATTATTATAAAGGCAGGAATTCTGTAGACCAGGCTGGCCTCGAACTCAGAAATCCGCCTGCCTCTGCCTCCCAAGTGCTGGGACTAAAGGCGTGTGCCACCACGCCACCTTTTTTTTTTTTTTTTTTTTTTTTGGTTTTTCAAGACAGAGTTTTTCTGTATAGCCCTGGCTGTCCTGGAACTCACTTTGTAGACCAGGCTGGCCTCGAACTCAGAAATCCGCCTGCCTCTGCCTCCCAAGTGCTGGGATTAAAGGCATGTGCCACCACTGCCCAGCTAGGATGAGGGTCTTAAAGCCCACACCCACAGTGACACACCTACTTCAACAAGGCCACAATTCCAAATAGTGCTACTCCCTGGACCAAGCACATTCAAATCATGACACACTTCTACCCTAAATCACAGCAACGGATGACTAGTTACCTGGAGTCTTGGCTTCCACTCTCATTATAAGCCATTCTCCAAACAGCAAGAGATGGGGTTTTTTGTTTGGTTGGTTGGTTTTTAGAGATGGGGCTTCTCTGTGTAGCCCTGGCTGTCCTGGAACTCACTCTGTAGACCAGGCTGGCCTCAAGCCCATAGAAATCTGCCTGCCTCTGTCTCCCGTGCTGTGCAAGTGGGATTTTATTTTGAGTTGTTTATCTTTCTGTCCAAGGAACTCTATGCAGGATGGAATGTTTCAATCTTGGAGAAAACTAATATACAACACTGTGACCCTGGCACATTGTTTTCTATAGCCTTCAAAAAAATTAAGTTATTTTATGTATATGAGTGTTTTTCCTGCTGGTATGTCCATGCACCACTTATATCCCTGGTGCCTGAGGAAGCCAGAAGAGGGCCTCAGATCCTCTGGAACTGGAGTTACAGACAGTTGTGAGCCACGGTGTGGGTGCTGAAAACAAAGCTGGGTCCTTTGGAAGAGCAGCAAGTGTTCCTAACCAATAGGCCATCTCACAACCCCTCTCCACCCTTTAGGTGTAAGGACCAGGTCCAGTTCCACCTTCTTTCATGTAGAACTAAAAGGACCCGAGAGCCTAAAGGCCAGCAGAGGGCAGTGAAAGAGAAGTTTGGTCAACTGGAGTAGCTGAGGTTACAGCAGCCAGAGTCAAAACAGGTCATCCTTAATCCATCCCACAAGCACAAAATTCTGGGTGCTGTAGCATGCAGCACCCTGACTAGGAAAGGTCGTGTGTGTGTGTGTGTGTGGTGCTGGAGGTTTGGATGTGACAGTCACCCTACGAGCCTGTTTCTCCAAAATAAAAATGAAAGTACATAGTTGAACTTAAAGGCTTTCTGCAATCTCTAGCAACGTGGTCAGGTCAGGGAGAAGGGAGTTAGGGTGATGTAGTGGCTCACAACATGAGAACCATAGAGGGGTCAACGAGGGAAAGGAGAGCACAGAGTTTGGGGTTTCAGAGAACCCCCTATAAAGGAACCGAGTCCAGACTCTGATTCTGGTCATAATTCCAAGCGCATGGCCGGGCCCCACCCTGAAGTTCCACAGACCGAAGACCATCGCCACTACTCCGACGAACCTCTTTGTGCACTCATTTCTGAACTGTCCTGGCAGCTGGATCCAGTCCCGCAACACGAGCCCACTGGTTAGGCAACCTCAAAGGCATCAGCTACCCACCACCTCCCGGGCTTGCACGGTCAGCCGCGCCCCCGCCCCGCCCTCGCCCTGCCCCACCCCGCCAGCATCCCTGCCTCCGCCTCTGGGCCGGAAGCCCCCTCCCACTCCGTCTCCGCCACCTCCCTAGTCTCTACCCCCTCCCAGTCCCGCTCCCTGCTCTGGTCCGGGAAACCTCTCTCCGCCCTCTTCCTGCTACTTCAGCTCCGCCCAGGTTCTTCCGTCCATTCCCGGAGCTCAAGACAGGCCCCGCCCAGGATCCACCCTGGCCCCGCCCCCGACTCACACCCGCCACGCCCCTCACCCAGCTGCGGGCGGGGGCTTGGGGGCCGCTGCACCCCTCCCCGGCCCCGCCCCCGCCCCCGGAAGCCCCTCCCCGGCCCCAGCCCCGCCCCCCGAAGTTTCTTGGGCCCCGGGCGCCCGGCGGGACAGAAGACAGCAAGCCGCCGCCCGGCTGCGCGTAATGGAGCAAGCAGAGCCCGCGCAACGCGGGCAGTAGTAAGCGGCGAAGCCGCGGGACCTCACAAACTCGCCATGGAGGAAGAGGTGAGGGCGAGGGCTGGGCCAGACGGAACAAGAGTGCTGGGCTCGGGTCCTGCTCGCCCTTCTTCCAAGGGTCTCTCTGCACAGTGCTTCCCTTCCTTCAAGCAGAACCTGGACCGATGGGGTAGGGGCGGGGTGGAGGTTTCGTCTGCATCTTGCCAACAGTATCCTGTTTTATGTTTTGGGCTTTTCTCACCAACTGGAAACAGCGCCTGTCATGGTTCCCATTGGATTGATGGGGAGACTGAGGCTCTGGAGAGTTGGGTGACTTGGTGAAAATAGACTGGGTTGCCGCGCTTGAATCCCGTTACACCCGTTCTTGGCTTTCTTTTCCTGCTTCGGCCAGGTCTGCTTCTGAGGGGTGTGTTAGGGAGGAAAGTTTTTCAGGGTCCTGGACTACTGTCTCAAGAAATCTGAGATTGTAACGGAGCCTGATGGCAGGAATGGAGAAATTGCTTTTGTCTTCCTTGTGTAAATATCTCAGCGCTCTAGAGCTGTGTCTATCTGAGGATGTTAGTTGAAGGGTCAGGTCAGCTGAGTCTCCCAGTAGCAACGCCCTTGAGCCTCCTCTGCCCTCTGCATACCAATCTAAATTCTGGCAGCATTCTTATTATCCAAGGATCTAGTATACAGCAGTCACTTAGTGCATGAATAAAAAGAAGACACCCTTATCTCTTGAAGGGTGGAGAAGATGAAAGCTTCCCTCCTGGAGCCACCCAGGCCAGCTGGGGAGCTTTCAGTGTGCTCAGCCATCCTTATTCCTGTCAGTGTCCACTTGCGTATTTCCTGGAGTCACTGCAAAGCTGACTGTTCCCTCTAGGCTAGACCTTGAGTTTCTGTGGGGTGGTAGATAAGTCACTTCCCCTCTCAGCCCGTGTTTCCTCTTCTATGAAACACAGGGCCTAGCCTCCTCCCCTAGACCTAATTGTGGTCCCTGCACTCAGAGTGGGTACAGGTATGGGGCAATGTTAGGCCACTATGTTTTCCTGTGGTTTCTTTTTCTTGCTGTCACGGGTGGGGTGGCTGCCTGCCCTTGGTTCTTCTCCTGCAATGGCTGTGCTCTCTGTCCAGGGCCCCTCCCCGTGCTCCCAGAGGATGTGGGTCAGGATTACTCCATCTCCTGATCTGCTCTGGTCCCCAGTTAAAGGAAGTTCTCCTGGGGCTTCTGGCACAGTGAAGGCAGCCCTGTTCTCCCTCTGGTCCCTAATCTCTAACATGGCTACTTTGTGACTTCCAGATACCAAAAACTCCTGAAGTATCTGGGTCATTAAAGTCTTGTCCATATTCCTTCCTCCCTCAAACTCCCAGGTCTCACCCACATAGTCAGGGCCTCTCTATGCCTGTCCTCTCTTTGGTACCCTGACTCTTGTTGCTTCCTGCTTATAGAGTTCACGTGTTCGCCTGTGCCTCTGTGTCCATCCATCTCCAAAACACATCTTAATTATGGTCACTTATCTGCCCTTGACCTCAAGCTACCCCATCTCCCTTTCACATAATTGTCCTCAGCCTTCCTGCTTTGCACTTCCTGGATGCCAGCCACCCCAGGGCCAGCCTCCCTTAGCCTCTGTAGAGGATGTAGGATGGTGGCCCCTGTCAGGCTGAGGCTTGGAGGAGAGCTCATTTGAATTCTAGCATCTGCCTATCTGTGTTTTCTGGTCCTCATTCCCAGTTATAAAATGAGACAGGGGAATCTAGAAATTTGATAGTGTGTGTACAAAAGCTTTGAAAAAATACACATATCAATGGAGGTGTTGCTGCTGACTGTGGAGTAAGGTTGGAAATAATAGCTCTGCCCCATTGTCCTCTCAAAACCATGCCTTTCCCTGACTCTAGACTGGTCACTGCCCTCCTCACTCTTACTGAGACAGACATGGCAGTGTCCTGTGGCAGTGCTGGTTTTATGTATGACCTGGGCTAGGCGCTTGTTCTTTCTGTTGTGCTTTTTCTTTCTGTGGTAAAGGGAGAAGTGAATTTTTTTACATATGAGGTTTTCTTTTTTTAACCATATGGAAGAGTGCATGGGGCCTGCTGTTACATGTTGTGACCTTGCTGTATGGAGAATCACGGGGAAGAGGCATCTAGATAGCCTGGATGGAGTTTTGTACCTTTTGTGCTTTATAACTGCAAACACTATCTCTAAGAGTTACCCCTGGTGCACCTAACCACACTGGGGAGCAGGCCCAGCACGTGATAGGAAGCTTTGGTAGCCTGTGCCTTACATAACCTGCAAAACACCAAAGAGCTTCTTCACCAACCCTAGGCCCTTGTCCCAGCAGAAGGCTAGGATGGGGGAATCCCTCAGGGTAAGAGCCATGAATTTCCTAACAGACAAAAGCCCCTCAAGTGGGAGATAGCCACTCAACCCTCCTGAAGCTTCTCACAGACAGGCTGATGTTCTGTCTTCATTAGCCTAGAAGATCCTTTGAAACAGGGCCTGACTTATTTCCTCTCTCTGTACTTTTTAAAATTGAGACAAAGTCTTACTATATAGTCCTGGCTGGTGGCCTAAGTACTCCCTATGTAGACCAGATTGGCCTTGAACTCAGAGAGTTGGCTTCTTCTGTTGGCTTCTGTCTGTTGTAACTCTGTTGTAGCTTTTCATCTAATCGTCAGTGCACAAGGTCAATGTAACCTGTCTCTTTTCCCCCCTTGCTTTTTAAAAGAATAGCCCTGAGACACTCCCGTATCAGGCCTAGAGAGCCAGGCTGATGCCATTGGGTACTTCAGGAGCTGCTTGTCCTGAAGTAGGCTGAAGAAGGCCTGCTGAGGATGGTTGGGGGGTGGGGTGGGGGGGAACAGAAACAGTGGTCAGCTGGTCAGTAAGAAGAAAGGAGCTGGAGAAACTGGGCTGAGCAAGACAAAACCTCCCCTGTGAACCCTGCCAAGGGGAGGGTGCCTTGTTAAAACTTACTGGGGTGTAGCCAGACCCCTGGTGGGAGGAGGTCTAGGGGCAGGGATTGAGTTGGGTGGAGAGTGGAGGCAAGCAGGACCCTGGCGTTTAGCCAGGCCTCCATAGGATGGCTAGGCTTTGCTCTACACCATCTGTAACCCCTCAGCTGTCCCCTCCCTTCTCCCAAAATGCCCTCCTGCCCCATCCCTTCCTGGTCCCACCCATCCTTACAGACTTTAGACTAGCTTCCCTAGCTAATCTAGACTTGGTATTCGCTAGGCAGTGGTGTGCATTCCTAGAGTTCAAAGGTGGCAGCCATCAAGGCCTAAGTCCCAGCCTTGACCCCTACCCTAGAGCTTCCAGCTGATGTGAAGTTTTACATGTCAGGCAGTGGAAGTGGCAGGTAAGGGAGATCACAGGGATGTGAGGTCCTTTTTAAACTGTAGGTGGTGGGTTGGATTCCCTGGAATCAGGAGAAGAACTTGGTGCTCTGAGGTGGGAACTGTGAACAGCAGTTTTGTCCAGGAGACACTGAGAGCTTAGGGGCTTAGGAGGTGGCCAGCAGTACTGGTGTTGCTGATAGAAGTGTTTGTGTATGCAATGTGGGCAGAGGGATTCCTATTCCATAGTTTCCTCCTTCCAGTTCTGGACCCTGTGACAGCCTGCCTGGGTCGCTGAGAGACTTAGGTCCCTAGGCATCCCACAGCCTATGGGACCCTAGCACATCCCTATCAGCTAGGGAGAGGCAGTTGGGTATGTGGTTGAATGAGAGAACTTCCATGTTCTTGTCAAAGAGCCCCGAAGTCCCTCCCCTTCCCCTGGTAGGGTAGCTCTAACTGTCCAGCATCCTGGCTTCTTCATTCCTGCATCCAGGAAGATCAGTTGGAACCAGCCAACTTCCCCATTTCTCTTGCTATGCGCAAGTTAGAGAGAAGACCAGAAGAGACATCCTACATTCCTGGAGATCTGAGGCCGGCAGATATAGCTTGGCAGCTCGCGATTTAAATTGAGAACCACCAGACCTGGAGAGAAGGTCCCTGAGACTCAAAGGGGGGCGGGGCGGGCAGTGATAGGCGGTAACAACAGTAACAGGAGTGACAGCTGCCAATTACTAAGTTCAAGGTATCCTAGGAACTGCTCATGTGCCTTATCTTCATTTAGTAACAAGCATGTATCAAGCCCTTGACTGTATGCCAGGCACAGTCTAGGCAGTGGGACATCAGTTCACAACAAAACCCCCCACCCTCGGGGAGCCCTATATATACTTGATCTTAGTCAAAAGGCAGAAAAGCAAGGTGGATTCCTATTTCTTACAGGAACTGTTAGCATTTCCATTTCCCAGTGAACAAACTGAGACATAGAAAGAGGTGATGTCATTTGTCTCTGGACCATGTGACTTGGGCTAGCCTATGGTCCCAGTGAAGCAGAATGTGCTCCAAGAGATAGAAAGACCAGAGCGAGAAGAGGGCTGGATCTGCCATGACAGAAAAGCCAGGCCCTGCCCAGCTCCTGACAGATTACTACACTTATATCTGCCTGGGCTTGTCCTTCCAAAGACATCTGTGGCCACAGGGTATCTCTGGGGAGAGGCGTGCCTCTTAAATGGGGCCCCTTTTTGGAGCTCTATGTAAATTATAGCGTAGCTGAAATTAGTCAGTGTTGATTTCCTTCTTGTGTCCTCTAGATTCTGATGCTGTGTTGATCTCTTCTCCACCGCCCTCCTTCACTCTCAGTGCCCTAGTACCTGTAAGTTCAGCGTGGTGGTGTCCTCAGCTCTCGTTAGGTATTAGAGAAGGGTAAGTGCTTAGTACTCAGATGAATCTGACCCCATCCACTAGGCATGGCGACTTGATGTACCCTGCACCCAGCCATCTGACAGGTTATGGATGGGGCATGAGATGGAGTGACAAGCCCCGAGGCTTGCAGTGTACCCACCTTGTGCAGAATGGTTTGAACTCAATTCGTATACCAGCCTGTCATTGAAGAGACAATCCTCCGAGCACGTATCAGAGGAAGTGGTCACCTCATGGTATGAGGATGAGATCTAAGGAGTTCCTTCTTCAGGAGAGGAAGCTGGATTGGGTTTTCAGGGAAAGTCTGGGATCCAGTTGCCTTATAGCCTGCCTGATCGCTCCTGTCCTCACAGGCTTTGCTTAAACATCCTCCACTCCGAGAGGTCTTTCTTGGCTACTGAACCATAGACCAGGTTTCCAGTGTCCTCTTATGCACCAGTGCCTGCTTGTGGTGTTTTCTTAATTTTATGTCATTGCACTTATGTGCATCGTGGGGATACATGCATGCGTGCATGTATGTGTGTGTGTGTGCACATGCACACATATGCATGCACATATGTGCGTATATGGAAATCAGAAGACAGGTATATGGGAGTTGGTTCTCTTCGTCCACCATGTGAATTCTGAGGGTCGAACTCAGATCATTAGGTTTGGTGGCCAGGACCATTTCTGGATGAGGTATCGCATCTGCCTTTGCAGTAGTTAATGTGTGCGTTTCTGGGTATTTATTTGTTTAGCTGCTCTGTCTTTCTCAGTGTGTACTCTATGAGGGTAGGGTGTGTTGCCTTTGTTCTCCTGTGACATGTGACATTATCTGGGTCAATTTGTTAACTAGTTTAATAAACATGGGGAGACACAGGAGTGGGAAGGAAATGGGTTCAGAGAGACCTGCTTTAAATTTTGGTTCTGTCTCTCTAGCAGTGTGACTCTAGTAAGTCACCTTTTTTTCTGAGTTTCAGTTTACTGTGACTTGTGGCTACAAGTGTCTTTATCTTGGATAGCAATTGTAAAAGTTAAATGGAGTTATGAGTGAAATATAATACAGTGGCTCAGTGTAAGGTGGTGGCTGCTACTATTGAGATACACACACACACACACACACACACACACACACACACACACACACATATTTATATATGCTTTGAGGGTTCCGGGGAAACCTCATGTAGGAGATACACTAAATGCATTCCCTGTGTGGTCTGTAGACCGTATAGCTTCATGGCAACAGCCTTCACGATGTGTTCTGGTGCTGTCTTACAGAGTATAAAGGAAGGGAGCGAGAAGCCTCATGGAGCACGGACTGCAGACAAGGCTGGATGGATCAAGAAGAGCAGTGGGGGGCTTCTGGGTTTATGGAAAGACCGCTACTTGCTTCTCTGCCAAGCCCAGCTGCTGGTCTATGAGAATGAGGTAAGGACTTGCTTGGCTCTGACAGCATTAGCAAAGTGAGGCAGGTGGGCCGGCCCGCAGAGCCCCAAGACTGTGGCTGAAAGATTTTTCCATTTTTGGTTTTGTTTGTTTCTTTGGTTATTTGTTTGGTTTAAACAGGATCTTACTATGGTAGCCTTGGCTAATCTGGAACTGGCTCTGTAGACTAGGCTGACTGACCACAAATTCATAGAGACCCACCTGCCTCTGTTTCCTGAGTGCTGGAATTAAAGGCGTGTGCCACCACATTGCCCCACTTCAGTGACATGCTGTGCCACCCTGGGCAAGCATCTTATCTTCTCTGGGTCTCTATGTATAGTATGAGGATGATACTTCTAGAGGCAAAGTTATGGTTCTGGGGTAAGGGTTATGTGCCATCCATGTATACACTGTCTGAGTCTCCTTAACGACCTACCTGTATGCTGAAACTTCCTGTTTTGGGCCAAGGTTTCATAGAAGAAGTATTTGAGAAAACTGAAGGCATTTCAGTCAACATTGGCACTAAAAATACCAACTAACCTTCCTTAGCCTTCACACTTTTTTTGAAATTTTATTTTTATTTTATGTGTATGAGCATTTGCATACATGTATGTATGTGCACTGTGTGTATAGTGCTGACAGAGGCCAAAAGAAGGCTTCAGATTCCCTGGAACTGAAATTACAGGTACTTGTGATATGGGTGCTGGAAACCAAACCTGGGTCCTCTGCAAGACTAGCAAATGCTCTTAACTGCTAAGTCATCTCTCCAGGCCCTAATTATTCTAACTTCTTTCTTTCTTTTTTCTTATTTATTTATCTATTTATTTATTTTTGAAACAAGGTCTCCCTATTCATCCCTGGCTGGCCTGGAACCCCCTCTATAGACCAAGCTGGCCTCACAGAGACCTACCTGCCTCTGCCTCCTGAGTGCCAAGACTGAAGGTGCACACCACCATGATGGGGCCTATGTTACATTTCAAAGAAAGGATTAGTAAGCGGGGGAGGTGGGGAGGTGGGGATGGTGATAGTGATGTCACAGGCTCACAGAGAGTGGAGGGCTCAGTCTAGACCCACGCCTGGTATTCCTTCCACCAAGAGACACCAACCAAATTTTACTTTTGGTTGAAAAAAATTTTTAAATGTTAATTACACGATGGGAGTGGTAGTGCCCACCTTTAATCCCAGCACTTGCAGAGGGAGGAGGAGATCTGTGATCAGAGTCCTTTATCAGACTTTGGAATTGCCCAGGGTGTCTTCAGCTTTTTCCTCCTCTAACACTGAGCCACCAGTTGACACTTAATAAACACTTACTTGTTTTGTATACAAGTGTATATGCACAACACATGTATGTGTCAGAGTTCAAATGTGAGTGCTCGTGTGTGCCAAGGCACATTTATGGAGGTTGGAAGACAGCCTTGGGTATCAGTTCTCGACTTCTACCTTGTTTGAGGCAGGCTGTCTCTCTGTGTAATCCAGGCTGGTTGGACCACAAGACTCCTGGGGTGGTTTCCTGTCTCTGCTACCCATCTCAGAGTAGAAATGCTGGTTCACAGACACATGACACTGTATTCCGCTTTCTGTGTGAGTTTTGGGGCTCTGGACTCAGTCAGTGTCAGGCTTTTCCTCATGGCGCCTTTCACCCCAGCCCCAGTTGACACTTCTGCTGTCCTCATACTTCCCACAATCCCCGAACCTTCCCACTCAGACTCTTGTCCCCTTCCCACTATCAATAGGCCTAACATTTGGACAACTAAGAACAGTAAAATTGCCAGCTTTACACCCATAATCCCAACACTCAGAAGGCTAAGACAGGAGGATTGCTCTGAGTTTGAGGCCAATCTTGACTATAGTGTAAGACTTTGTCTCAAAAAAAAAAAAAAGAAAAAAAAAACCCGCCTAAAATTGTTAGTTAAGGAAGCATCAGAAATGCTGTGATATGAGGACTTGGAAGGAAGGTGGCTCTTCCTCTTGGTGCTGGGGTTCAGGCTACAGAGGGCCCACCTACTGAGAATGTGGTAATGCTGCATGCCTTTGGCAGATGGAACCCGTGAAGACGGAAGGCCTGCAGCTTGCCTATCAACCTCTCTCAGACCCCGTTAAGGCAGCTTGGCCTAAGTGCCTTGGGCCAAGAAAGCCTATAAGCTCGATCTAAGGGCTTCAAGGAGTTGCTTTTGAAAAGCACCTTGATTGTCCTGGGTGAGTCCCCAGGAGTCAGGACAACCAGGATAGGCTGTGGAAGAACAGCAAGGAATGGCAATGTGCAGACAGCCACCCAGATGTTCTGTACTTACCAAATTAGGATTTGCCACAGCTGGGAAAGCAGCAGCCAAGGGATATTTTTATTAGGGGAAAAAAAAAAAGTGTGTATGTGTGTGAGTGTGTGTGAGATATGGTTTTTTTCCAGTGCCAGCTGCTGTAGGAGTTGAATGACTGGCTCTCGGCTGTCAGCCTACCAGGCACTGCCATACATGTCCTACACTGCCTCTCCACATCTGGCCGCAGCCGGGAAGCAGGGAGGGTTTCACATTCCCTAAACATGAAAAATCCAAATCACACTTTAAAAAAAAAAAAATCATATTAAAAACTTAAATGTTCCAAGAACCTAGCACCCAGGGACAGGAGTTTGGCCCCGGAGAAGGAATTGAAGACTGCTTATTGGTTCAATTTCTCTTTCCCCTGTGAGGAGCAAGGCGAGGGCAGATGGCTCTTGGCTGTTTCTATGTTGTCAGAGGCTGATGTTCCAAAGAATGCTGCCCCCACCCAGTTCCTCCTGCTTTATCCTTCCCTCTGAACTGCAGAAGGCCCTGGATGATTCAGCACTTGTAGTGTTGATTTGTCCCAAGCCAGACAGCATGGCGAGCTGAGTGGTAAAGATGGACCGAGTATGTTCCTAAGAGAGTAGCTTGGCTGGTCCACTGTGGGAGTCTGGAGGTCGGAATGCTGTGGCTGTAGCCTCTTCCGGAAGTCCAGGAAGACTTTGGAGGTCTTACTCTAGGTTGGGCACCATTCTAGCAAACTGGTCCTATGTACATTCCCCCCCCCCCCACACACACACACACAATTCATGGAATTGTGGCAGGGACGGGACTCGAACCAGGGACAGACTGAGCCTCATGACTCCAGAGCGCGGAGACTAGAGCGGTATGCCACCACCGGCTGGCTATTTATTTATTTATTTAAAGACAGGGTTTGTGTAGCTGGAATTAGCCTCACACTAGCTAAGGGTGTCCTTGAATTTCTAATTCTCTTCTCTCTCCCCCTGACCTCCCAAGTGCTGGGATTATAGGTGTGTGACACTGTGCTGCCTAGTTGTTATGTCAACTTGATAGAGGCTAGAATCATTTTGGAAGAAGGAACCTCAATTGAGAAAATGCCACCACCAGACTAGCCTATGACAAGCCTGTGGTTCATTATCTTGCTTGATTATTGACATGGTGGGTCATCCCTCAGTGGATGGTGCCACTCTAGGACTGGTGGCCCTGGGTGCTATGGAAAAGCTGAGTGAACCGTGGGGAGCAAGCCAGGAAGCAGCATTCCTTCATGGCCTCCATCAGTTCCTGTGTCCAGCTTCTTGTTACTGCCCTGACTTCCCTGAATGATGGTCTTCAAGTTGTAAAATGAAACCAACCCATTTTCCTCCCAAGTTGCTTCGGGGTCATGGTGTTTATCACATGATAAACTAAGAGAGCTGCCAAGTTTGATGACCTGAATTCAGTCCTCAGGACCCACATGGTAGGAGAGAAGTGACTCTCTCAAGTTGTTTGTCAGCTCTTAAGAGGGCCACCATGCCTGGTTTGTGTGGTGTTGAGGATTAAACCCAGAGCTTTGTATATTCTAAGCAAGTGTTCCGAGTACCAGAGTTGTAGCCTCAGTCCCTGTGTTCCTCTCTTGAGACCTACTTCCTGTATCGTGCCACTGGGGGAACCTAAAGGAGACAGACACACTGAGAATATTGTAGAACTGTCCAGGTATGAGATAGGATTCTGTGCTCTCTTGTGTTGGGGCTCAGTGTTCTTGGCATCTAACGTGGTATTTGTACGTGGTGGTGCATGCCCCGACCAGTGGGTAAGACACAAGAGCACTTAAGGTTTAGGATATCATGGCAGGTAGCAGGGAACGTCTCAGAATAGAATTTTTCTGCTGTGTATGTTTCATGGAGGAACCTGGACAGGATTGAGCCTCAATCAAAAAGAGAAGTGTGCAAGCAAAAATGGGAATAACACCGGATGGAGTCTGGATCGAGAGATCAGACCACTCTGGCCACCTAGATCAGTGGTTAGCTACCTTCGCCATATAGCCATCTGCCCTGAAAAGTACTGAGGTCTGGGCCAGCTTCACCCCAACGTTGATCAAGATGTTACCTGGGTGTGGGGTTCTCATAAAAGTCTTTTTGTCTTATTTATTTACTTGGGTGGAGGGACATATGCCGTACTGTTATTGTGGCAGTTGGAGGGCAAATTGAGGGGGTCATTTCTCTCCTTCCACTGTGTGGGTCCTGGGGACTGAGCTCAGGTCATCAACCTTGGCAGTTAGCACATCTACCTGCTAGGCCATCTTGCTGGCTCCCTGCTCTCTTTTTAAATAATTCTTCTTTCTTCTTCTTCTTCTTCTTCTTCTTCTTCTTCTTCTTCTTCTTCTTCTTCTTCTTCTTCTTCTTCTTCTTCTTCTCTCCTCTTCTTCCTCTTCCTCTTCCTCTTCCTCTTCCTCTTCCTCTTCTTCTTCAGATTTATTTATTTTATTTAAGTGAGTACATGATTGCTTCTTTCAGACACACCAAAAAGAGGGCATCGGATCCCATTACAGATGGTTGTGAGCCACCATGTGGTTGCTGGGAATTGAACTCAGGACTTCTGGAAGATAAGAAGTCCCTCATTTAACCAAGAAGTAGTGGCGCACATCTTTAATCCCAGCACTCAGCAGGCAGATCTCTATAAGTTTGAGGCCAGCCTGGTCTACAGAACAAGTTCCAGGACAGCCAAGGCTACATGGAAACTCTGTCTAAAAACAACAACAACAACAAAAAAGACCCTCATTTACTTCCATGTTTTTGGAGTTTTTTGTTGTTGTTATTGTTTTGTTTTGCGACAGCATCTCACTGTGTAGCCCTGGCTGTCCTGGGACTCACTATGTAGATCAGGCTGGCCTTGAACTAAGAGATTCACCTGCCCCTGCCTCACAAATGCTGGGACCAAAGGTGTGTGCCACCACTGCCCAGAAAAATAAATCTTAAAAGCAACAATAACAATAACAACAACAATAAAATCTTGTCAAAGACCATGCTGGGGAAGTCAGGTCCTACAATTTGCTACAATTGGGAATTTGCTACAATTGTTTTGTTAAATGGACATGTTGTCAAACTGCCTTTTAAATATATGTTTATGACCTATAGTTAAGTGTTGCTCTTACCCTTGGTCAGAGAATTTCTGTTTACAGTGTCAAATATCAATGCAGAGTCAAAACTGATCAAAATGTTAAGAATAAGTAACTGTTTAGTGTCCTAAACAGGACATCCATAGCAATCCCTTTAAGTATCAGAGAACATCGTGGAAGCAAAAGAATCTAAGAGGCAGAGGATGAGGAGTGCTACAGAACACTGTCTTCTGGACATGAGATGACTGTTGCAACCATAAATTCATAGCAGCAATGCCTACCAGACCACCAGCATTCTATCATGAATGGGGTAGGGGATCATGAGGCCCCACCCACCCCTGAGGAGCTGGGCCAGTCAATGGTTGCTGGGCAAGGAGAATTCATATTCCTGGTTGATGTAGCTCTTGTTAATATATTCTTGCTCAAGTAAATTACACCCTACTATGGCCTTGTAAGCACACCTAGTTAAATGTAGTGGGCACACACACACACACACCATATTGGATATGGAAGTGTACACCTTTAGTGTCATCACTTGAGAGAAGCAGAGGCAGGAGATCTCTGAGTTTGAGACCAGCCTGGTCTATATACTGAGTTCCCAGCTAGTCAGGGCTATAAATAGAGAGATCCTGTCTCAAAAAACCAAAAAAAAAAAAAAAATTGTACATAAATTATTATCTGTGCATGAATGTTTTGCCTACATGTACACATGTTCATGCCTGGTGTCTGTAGAGTTCAGAAGTCATCAGATCTCCTGGAACTGGAATTATGGATGGCTGTGAGCCACTATATAGATGCTGGGAACTGAACCCAGGTTCCCTGCAAGAGGACAATTGTTCTTAACCTCTGAGCTATCTCTCCAGATCATGGCACGTTTATAATACCAGATCTGAATTCTCTTCTGTAGAGCAAGCTTCGAATCCAGTCAGAAAGGAGTTGGTTTTGCCCCTAGCAGCCATGACACTATTACACCAATGAGATTTGTACCTTCCGGCACCACAGAAACTCACTGGCTTGGAAGCAGTCTCATGCTCAGTTCCGTGATTTCTCTATGTCCTTCAGCCAAAGTGTTTGGTGTGTTTAACAGGTTTGGATGTTCTTTTTTTTTTTTTTTTTTTTTTTGGTTTTTTCGAGACAGAGTTTCTCTGTGTAGTCCTAGCTGTCCTGGAACTCACTCCGTAGACCAGGCTGGCCTCGAACTCAGAAATCCGCCTGCCTCTGCCTCCCAAGTGCTGGGATTAAAGGCGTGCGTGCGCCACCACCGCCCGGCGGTTTGGATGTTCTTAAAAGCCTCGAGGCTGCTAGGATTATGTCTGGCATAAAGTGATGATTCTCAGGGGTTTACTTATACCAGGTTAAAAAAATGCATATTGTCTCCAGCACTCTGGGAAGCAGAGGCAGGTAGATCTCTGTGAGTTCAAGGCTCGTCTGGCCTACAGAGCAAGTTCCAAGACAGCCATAGCTACACAGAGAAACACTGACTTGAAAAAAAAAAAACAAACACACTGTCAAAGTCCGTGCTCCCCAAGTTTATGCTCACAAAGTTGCATTTCTAGCAACTAATGCACCAGCAGATCCTTTTGTAGACGTTTCCATGACCTTGGTGGTAAATGATAAGGTACCTCAGGGGCGTAAGAGCAACAGGTCCTACACTGGGAGGGCCATTGGCACAGAGCCACCAATTAAGAAGGCATCAATCAGTCCTGTGTGGTGGTACACTCTTTCAATCCCACTGCGTAGGGAGCCAGCCTGGTCTACATAGCAAATACCAGGCCACTGAGGGCTACACACACACACACACACACACACACACACACACACACACACACTTTTGTTTCCCAGGAAGTTGTACCAACAACTGGGTCACTTCTAGAAGAAGAACCAGTTGACCACTATTAAGGAAAAGAGCTTATTCTGGGCAGCTTGCCCGAGAGATATTCTATGCCCCAAATCTTCTAGTGTCAGAGCTGGCAAGCAGGATGTTTAAAAGGCAGCCTGATGTTGTGTGACAAAAGTTTTCTTAGGGGGACAAAACACTCATCTACTCACCCCAGATAGGGAAGCCATGGCAGACCAAAGTACGGATACCAGCAAAGTCCAACTCGGTTGAGTTTTATTGGGGTTACTTACAGGAATATGGGTGAAAGGTTATTTACAGAAGCAGAAATGACTCAAAGACAGCTGCATTACGAGAGCCACCCCAGCATGGGTACCAGCTCACAAAGCTGGAACCTGGAGCACACTGAACAGCCAATAGGCAGCTTGGGAGGTTGAAGAGTATCCACTCTAGGTGCCTCAGTTGGTCTAAACCTGAATCTGGTCAGTTTCAGGGAGTTCCTGAAGCTGATTTGTTGTGTATTTACCTCCCCTCAGGATGGAATGTTTCGATCTAGGAGGAGTCGACTACCAGACACTGTGTGGCCACTAGCCTACGTAGTGATGGAGCTAGAGGGACAAGCTGATGGAGGGGGTTGCTCCTATGCTCTGGCCCTCTCTGTAGTGTATGGCCTTTAGCCTGGGGTGAGGGACCCCTTTGCCTAGCTAGCAGTCAGGAAGGGGAGATGTCAAGTGAGGGAGTCAAGCTCAGGATCACTGGGCTGAGGGCGGGGCATGTGAGCCCACGTGTGTTTGGCTCATACTCTTCATGAAAAGCACTTCTTATCGTGCTTCATGGCATCCTGTATTCTTCTAGGCTGCCTTGTCACAAATCTCCGCCTGGTCACTGACACTGTACAGACCCTCAGTCTTTCTAGCCTCTATTTCTGCATCTGGTCTCAGGTACTGGATCCAACCCTTAGGCACAAACCAACCCAAATTTTGTATCCCATTTCTTACCAGGATGGTAAACTTCGTGGACACCTGCCAGCCAGCACACACCGGCGGCGCTATCTCCTTGCTGGGGTCTGAATACCACATCTTGGTGATACAATGTTCTTGTTGAGTAGGATCAGAGTCTGGAATGCATATTCAATGATTGAGGTTCTCGGTGGGGCTGGCTCTCACCAGCCCACATCTTTTGTATCTCTTCCTCCAGGATGAGCAAAAATGTGTAGAGACGGTGGAACTTGGGAGCTACGAGAAGTGCCAGGACCTTCGCGCTCTCCTCAAGCGGAAACACCGCTTTATCCTGCTGCGATCACCAGGGAACAAGGTAGGGGCAATCTTGAAGGCTGCCTTCTCCCTCAAAGCCAGGATCTACTGGGGTAAAGACAGACTGGGCTCAGATAGGGGACAGCTATGAATGAGGCTCTACCTCATCAGGCCTTCAGGACCCTGACGAAGTCTGGAGTAGAAGTGAGAATATGGCATTCCCGCCATCCTTCCCTTCAGGCTTCTCTTGGGCCCAGACGTAGGAAACCTATTGCCTAGCTTTCCTTCCTTTGTGATTTCCTTCCTTGCTCAAGACTCTGTCCCTTGGGTGCAGGTGAAATTTACTGTTTGTACCCACTTACAATTTTTAGTTTATTCTTATTTTATGTGTGTGAGTGTTTTGCCTACACACCACAAGCATGCCTGGTGCCTGCAGAGACTATGTTGTCATAGCCCTGGAACAGGAGTTACAGATGGTTGTGAGCTACCCTGTGGGTGCTGGGAATCAAACCCCGGTCCTCTGCAAGGGCAGCCAGTGGCGCTCTCTTCCACTGAGCATCTCCCAGCCCTCCAACCACTTTTCCCTGGAGGAAGTCAGTCAGCTGGGTGTTGACACGTGCAGTTTCATGGATGTCGGGAGGGAGCTCAGATGTGACCCTGGTCAAAGTGCACAGTACCAGCTCCTGCCACACCTTGCCCGAACCTCTCCACATCATGGGGAGCCTATCAGAGTAAACCTTCATCAAAGCTGGGTGAGGGGAACAGGCCTGGTCTGGGCCTACTACAACCATGTTATTTCCCTTCCAGTTTTAAAGTTAGGAGCCCCTCCCATTCTGCAGGCATTTTCTATGAATTTTTGAAGCATTTTCTCCATTTCTTAACATTTATGCCTTGATTTCTTTCTCTGTGTGACCAAGGAGCACCACAAGTCACAGGGAAGTGGACTAGCCTGACCCTGGCATGTCTGCTGTAGGGTGCTAAGTGGCACCAGTGGCTCTGGTAACAGAAACCAGTCAGAAAGATATGAGGTTGGGGTCTGGGCTCAAAGTAACTTCACATTAACATAAAGCAACAGGACACAAATAGAAATTATCTTTCTTGTTTTGGTTTGGTATGTTTTTTTTTGATTTTCAAGACAGAGAGTTTCTCTTTGCAGTCCTGGCTATCCTGGAACTCACTCTGTAGACCAAGCTGGACTTGAACTCAGAGATTCCTCTGCCTCTGCCTCCCAAGTGCTGATATTAAAGGCATGTGCCACCAACACCAGCCTCATGAATAAAAATTATTTAATGAAAGCAAAAAAAAAAAAAAAGTTGGGAGCCTAGTCTTCAGTGGTCCCTGTGGTCCTAGATGCTGGAAGAGGTTACAGTTCTTTAATCCTTAGTCTGTGCTACCCAAGTGTATATGTCACCAAGACAGGAGCACAAGGTTGGGCCCAGGTTTATCTGATATCTGTGGCACAGGGTACTTTGAGGACAAGAGAATGGTCTGTCTTTCCTCCAAACCTTTCCTTATCCTGGAGACCTGCTGCTCTTCTGACCAGGTACAAAGTATGCATGTGTTTGAGAGGCACAGAGTACATGGAACACAAAGGTTAGTGCCTTTGTCTGCCGTTCAAGTGCACTGCCTTATGTGTAGATATCAGTTGGCATGTCAGGGTCATTGTGTGTGTGTGTGTCTTCTGTGAATGTAGGGTGACAGGAGACCTGGCTTCTTTGTCTTCTACCCATGTCACCTACTTTGCCAGCTCTGAGAATCAGATAGTTATGTGCTAGGTGGGTCACCCAGTTTGGGTAGGACAACCCCTTCATAGAAGCCTGTTTATACAGCTGCCCTCTCAGCCTCTGTGGTAACAGCCTCCTCCCCCCTCCCCCCACCACACCCTTTAGCCCTTCCAAGAGTTGAGATTGATTATGGGTGACTGGAAACATGGGCTGGAGCCAGTGGTGATGGTCACAGAGACGAAAGATACAACCAGGGTCCTGCTCAAGGGCCCTTGATCTTCATCATACCACACTACAGTGGGGCTCCCCAGAGGCCCTGCAAATCCTCTGCCTGTGCCTGCTTTTCCCATCGCCCTGGGTGTTCCCCAACTTCCTTGTGGCCTCTAGCTGGCCAGGAGGTCATGTGACCCTGGCTGTCTGGTCCTGAGGCTGCCTTTTTTTTTCTCTCTAATCAAATAAACAAAGACTCCAGTGTCTTGTGTGCCCCACTCCCCCCTGCTGCTATATCCCCACGCCCCTGTCCATGAGGTCACAGACAGTGGCTGCCAGGAAGCAGGGTGGCCACTGCTGGGCCCTGCTGCCCTGCTGGTCTCAGCCAGCTTGGTCCTTTCCTCTTTCCGGCCTCCTCTTCCCCTCCCCCCTTTTCCTCTCTGCCTTTCTGCCCTTCCCCCTTTCCCAGGACTTGGCTGCCTGTTCTGCAGCCATTCTTATTAACCATAGATTCTCCTGTTAAGCCTATGTTCTTAGAACTTCTTCAGAGGGCTTGTAGCAAGAAGCTGTAGCCTGAGCCCATCAGGCATAGCTTCTTAGTGTTCGTTCTAATTGTTCCCGTGACAGTCATCTCTGTGGAATGCCGAGCTCATTGAGGAAGGATTACACAGACTTTATAGTAGAACTGGATCCCCACAACCTTGTGTTCTCACATCCTGGTGAACCCGATGGTCAGTCCAGTAGGTTTTTTCTGAGGCTGTATCTCTCCTAGGGAGCCAACACCCTTCCCTAAGAGCTTATGCCTGGTGGACCGGGCCTGTAGGGAAGGGAAATCTAGTCTAGTGGTTCTGTTCCCGGCCCTTTGAGGCCAGAGTTATAAAGAGAGAACTCAGCACCGTAGGCTTCCAATCCTGCAGCTACTGTGTGTTTCTCAGCTCCGAAATGCCAGTCTGTACCAAGGAGGGAGCCCCATTGACTCAGAACCCCTAACAGGTGCAGCTTCAGGGGTCACAGGGCTGGCCTAGCTGCCTAGCACATCACAGGATTGAGTGGCCTTTGTAGCTAGCTCCCCAGTATGTAGTTTGGTCTCTCCCTGAGCCCCTGCAGCCCTGAAGGCTAGGCCGAGAGGGAGTTGCCAAGGTGCCCTAGGGTTTTTGACTTAACTGTAGATCTGCTGCCAGGATCTAATTATGCCTGGCCATGCAAATGAGCATTTGGCTGTGGCTGGCATGGAGGGGGACCTAGGGCCCTGTATGAGGAGGAGGTAGTGCTGCCAGGAGGAAGTTATATAATGAGGGTACTAAGGGGACCAGGCCAAGTGCACTGTACGACGGTATTACATAACTGACTGGTGGAGTGGCAGGAGGTGCTATCTAATACCAAGGTGGGGATGGGCAAGCTGGCCACACCAACAGAGAACTAGGGCGTCTTGAGGTCAGAGAGTAGGCAGTGGCCCAGGAACAGACCGAGGGAAGGAACCTAGGGCCAGTTCATTCATGTATTGTCTCATTCACCCACTAACTAGTTATTGAACACCTACTGTGCGCCTTAGTTCTGATCATGTTTAATTGCTTTGTAGTAAAACATGTTATCCCATTTGACAGATCAGGAAAGTAAGACTGCAGGTGAAGGCTGCGTTACTATGTGCTATGAGGACTCATTCTGGTCAGCTCCAGATTTAGTTCTTTAGGTACTTTTTATTTTTTTTAAAAGACAGTGGAATATTTACAAGCTGGCCTCAAGCTTCTGACCCACCTGCCTCTACCTCCCAACGGCTGGGATTACAGGCATGCACAGTATCACCTGTCTGTGGTACTAGGGTTGAAGGCAGGGCTTGGTGCTTGCTCTGCAAGCTCTCCACCAATAACCAAGCTACATCCATCCCCAGCCCTAGAGAAATCTTTTGAAAACAGTTTTGTTGCTGGGGAGATGGCTCGGTAGTAAAGTGTTTTCTATGGTGTATACAAGAATTCAGATCCCTAATAAGCCTGTAAAAACCAGGCGGCTGTGATGCTCTGCCTGTAATCTGCGTGGGAGGCAGAGACGTGGAATCCCTAAAGCAAGCCAGTTAGCCAGATCAACCAAAATGGTGAGCTCTGAATTCTATAAGAGACCCTACAGCCAGTACATAAGGCAGAGAGTAAACTAGGAAGATGCTGGATCTCAGGCCTCAAATCAACTTTACACACATACACAGACAGACACAGACACACACAGACACACACACAGACACACACACAGACACACACACACACACACACACACACACACACACACAGATACATCAAGACCCATGTGAGCATGCAGTACACAAAACTATTTATTGAACACCTACTATGTGCCTTAGTTTTGATCATGTTTAATTGCTTCGTAGTAAAACATGTTATCCCATTTTACAGATCAGAAAAAAAAAAAAAAAAAGACAACTATCTATGATCAAACACACAGACTAAAACAAAACAAAACAGGGCTTCACTATGTAGCCACAGCCCTTGGCTGGCCTGAAACTCTATGTAGACGAGTGGCTTCAGATTCAGAGATCTACATGCCTCTGTGTCTACCTTTTGAATGCTGGGATTAAAGACATGCTCCACCATTCCTGACTAATATTTCCTTAACTATTTTGAGCAAATAGTTCAGAGGCATTAAATTCACTCTTAAGGAAGTTCCATCTCAACCACCCTTCTTCAGAAGTCTTAAAACTTATGAAACTGCAGCCAAAATTCATTAAATCCTGGCTTCCATTTTTTCTTCTTCTGGCCCTGGGCAGTCACCGATCTACCTTCTGGCTCTGGTTTTGGCTTTTCCAGGTGCCATGTGGGGGTAGGGGGGCAGTCAGTCTCCAGCTTCTTGTGTTTATTACATCCTACATGATATTATTTATTTATCTTACCCTGAGACAGTCTTATGAAGCAAGACCATACCGGAACCCTTTCTACAGAGCAAGGCTGATTCCCTGCAAGTCCCTGGAAGCTGCAGTGTGGAGGGCTGCAGGGTGGAGGGGGCCTTTCTTGATGTATGCGCTCCCTACTTAAGCCTAATGTCAGAATGCTCTGGGGCATTTAGCTACACTTTGGAATCTGGGTTGGAATGCTTCCTAAAGACCCGAAATGTGAATCCTAAAAATATCTGCCATCCTCCCTGCCTGTCTCTCACAGGTCAGTGACATCAAATTCCAAGCCCCCAGTGGGGAAGAAAAGGAATCCTGGATCAAAGCTCTCAATGAAGGGATCAACAGGGCAAGAACAAGGCTTTTGATGAGGTATGGGGTGTGGCTCTCTGGACGGTTCTTTGTTTCTGATCCAGCAGTCTAGGAGAAGACTGTGCCCACTTCTCTCCAAACTACCCCTCAGTTCTGTCGTTGCTTCAAACATGGGGACATACTTCATTTAATCTCCTGAAAGACCTTCAAAGTGGGTGCTAACGTCCAGTTTCTACCAGTGAAACCGAGGCCCGAGTAAATGAAGTAATTTTTTTTTTTTTTTAAGATGGTCACACTGTGTAGCCCCTGAAAAGCTAAGACAGAATTTCATCTTATGCATTCTGGCCTGGAACTCAACTTTGTAGCCAAAGATGACCTTGAACTTCTAATTCTCCTGCCTCCACTCCCCAAATGCTAGGATTACAGGCCTATGCCACCAAGCCTGGTATTATGAGGTGCTGTAGACTGAAGCAGGACTCCTTGCCTGCTAGACAAGCCCTGTACCAGCTGGGTCACATTCCCATCCCTTAAGTAATTTGTTTTAAATTAAAAAGCACACAGGCTGGGAACATAACTGTGGTTGAGCATCTGCGCAGAGTCTTGGGCTCAGTCACCCACATTGAAGGGGAGTCAAAAGCACGTAGGTAGTGGGTAGACCATACCTGGCTGCACCACATATTCTTATAGCCCAGCCTCAGTGGGTAAACAGTAGCAGTGTGGCAGTCTTGAACCAGGAGGACTGGGGGTGAGTTTAGGGGTTAAAGGTGTCTGCCATCACTATCCAGCCCATCAACTCCTTCTTCAGTAGGTTTCCCTGACTGTCTGCAATAAACTTCCATTCGTGAGGCTCCTGTGCTGTACTGGGAACTATGGCAACACTGACTTTAAAAGTGAGGCTTGGAGTGAGTGGCTAGGGTGTCCTGTCAGGCCAGGGTTTCCTAGGAAGGATCTGCCTGTGACATCACAGGTCCATAGCTGTTTGGGTTAAAATGTATTTTAAGAACAACTTGGATGGCAGGACATAAATCTTGAGTGGAACCTCCTTCCCCATCAGGTCTCCTGGCTCCTGCCTTGTGAGTCCTGTGTTCACCGAAGTCACTGAACTAGGCTCTCAGCCTTTCACTTTATGAGAAAAGTTCCTATGTGGGAGAAGAGATGGTGGGCCACATCGTGAGTGCTAGAGAGGTCACAGAAGAAGCCATGATGGCCTCAGAGGCAGTTTTGGCAGGTTCCCTCTGCTTCCCAGCAGATCATAGGAGCAGGCAGTTCCAGAATTCAGAGTCCAGCTCTCCTCCACAAAGTCAGGCCCAGCCATAGAGGCCCTGCCCTTTGCTGGCCTGGGCATGGCCTTGGGAGAATAAGAGAAGCTAGGGTAAGACCTAATGTATCCTAGGTATCAGAGGATCATGATCTGCTGCCCCCTCCTGCTCTGCTGTTCCAGCTGAGCCCCAAATAGCCTCAGGGCTGCTCATGTTTGGGCAGGAAGACTGAGCTGAAGAGAATAGCTGTGGAGAATGAGGATGCTTCAAAGAAGCACCCATGACAGTGCAGATAGGGAGAACAGAGGGAGCGCCCATGATGGTGCAGACAGAACAGAGGGAGCACCCATGATAGTGCAGACAGAACAGAGGGAGCACCCATGATGGTGCAGACAGAACAGAGGGAGCACCTATGACAGTATAGACAGAGAGGAGAGGTTCCCAATACAGAGGCACATGGAGGGGGGAGGTGCTGGGCCTTCTGAGTGAGGATGTGAGGTGCAGACCTTGACTCTGAGTCTGGACCCAGCAGGTGTTTCCTACTCTTCCAAGACCTGTCAGGGACTCACCTGCTTTTTACTCCTTCCCAGGTAAAAGTAGACAAGACTTGTGCCCTAGAGCATGTGACACGGAACCGGTACGTGGGGGTCAGCGGCGACGGCCACCAACAAGAATCCATTTAAAGGAGGTAAGGCCTTCCCTCAACTTCAGTAATGGGAAGTCAGCTGAGCCTGGTATTCCAGGCCCTTAGGGTGGCCATCAACACTCAGGGCTAACCTGGAGTTGGGGCTTACTAAGTGGTATGTGTGTAGGAAGGACAATAGAGATGTCTGGGCCCTTTCTCACTTGTGGTTCACACGGGCACCTTGAACAGGCTTGCGGGGGATAGTACCTGTGACTTAGAGATGAACTTCCAGCAGGAAAACGGTCCTGCTCCTCCTAGTTAGCTGTGATTAGTTCAGTGGTAGAAATAAGTCCAGGAAATCCGGGCAGGAGGGACCGTGGAGGAGTAACTGGGTTTTAAGCAGACACTAGCTTAAAATCCCACAGCTCTGGTTTCAGTTGACAGATGGAAGTGAGAGGGACTCTTGCTGGAGGAATTGGTGTGAGTTGAGGCACCGGGCATAACAGTTTAGATGTGGGAGGGGCTCAGTTGGTTTATGGATTAAGCTGGGGTTAAGGAGGAGGAATTATGGAGCTTACGAGGCAGGGTTGGGATATGATCGGAGAGATGTTTCAGGATCAGCTTGAGGTCTTAGTAGGGTGGATTTGGGTTGAAAGAATGTGCGGGGTTCTGAAATGAAGGAAGAGGGATCCCAGGCTCTGCCAGAGTTTGAAAGGGAAGAGAACTGAATGGTAATACACAGCAGGAAGCAAAAGATGTCACGGGGCTGCATATATATGGGCAGTTTGGGAGAAGGTATGGGAAGGGGAAGGGATAAGAAGTAGCCTCTAAAAGACTAGTAGAACTGATGATGAGGAAGACTTTAAGGGCCAGGAAAAATCCTCAGCAAATAAGACATTTCAGGGCTGCCAGCAATGGCTACTGCAGAAGAGAAGGCTTTTTAAAAGGGAGAGGTCTGGTGGCCAGGACAGAGTCCTTCAAGCAGAGCAAGAAGAAACAAGTGGACTTGAGGTGACTTGGGTCTCACCTCAGGACTCAGGGGCATCAACACAGGCCCTGGTGCCACAGTAGCAAGGGAAGGTCTGAGGCGTGGTAAGTGGCCACACTTCAGCATAGTGTCAAAGGGGTCAGTTTAGGGTTATCATGGAGTACAGAGCCTCAGGGACCCCCAAAGTAGGGGCCTATAGGCAGAAGAACACAGGGTGGTTTGAAGGTTTGTCCTTGTGATATTAGATAGCTTGTTCTTATCTGTCAGCTGAGAGAGGAGTCACAGAGATACTGAAAAGGGCTATTCACAGGAGGATGTAGGGTAAGTTCAAATCCAGCCTTGGAGAAGAGCTCTGTGGGAACTTAGGGAGGAATCTGCCTCAGTAGCTGTTCCAGATGTTGAGTAGACCATGTGGTGTGTGTAAAAGGGTATGAGGGTCTCAGCCAGGACTCCACTCACCCCACCCCCATCAACATCTGAGGGACCTTGGAAGAGACTTCTTGCTTAGCCTTACTTCATGACTTCTGAGGCTCCCTGGGAAGGTCCAAGAATCAGGCAAAGTCAAGGCTAAAAGACTGGTCAGAGGTCTCTAGGCAAGCAGAAGTAGGTGAAGTACGCAGTTTGGGGGATGACGCAGTAGCCATCCAAGATGACATCTGGATACTACCCCCACACCAGGTAGCCAGTGCATCTTCTGATGGGCTTTCACGGCTGGACCTCGATGTCCCAGACAGTGGACCACCAGTGTTTGCTCCTCTCAGTGACATCAGTGAAGACCAGCCCCAGGAGCCACCTCGGGCCCTCATGCCTCCTGTCAAGCCTTCCCCAGTACCAGAGACCTCTGGAGCTGAGGACAGCAAGGAGACTCCTACAGGAGACAGAGCCCAAACCCCTGACTCATCAAGCTCTGAGGCCAATCCTGAGAGCCAAGAGGATGCAGAGACCCCAGCCAAGGAGGACAGTGACTTTAAGAAGCTCCCCAATAGCACCTTGTCTGAGAAACTGAAGGTGAGCTGGGAGAACCCCAGCTCAGAGGAGCCTTCTGCTCCTGAGAGTGCACAGTTGTCCTCTTCAGAGACTCCAGAGGCTGCCCCCAAGGAGAGCAAAAAGCCCCCTGCACCTCCTCCTAAGATCCTGTCAGAGAAGATGAAGGCCTGTATGAGTGGGGTAGATGTTTCTGGTCCATCCCAGAGTTCTGAGGCCCCTGAGACCACTTCCCCAGGCCCAACACAGGTGTCTGTGAATGGCATGGATGACGGCCCTGAGTCTGCCTTACAGGCCGTGGGCACCCCTGGACCTGCCTCAGAGGATGCGACGGCGGCATCCTCAGCGCCGCCCTGCTGTGACTTGCCATCCCAGTTTCATCCTCGCTCCTCTTCCCTTGGGGACCTACTCAGAGAAAGCCCTCAGCACCCAAGGCTGCCTAAGGAAAAGTTGTATCGCGCCCAGCTGGAAGTCAAGGTGGCTTCAAAGCAGACAGAGAAATTGTTGAACCAGGTGCTGGGCAGCGAACCGCCACCTGTGTGTGCCGAGTCGTTGCTAAGCCAGGCTGTAGAGCAACTGAGGCAGGCAACCCAGGTCCTGCAGGAAATGAGGGATTTGGGAGAGCTGAACCAAGAAACCCCTGGGCTGATGCAGAAAAGGAAGGAGCTGGTGACTCTCTACAGGAGAAGTGCACCCTAGCCCTGCTGAGCCCCAGGCACAAACTCCCTCCCCACCCACCCCCACCCCACCCCACCCCAAGTACCTGCATCTGTCACTGTCCAACCTTGCTAAGGAATGAGCTACAGCTCAGGCTGTACCCACTGGGTACATCAAGTTTGCCCAGGACTTAAGGCTCCTGATGTTTTTTCTACTCTACCTTGGCCTGGGGCTATCTGTCTGGCTCCCTGTTCTGGCCTCTTCTCTAGGCTCTGGGCTTGGGATGGAGCACCGTCCCGTGGTCTCCGTGGTTGATGCAGACTGCCCCAGGGCTTTGGCACCATGCTTGGAGTTTCCAGGATGGCACTGGCTCTGTTCTCACCCCCAACAGTTTACATTCCTGATTTCCGGGTAGAGCACAGCTGAGCCGCCGGAGGCTCCCATCTTCGGGTCTTTGGGCAGCTTCCCACCAGCCACACCCACGTATGAGGAACTGGAGGGGCCTTGGGTCCAGGCTGTAGTGAAATGTGACATCTATCAGCTGAGTGAAATGTGGCCTTTAGCTGTAGCCTAAAGATGGACAAGGGTCTGGGTGAGGGAGCTATTTACTCTGGTTTGTTTCCCTTTCTGCAAACTGAGGGTCTTCTCCGAAGCATCCCGAGCCCTTTGGAGAGCTGTGATGCAAAGATCTCAAGGCTTCCAGGGAGAAAGAGGAACTCAGGCTTCCTGGTACAGTGTCTGCTTCTGGGCCAGCTTCTGTCCAGCCTTGCACATTCCTGAAGAGGAAAACTCTAGAGTGTCCTGTGCATCTGAAAAACCTGTATGAAGTTATCATTAATCAACCTCTAGAGGCCCTGCCCCCACCCCTGCCTTCCGTGCCTCCCAGATGGGATTTGTCTGAGTCTCTGTGGTTCATCCTCAGCCGGAACCGCTCTGATAATCCAATCCCTTCTCTTCACATGCTGGAGTCTGTGACTACAATCCACCTATAAGGCCCCTAAGTGGGCTGCCCCTCCTTTATTTCCTAGTGAGAGAAGTGTTTTCTCTCCTCTCCTTCCCTCCTCCCTTCCTCGTTGTCTCTGGCTCTCTGAGCTACCCTTGAGTCTCCAGCACACTGCAGCAGTCAACAGGACTGAGTCTGGAGCCTCGCTGTGGGAAGGAGCGGTCACAGGATCTGCCTTGAGGATTCTGCATGTGCACTTTGTTTACTGGAAGAGAAGGGAGGGTCCCAGCAACACGACGCTTTTCCACTCACCCCGTTCCCAGCTGCCAGTTGTGCCCACCAAGGCCTGCCAACCAGTGCAGGTTGATGCCTTCATTATTGTACTGTCCCTTTCTAGCTGTGGGTAGCAGGCAGGGACAGAATAAACAGCAGTGTCTTGACCCACGAGCTGCCCCCCACCCCCACTGTTAGCCTCAAACCAGACTCCTTGGGCTCCTACGCCAGCCTGCCTTTCCCTCTATCTTCTGTACAAGAGCAAGAATGTCCTCAGGTGTTCAGTCCTGATCCCCTGCCATCTTCCCTGGGGAACAATCATCCTCTACAGCAACAAGGGTGCTGTACTTCTGCAAGTCACCTGCTACCAGGAATTAGAGCCTATCTGTGCTGTCAAGTGACTAGTGGGACAGGTAGTTCTGGGTTACTGCCTTAGTAGCCAATGCCATTGGTTCCTATGCTGATGGGGTGGAGGAGGGATGGGGACGACACAGGACTGCTTCCCTACCACCATGGAAGGAGGCATCCAGTGTCTTCTGCTTAGGATCCACCTTTCTTGAAATTTGGCAATAAATCTCATTTTATGGAACTTCTCTGCCCCAGGCCTGTATGTTGTTACGGGAGCCTGAGGCTGGACCCCAGGGAGTAAAGGACTTGTGGCAGTTGGCCAGTGGTATCACCAGCCTTCCAAACTCCTTTCCAAAAAGGTAGTTCTCATGGTTCTTAGTCAATGTAGGCTGGGCAGTAGTGATGCACGCCTTATATCCTAGCACTCAGGAGGCAGAGGCAGGTGGATCTCTTGAGTTCTAGGCTAGCCTGAATTAGATTATACAGAGATAACAAAAGCAGATGTAAAGTCAGTATAATATTTGTATATTTGTTCAGGTCCTTCCTTCCTTCTTTCCTTCCTTCCTTCTTCCTTCCCTCCCTCCCCCCTCTTTCTTTCTTTTCTTTCTTACAAGATAGGGTCTCACCATGTAGTCCTGGTTGTTGTAGAACTCATATAGACTTGTAGACACAGAGAGCTGTAAGATCAGTTCAAACTGTATAGACCAGTGGGTTCAAACTCACAGAGGTATTCCTACCTCTGTCTCCCAAGTTGTGGGATTAAAGGCATCACAACCCAGTACTTATTTATTTTTTATTCTGTAGCCTTAGCTGGCCACACATTCATAGCAGTTCTCCTGCCTCAGTCTCCAGAGTGCTGGAATTAAAGGCATGTGCCACCACTGCCCAGTTTTTTGTGGTTTTGTTTTGTTTGAAACAGTTTCACTATATAATCCTGGGTGTCCTGGAACTGCCTATGTAGACCATGCTAGCCTGAAACTCAGAAATCTACCATCTTCTTCATCCTTGTTTTTAATTTGAGACAGAGAGAATCTTGATATTCGGATCCTCCTGCCTCAGGTTTCCAGCACTAAGGATATGGATATGTGTCACAGCTTTTTGTGTCCTAACCCCTTAGGCTTTTTAAAATTAACTCAGCCTGACCTTTAACTCTAGCTTAAGATGAATTTAAAGCCCTGGTCCTAGCTGGGCGGTGGTGGCGCACGCCTTTAATCTCAGCACTTGGGAGGCAGAGGCAGGCGGATTTCTGAGTTCGAGGCCAGCCTGGTCTACAGAGTGAGTTCCAGGACAGTCAGGGCTATACAGAGAAACCCTGTCTCGAAAAAACCAAAAAAAAAAAAAAAAAAAAAAAAAAGCCCTGGTCCTTATGTGTCCACCTCAGAAGTGTTAGAGTTACAAAAATGTGTGCCTAGATGACAGCCAGCCCCCTCTTATTAGTAATAAACCTCCTTTGAGTTGGTTTTGTCATGATTAAGCTGGAGTCTGGCGTGGTGGCCTATACCTTTGATCCCAGCACTTAGGAGGTAGAGGTAGGCTGATCTCTGAGTTTGAGGTCTACAAGGTGAGTTCCAGGACTTCCAGAAACCCTGTCTCAAACAAACAAAATAAGAAATTCCCAGCTGGAAGACTACATGGGTCCTAACAGGTTTTCTCAGGTTATCTCATCTAGAGATTCAGATCCTTGACATCTTGTGTCTCAGTGAAGATTTCTTTCTGGGGATTGAACCCATGGCCTTGAACAAGCTGTAAATATTCTTTCCAACATGGAGCTCCCACTATCAGTGTTTATTGTAATCATCCTGAGCAACAAGTCTGATTTTTTTTTTCCCTACTGTGTAATGTTTGTTTTTGATTGTTTTGTTTTTTCCTTTTATAAGTAACAAGTACTCTGGGAGGTATAGAAGACCAATCTTAGTATGTTGTATCTCGTTGCTTCAGTCCCCCAGTGTCTACCAACAATGCTTACTGAACAGATGTTTACATCAGTGATTCCAAAATGGTGGTTCTAGTTGTTTAACATCAGAGATTGGGTCCTGGTTAGGGGTGAACCTGGCCCACTGCAATCAAAGCCCCATTGACAGGAATACTCAGAAAAGCCTTGAGCTAGAGCTCAGGTCAGGCTGTCAGGATGTAAGTCCCACCCAGGAACTTGTCTGTGAAGCTCAACTTTAAGGGGGGGAATCTCATTTTCCTCACCCACAAAAGGAGATTGCAGTGATCTCCCCCTTGTGTGGGAAAGCACCACTGTGCTTGCCAAAGGTTGGCTCCTGTCTTCCCCTGTGAGTCTACTGGATAGACTCTGTGGCCAACAAAAACAGGAAGCACCTGACCTTGGATGTATGAACTGTGGCTGTGACCCTTGTGAATTTCCCTGCCACCAGCCTGTCATGTGACAGCCACATTTATAGGAGAGGAATCTCCTTACTGGTGGGAGTCTCTGTTTAACCCTGACCCAGGAACTAGCTTACTGGGATGTGTTGGTGGCCAACAACGGGCTAAGGAAGGATGTGGTAAGAACTTTCTTTCCCTCTGGTCTTAGGGCTGGAGGCCCATGCAGAAAAGGTGAGCCTTCCTGTAGAACACACTTTGCAGTCACCTCAGGCATCTGAAGGCCTGTGTGGCAAACCATGACTTAGTTGCTTTCACATAGAACCCAGCAACAAGACGAGGTCTCAGTGAGCAGGGGTGTTCTTGTCCCCTCTCCATGTCCACTCATGCTTGGGCTCTGGAAGCACCCTGTGTGTCTGGGGCCACTGTGTTTTTTGCCTCTCCTTCTCTCATGCCCAGTCAATTGGGCTGTCAAACAAACAAACAACAAACAAACAAACAAAAAAAAACATTAAAAAATCACTCTAGTCAAGGGCAGTGGTGGCATGCATCTTTAATCTTAGCATTTGGGTTACAGAGGCAGGTGGTTCTTTGAGTTTGAGGCCAGCCTGGTCTACAGAACTAGTTATATGACAGCCAGGACTACACAAACTCTGCCTCAAAACAGAAAACAAAAGACAACAACCAACCAACCAAAAACCAAACAAACAAAAAAAATCCCTCAAAAACAAAACAAAAAAACCAACAAACCCCCATGATTCTGGAAGAAACAGAGTCTAAAGAGAAAACAACAACAAACCAACAAATTTAGCTTTGGAAGTAAATGTACCTGGATTCAACCCCCAGGAATGGGCAGAGGACCCAGTTCAACCACACAGAGCTTGCCTAGCATAAATGAAGCCTTCATTCCATCCCTGGCACTAAATAAAACCCAGCCAGGTGGCACACTCTCTAATTCCAGTGCTCAGGAGGTGGAGACCGGGATCAGGACAAACTGCCTTGGTTCAAGGCAGACCCTCTATTTCTCCTGTGTGTGATGTGGACTGATTCTGTGGGATGCTATGTCCACTACAGAGTGCTTATATAAACACAGCACTGTAGCCTCACAGAGCACCTATGTTTGCTGAGCCTACGGAGTTGTTATCATCATAGAAACCTCAAGAGAAAGACAGCATTCAACCAACTTCACAGCCTATGACATTAAGAATTAAGCAATTTGCCTAGGAGACTGAAGTTACTATTAGAGCCAGGGGATAGGACTCTGGCAGGGCATCGCCTGAACCCACAACTGAGGGCTTCCTTCTAGCTCTCTAGAGGATCTGTGTTTCAGGTGGATATTCAGCCCAGACATTTGGGCTTGAGCCATCCCCATTTTCCACATCTGGAGGATGCCCTAAGGCCCCGCCTGGCTCTTCACCAGCAGGCCACGGGCAGAGTGTGCTGCGGGCTCATAGGCCTTCCCTTATAAGGGCAACAACTTAGCTGTGATGAAACCTCATGGTCTCCCAGCTGGGTGGGCGGGGGAAGGGAAATGACTGAGGCTCCAAGGGCTACAGCTGTGAGCCCTGAGCCTCTGCAGGAACCCACCCACAAGCCTCTCTGGTCCCCATCCTGTGTCAGCTGCTCAGAGTGGGGCTTTCCAGAAAGTCCCACTGGTTGGACTGGGGAGGAGAGGAGGGTCCAGGCAAGGCCTGGGAGGCTGGGAGTGGGAGAGAGGATTGGCTCAGAAGGAACAGAGTAAAGTGGAGTAACACGACCTCTCTGGAAGCAGAAAGGTGGGGTCTGGACCCCAGGTTTTAGGCCTGGATGACTGCAGCCCACTGATAATGATCAAGTTTGTTAAACCCTCTGAATGTCTGGAGAAGGGCTCAGGGAGGCTCCTAAGCAGGAAAGGGGTGGGAATGGGTCAGTTAGTGACAGTATCTCCCTGTATTGCTCATGAAGTTCATGTCCCCAGAATTTACCAGCCCACTGTACAGCTGAGAAACCAATCATGGAATCGCAGGATACACAGATTGATAAACATCTCTGAGACCATCTCATGGAATCGCAGGATACGCAGATTGATTGATAAACATCTCTGAGAACTCCAGTTTCAACCACCAGTTTTAGATGAGGAAGTCACAGCTCAGAGGGAGGATCCAAACCTGCTTATCTGTTTTGCTAAAAATGTGTGTGGTATGTGTGTGTGTATATTTGGCTTTTCTTTGGTTTCTTATTAAAAGTTCCTTTTAAAGAAATCACAAACCAGAACAGGGCGTGGTGGCACATTCCTGTAATCCCAGCACTTGGGAGGTAGAGGCAAGAGGTTCAGGAGTATGTCACCCCCAGCTATCTGTCGAGTTTGAGGCTAGCTAAGGCAACATGAAATCCTGTCCAAAAAAAAAAAAAAAGAAAGAAGAAGGAAGGAAGAAAAGACAGAAAAACCATCTGCAACTAGGTTAGAGATGTGAGCCAATGGGGGAGAGGAAGGCCCACCTAGCATATAAATGACCCTGGTTTGATCCCCAGCACAAAAAAACAGAAAAGAAAGAAGAAATCCCAGCTTGATAGCTGCATAGACACAAAAGGCTCTTCCACTCTCAGTTCTAGTTAGGTGTGAGATTGGTTTTCCTTGGAGACCACATCTCGGAGGTGTCAACACTGGCATGAAGCCACATCCCAAGGGAGAACTGTGTGTGACAGAGAATTGGTCACTGACAGCAGTGTTCATAAGCTTCATGGTCTGGACTGGCTGCTCAGCCCCCTGAGTCTATCCCATCTCTCAGGAAGGAATTTTTGATGATCATTTTGGTAAGGCATCTAGCCCGGAGCCTGTCATATGGAGGGATTTAGTAAATGGGTAATGTATCTATTCTGTATGGGCACCGATCCATAGACATCAAGTATGAAAAAAATGGGGTCCTTGGGCATGTGGCTCCCTGCCACTCAGGAGACAGTAAACACACTGAGGCAAACTCTTCCTTAGATGGTCAAGTCCTATATAGCAGGGCAGATATCTTTGGCTACTTCAGGTCAGAGATTGTGGCTTCATGGAGGCGGTGGCCTTTATCTGGGATTTGTAGGATGACTCAAGTCTGGGAGAACATCTGAGGCAGATGAACAGCGAATAAGTTTTTCTAGACCCACAGTGAATTCATTATGAGGTATCCTGTAGGGAAAGTGCTAAGGGATGGAGAGGAAACAGAAGCGGAGGTAGGAGGAGGCATTGACAGTTAAGATATCCATCCAGAGTGCCTTGGACTTCATCCTTGAAGGCGTCGATGTAAAGGCTGAGGGGTGGAACCGAGACAGAAGGAAATGTGTTAGGAGCCGGTCCTAGTGGGGCAGGTGAGGGGTGGTGAACCTCAGAGGCGGGACCACTTTGGGAGTGGCGTGGAGGTTCTCTTAGGAGGCAGAATTGGTCTCAGGAGATTTGAATGCTCCATGGATGTAGAAAGAATTAATTCTCTTTTTTTTGGGGGGGGGGGGATAGAGACTCTGTGGAGAAAGCAAAGTACAGGAAGGATGGTGACAGGGAAGGATCCAGTGGCACCAGAGTTGGTATAGACAGAGCCCACAGTCCCAGACATCTGGACCGCAGGACCCGCACACTGACTTTCGTATGTTACTTCGGGCTAGCTACAGTGTGATTGGCAAGAAGATACCATGTCGGGAGAGTTCTTCCAAGGATGCCCCTGGGCTTTTGGGGAGCTAAGCCAAGGGCATGTCTCTCCTGCACAGATTCAGTCTTCTCATGCCAGCCCTATCGTCAGAAGGCAAAGGTGCCTGCTGCTGAGCCCAGTGGCCTGAGTGTGACCCTGGGAACCCGTATGGTGGAGAGAGAGGTTGTTCTCTGTTCTCCATACATGTGTGCTTGAGAATTCTCTACATACATACATGCATGCATACATACATACATACATACATATATACATACGGGCCAGAGTGATGGTCGTTCAGTGATTGAGGTATATACTGCTTCATCAGAAGACCCGAGTTAGGTCCCAGCATCCACATCAGATGGCTCATAACCACCTGTAACTCCAGCTCCAGGGGATCTGGTGCCCTCTTCTGGCCTCCTTGGGCTTTCAGTTACATGCACAGACCCACACAGAGAAATATTCAGACACATTATTAAATATAATACAAAAATTTTAAATAGCTAAGAAGGGGGGTGGACAGGACATGATAGCCTATATTTGTAATCCCAGCACTGGGGAAGCAGAGGCAGGAAGACCCCTGGGGCTTGCCGAGTAGCTATCCTTGCTGTAGCTCATTGAATAGCTCACAACCTCTGGCCTAAAATGTCAGCAATGCTGAGGTTGAGAACTGTGACCTACAATGGGCAATGTATAGTCCCTTTACCATAACTGGACAGATTATAAAGTGAATGGCCTGTCTTGTCACTATGAACAGGCAAAGACTGTCCCCCCAGGCTATGATGTCAGTATCATTCATCAGCCACTCAGACCATTAATCTGTGCTTCTGTCAGATTTGTCCCAGCTTGGTTGGCTCCTGCCTTCAGACAAAAGCAAAGAGGCTTTGTTTGCTTCCTTTCTCTGGCCTCCATGCACACATGCAAAAGCACACGGGTGCGGATGCACGTGAGCATGCACATACACGTTATTTTTAGGAGTCATTTTTGGAGATGACTCCTAGAAAGACTTTACAAGATACAGGCATTTCTTTGCCCACCAGCTACCCCATAGCTGCTGGTAACAGGAAAACTCTATAGTGTACAGAGCAGAGCGCACCAGGCTCTAGTCAACCTTAGGTCCATGTCCCACTCTGTCCACATGCTGGCCTAAATAGCCAAGTGACCTCTGTGGCCCTGACTTTGCAGAGAGCAAAGCTGAGTGGGCTTTGCCCAAGCAGGGCCAGCCCTTCTGACACCTTCCTCCTCGAGGCCTTCTAGCTGAGTCAGCATTCTGGAGCCACCCACCTCCATTTCCTTTTTGCCTGTGGCCTTGGGTCTGAAAGGAAGCTGGCCTGCCCTGTTCCATACAGCCAGTGCCAGGCTGCTTGGAAGCTGAGCTCCGAATGTCTTCAGAGTCCCCAGGGTTTGATGTGGCTGAGCTGTTCTGTGGACTAGGGAGTGTGTTGATGGAATACTCCAGGGGCACTGACGAGGAGACCTACGTTCATGCTATCTAGCATCTCTGTGTTGGGGGAGCAAAGGACTCCTCAGGTCAAATAGCCTTCTGTTATTTCCTGAGAGGAACTCAGCTCAAAATCACCCATTAGGCCTGAGCCAGAGGACGGTGGCTCTGAGAGGCAGGATCACCGTGTGTTCCAGACTTTTTCTGGAGCCCCAGGGGGACCCTAGAGTTCTTTATCCTTTTTTAAATGTCTGAGTTCTTCCACAGGACTAAGTAGCTGGTTGGATTCGTGGCATGGACCTTTAGCTCTGTGATCTTTGAGACGTTATCTAGCCACTCTCTTCCTGGTCTCCTTTCTGGAGACTGAGAGCATAGTATCCATCTTTGGTTTGAGGATAAAAGGAGGCCACATCTGACCTGCTCCTGGAAAGTGCTGGCATGGGGCCTTCAGGAAGCAGTGATTCTTTTGCCACTGTGTGTGTGTGTGTATATTTACCCCCCAAGATTGGGTTTCTGTGTGTAGCCCTGGCTATCCCGAAACTATTTCTGTAAACCAGGCTGACTTTGAACTCACAGAGACCTACCTGCCTCTGCCTCCTGATGCTAGGATTAAGAAATGTGCCACCACCACCCAGGCATGCCACTGTATTATCAAAGGATGCCTCAGGAGAGCTTGTCCTCTCCACTCAGGCCGCTTAGGAGTCTCTATCAGTCACAGAAGTCTACAAGCAGCAGATGGAGCGTAGCTGGTAAAGTAGTCGCCTGGCATGCACACGTCCTTGGGCTCCGTTTATATAGCACCATATAAAACCAGTGCAGCGGGACTGCAAGCCCTGTGGTCCCAGTGCTCTTGAGGTGGAAAAACAAAGTGTGGGGCAGAACTTCAGAAGCTTGTGATGTAGGGCTCAGGGGAGGCACGGTGATGGGGCACTGTGGTAAACACTTGCTTCACAAGCGGAGGCCCCCGGAGGTGGGTAGTCTCTGGGTTCAAATCCCAGCACTGGGGGAAGGGATGGGGAGGGAAGAAAGAAACAAAATTAACAAGAAAAAGCATCTGAGCTCCATTTTACAAATGGAGAGACCAGGGCAGGGTCTCGGCTCTGGCCACACAGGAGACGGTGGAAGGTACCAGCTGCGTTCACCTTTCCCCATCAGGACACTAGCCCATTCCTGTCAGTTGTACTTTTGGTAGTAAGAGCTCCAGACCAGACATCAACCAACTGTTTCCCTCCATCCAGGCCTGGAATCAGGAAACAAGGGACAGGCATTGTCCTTCCTGACATCCACTCGCAGGCCTTGGCTTCCTGAACTACAGCTGTGGCAGCAGCTCCGAGATTTGGCAGGACATCTAGCATTCATTTAAAAAAAAAAAAAAAAATCTATGGGGCTGGGGATGTTGCTCAGCTGGTAGGGCGCTTGTCTCTGACGCCCTACCTTGGATGGGATGACCCAGCACAGCATAGAACTACAAGTGGTGACTCAGGTCCTGGAATGCCAGGGCTTACAGAGTTCAATGTCACTGTTGGCTGTGTAGCAAGTTGGAGGCCAGCATGAGACCTTGTCTTGAAAGATAAAAACAAAACAAAACAAAACAAAAAAAAAAAACCCAAAGAGCCACAGGCCACAGGGTACTCCTGAAACACTGCTGGCAGGGCCTGGACATTTCTGTGACTACAGGGAAGAAAACTAATGAACTTTCTGAAAGCTATGGAAATGCAGACATGCTGTCAGCCTCCCGAGGAAACAGGATCTTTCCGGCCTCTGGCCCTGTGCCACAGTAAGTTCTAGACTAGCAATTGCAGAAAGATGGACAGGGCTGGCTGGCAGCACAGGGAATACACCCCACCACAGTGTGTCAGCTGCAGGCATCAGTGTCATGTGCAAAAAGTCCCTGCTGGATTTGGATTGCCGCAGCCCAAGGAAACAGGCCCAGAAATGATGAAAGATCTCCCAACAGGCAAACAGCACGTGGCAGAGTGAGGAATCCAGGCATCTGGGAAGCCACAGGCTCTGCCCTGAGTGTTGTATCCACCCATCTAGAACAGAGCTTTCATTTCACGCTGCCTCCTTAGCTCCACTGTGGTTGCCAAGACAAAGTGTGCAAATCACACCTAAAGCAGAAGCAGGCCTGGTGCCTGTTTCCTCAATCCACTTCCTGTTTGGAGTTCAGTGCAGTCACTTCCAGCTCTTACCGAAATCAAGAGACTTTCCCTCCAAGGGCATGTCTTAGTGTGTGATTTAGGGAAGGGGTGAGACAGTGTATGTGGCAGAACCTACTGGTTATGTGGCTCTCCCCATCTGCCTGAAATCTCACCACTAAAGCTATTCCTTAGTATCAATTCCCCCTGGGATTCCTGAGACTCAGACACATCGTGTAGCTGTGAGCTCTGAAAATGCCTCAGTTTATGAAATACGTTCCCACTAATTAGGAGGGGGCTGTTTTTGTTCTGAGAGAGTCTCATGTGCTTCAGGCTAGCCTCAAACTTACTATATAGTCAAGAATGACCTCAAAGTGCTGCTCTTCCTGCCTCTGTCTGTCCAGTGCACCTGTTATGCTGAACTGTAGGTCAGTCCTAGGGTTTCCTGCATGGTAGACAAGCACTTCACCAGCTGAACTGTGTCCCCCATCCCCAAACAGGTTTTCAAAAATATATTTACAGCTGGGTGCAATAGCTCATGCCTATAATCCCAGCATATTTGGGTGTTAGAGGCGGGAGGGTCAGTTAGCTCAAAGTCATCCTCTTCTATGGAGAACAGCTTGGGCTACATGTGAATTAGATTTAGATTCCTTTTTGAAAGTCTTGCCAGGTGTGATGGTGAAAATATTTAATCCTATTGCTGGAGAGACAGAGGCAGGTGGATTACTGGGGAGACAGAGGCAGGTGGATCACTGAGGAGACAGAGAGTTCAAAGCCAGCCTCGTCTACATAGAGAGTTCCAGGCGAGCCAGGACTACATAGTAAGATCCAGTCTCTAATAAATAAATAAATAAATAGAACTGTTTAGTCTTTCTCCAGTGTTGGGATCAGGCATAGGCATCTGATCGTGCTAGGTAAGTTGTCTCTCACTAGGCTACAGTCTAACCCTAAAACTTTCCTAATTTCTAATTAACATATAACTATTGATGTTCTGATGAATATACTTATACACATACACATGCATATACATAAATATACATACCTACATATACACATACACACATATACATACATATACATACACACACACATATATATATACACATATATACATACATACATATATATATACATATACATATATATATACATATAAAATATGCAATAGTCAGATAATAATTAACTTTTTTCTTTTTTAAATTTATTTTAGGTGTATGAGTATTTTGCCTGTATTCATTTGAGTCATCTCACTATGCTACAGAACACCAGAACCTCTAAGTACTTTTATATGGCTAACTATTATCTCTGACTTCCCTCTTCCCAGCTCTGATAATCTTATCAACTGATTTGGTGTGTGTGTGTGTGTGTGTGTGTGTATTTATGTGTATGTGTTTATGTCTGTGTGGATATGCCCACAGAGTCTAGAAGAATGTGTCAGAGCCCCTGAAACCAGAACTTAAAACAGCTATGAGTTGTCCAACATGAGCACTGAGATTCAAACTCAGGCCTTCTGGAAGAGAGTTATGTGCCTGGGGGCCATCTCTCCAGTTTCTATGAAGTCGAGTGGTTTTTTGGTTTGTTTGTTTTTTGTTTGTTTGTTTGTTTTTTGAGACAGGGTTTTTCTGAGTAGTCCTGCCTATCCTGGAACTAGCTTTGAATTCAGAGATCTGTCTGCCTCTGCCTCCCAAGTGCTAGGACTAAAGACATGTGTCACTATCATCCAGCCTTGAAATCAACTTTTTAAATTTTTATTTTATTATTGTTTTGTTTGTTTTCAGACAAGGTCTCTCTGTGTAACCCTGGCTATTCTGGAACTTGCTCTGTGGACCAGTCTGGCCTCAGACTCCACCTGCCTCTGCCTCCCAATTGCTGGGATTAAAGACATGCACCACCATTGTCCCGATATTTTTATTACTTTTTTTTTTTTTTTTTTTTTTGGTTTTTCGAGACAGGGTTTCTCTGTGTAGCTCGGGCTGTCCTGGAACTCACTCTGTAGACCAGGCTGGCCTCGAACTCAGAAATCCGCCTGCCTCTGCCTCCCAAGTGCTAGGATTAAAGGCGTGCGCCACCACCGCCCGGCTTTTTTTTTTTTTTTTTTTTTTATTACTTTTAATTATGCGTGTGTCTGTGTCTAGGTACAGGTCAGAGGTGTCTGATCCCCTGAAGCTGGAGTTACCAGCAGTGACACATCCCATGTAAGTTCTGGGAACTGAACTTGGCTCTTCTGAAAGAGTAGTACTTGATTTTAATCATTGGTCCATTTCTCCAGCATGAGATCAAATTAAAAAAAAAAAAATTAGAGCCAGACATGGTAGTGTGCGTATTTAAATCCCAGCACTCAGGAGGCAGCAACAGGTGGATCTCTATGAGTTCAAGGTCAACTTGGTCTGCCTAGAGAGTTCTGGGCTACATAGAAAGACCCTATCTGAAAATATCGATTTTAAAATGACATTTTATGTGTTTGTGTGGACGGGTGGGCGGCACATGTGCCATGGGTACATGTGGAGGTTAGAGGACAGTTTTTGAGAATCAGTCCTTACCTTCATCCATGTGGGTCCCAGGGATGACTTTTGTCATCGGTATCTGCCTGGTGATAGATACCTTTACCCACTTAGCTTTCTCTATGGCTCCAAGATGAACTGTTCGAGCTTTAGATATGAGACAGGTGATTACTGTCTTTCCATACTTGACTTATTTCACTTAACATGATATCACCCAGTTCTCTTGCTTAGTTCCCTGAGGCTTTTTACAATTAACTCAGCCGGACGTTTAACTCTAGCTTAAGATGAAGTTAAAGCCCCGATCCTTACGTGTCCACCTCAGAAGTTGCTAGGGTTACAAAAATGACAGCCAGCCCTCTCCTATTAGTAATAAACCTCTTTTGAATTGACGTTGTCATGATTAAGCTGGGGCCTGGCTGGCGTGGTAGCATATACCTTTGATCTGTTGTTGTTGATGTCCTGAGGTGTGTCTTGTATACATGTTGTATACATGTTGTATGTATACATGTTGTATATATGTTGTATACGTGTAGTATACATATTGTATACACATTGTATTGTGCTTGCACATGCATGCATTTATGTAAGCCAGAGGTCCACTTTGGGTCCTGTCTGTCATTCTTCACATTACCTTTTGAGACAGGGTCTTAAACTGACCCTGAAGCTTACTGATTGGCTAGCTTAGATGGCCACCAATCCCTGGAGATCTTGTCCTCGCTTACTGACACTGAGATATGGGTCATGTCACTGCAACTGACTTTTTTCTCCTGATAGGTTACTGGGATCAAACAGAGGTCTACATGTGTGTATAGCAAGCCCTTTAGCCATAGAACCATCCACCCAGGACTCACGGCCTCTGATTCTATCTGTAGAGCCACAGATTACAGAATTTCATTGATTTTTTTTTTTTTAATGGTCAGATTGTGCGTATCTATTCGATTTCATTGTATCTGTTCACCCAAGGACGTCTCGTTAATTCTGTACCTTGGATCCTGTGAATAACACAGTCATCATGGAAGTACAGCTGCCTCCTCCTCAATGCACCCCCTTCCCTTTCCTCTGGATATGTAGCTAATAGTGAGATAGCTGGATCATATGATAACTCTATTTTTAGTTCTTGCGGAACTTCCATACTGTTTTCCATAGCAACTACACTAATTTCCATTTCCGCCAACAGAGTATGAGAGTTCCCCTTTCTGACATCTCATTTGTTATGTGTTTAGTTTGGTGATAGCCATTCTATCTGGTGTGAGATGATTCCTCATTGTGGTTGAACTATTTTGGTCCTCTTCACATCATCGAAAGGTAGAGTAGCAATTTCAACACGTCTATGGGACAAATGAGGTCACCGAGGGAGGCAGAGGACTCGCCCAGCAAATCAGAGCCCAAACTTAAACGTAGACCTTCCTGTTCTCTGTGCCGCAGAGGACATAGCAGGAAGGTATGGGTAGGAAAGCAGAAGGGACAAGTTCTGGAGGACAGAACTTGGCCAAAGAGGAACATGGATCCCTGTGGTCTGGCAGGAGGCAAAAGTAGCTTGTCTGCTAAGAGGAGGCAGATGGGTAAGAGCCTTTTCTCTGTGCTCTGAAAATGCCATCTCTGTTGCTTGACACCAGCTAGGAGAGCAGGGAGGCTCATTAGTCTGTTAGCACTGGCTGAGTCAGGGCCTCACAAATGTGTTCTTCATGTGACTTGAGATGAGTCAAGAGGGGAAGTGGTGGGTGGGGATTCCAGGATGCAGGCAGCTGAGGGCCTGGGGGAAGGAGGCCTAGAGATGGGCTGGAGGCTGGTCCTCTGTCGTGTGGCAGGTACTATCCTGGGTCCGTGAGCCAGTGCAGAGAGTACGAGCAACTTGGAAATGGTAACTCCCCTAATGGGCAACTTCAGTATGTGGGCAACTCAAAGCCTCTGGTTATAGGGAAAGACCTGGCTTGCTGCCAAACAGTATAACCACAGCAAAAACCTAGGCTTGGGACATGGGCCCCATTTCCTGAGACATCCGATTTGCTGGGTATTTATTTGCATAGAAATCCAATCAGACACTGCATTTGATATACTTATATATAAAATAATGTATGGGGCTGGCAAAATGGCTCAGCAGGTAAAGACACTTGCCGCTAAGCCTGCAACCTGGGTTTGCTCCCAGGGACCCACACGGTAGAGAGAATGGAATACTTCAAGTTGTCTTCTGACTTCCACAGAATAAATTAATAATAATTAAAAAAAAAAAAAAAACAGTAGAAGTCAGCCATGGTGGCCCAAGCCTGAAATCTCAGCACTTGGGAAGTGAAGGAAAAAGGATTAGGGATTCAAAGTAATTCTCAGCTTCATAGTGAGTTTAAGGCCAGTTTGGGATATATAAGAACCTGCCTTAAACCCAGCAGTGGTGGCACACGCCTTTAATCCCAGCGCTTGGGAGGCAGAGGCAGGCTGATCTCTGAGTTTGAGGCCAGCCTGGTCTACAGAACAAGTTGCAGGACAGCCAAGACTACACCAAGAAACCCTGTCTCAAAAACAACAACTTGGGGCTGGAAAGATGGCTCGGTGGTGAAGAGCACTGACTGCTCTTCCAGAGGTCCTGAGTTCAATTCCCAGCAACCACATGGTGACTCATAACCATCTGGAATGGGATCCGATACCTTCTTCTGGTGTGTCTGAAGAGAGTGGCAGTGTACTTACATTAAATAAATAAATAAATAAATAAATAAATAAATATTTAAAAACAAACCCAACTTGTTTGGATTATGTAGCTCAGTGGCAGAGAATTTATCATGTGTAAGGTCCTGAGTTTGAACCCTAGAATTTCCTCAAAAAAAAAAAATAAATAAATAAATAAAGTCCCTACTAATAATTGTTTGGTGACTACATTTTATTTAATTTTTTTTTGAGATAGGGTCTCACTACGTAGTCCCAGCTGCCTCCTGAGTGTTGGGATTAAAGGTATGTGTTACCATGCTCAGCTTGTTTGTTTTTTAAAGTTATTTTTATTCTATGTATATGGGCATGTTGCCTCTATGTATGTCTGTGTAGTACGCATGCCTGGAGTCCACAGATGTCAGAAGAGGGTATTGGGTCACTGGAGCTAGAGTTATGGACAGCTGTGAGCCACCATGTGAGTCCTGGGAATATAACCTGAATCCTCTGGATGAGTAGCCAGTTTCTTAGCCACTGAGCCATCTCTCCAGCAACCCGCCCCCCTCCTTCCCCATTTAAAAAATTGTCTTAAGATTTTTTTTTTTTTTTAATTACACGTATATGTCTGCCTGTGGTTTGGGCATTCAACACCCTTGGGGGCCAGAAGTAGTATTCCCTGGAAATGGGGTTGACAGGCATCTATGAGTCACCTGGCATGGATGCTGGGAACTGAACTCGTGTCCTCTGCAAAACTAGGAAGCACGGATGGGCACTAAGCTGTCTCCACTCAGCTCCTGATTTTCTTTTTCTTTGCTTTTCTTTCTTTCTTTAAAGACTTATTTATTTATTTTATGTATGTGAGTACGCTGCCTCTCTCTTCAGACACACCAGAAAAGGGTATCAGGAAAAAAAAAAAAAAAAGCCGGGCGGTGGTGGCGCACGCCTTTAATCCCAGCACTTGGGAGGCAGAGGCAGGCGGATTTCTGAGTTCGAGGCCAGCCTGGTCTACAGAGTGAGTTCCAGGACAGCCAGGGCTACACAGAGAAGCCCTGACTCGAAAAACCAAAAAAGAAAAAAAAAAGAAAAAGAAAAGGGTATCAGATCCCATTACAGGTGGTTGTGAGCCACCAAGTGGTTACTGGGAATTGAATTCAAGAACTCTGGAAGAGTAGCCAGTGCTCTTCACCACTGAGCCATCTCTCCAGCTCCCCTGATTTTCTTAAAGGCCATTTTCTAGTCCTCAGAGCTGATCCGGTTCCTTACGTTAGTGGAGTGTGGATCAGCTCTGAGACACCCATCACTGTCCAATGAGCAATCCACAGCTCGCCAACTGCCGGCTGCTAACGGTCCAGTGTGAGCCTTCCCTTCCCGTAAGCACCGACATTGTTTAACTTCACTTCAAACAGCCTGGAGCCCTCACATGTTTTTCTTCATACACATGCACAGTCACCATGAAACAATGTCCTAAGAGGAAGAGTTAAAGGAAACGGGGAATGCTGGCCAGAAAAGACGCTGATATTTTAGCACCGTGGGGGAGAGAACATAATACAGTCCCCACTCTAATCTTTGTACCATAGCTTGCTTAGAACTCACGACGCAGCAGAGGCTAGCCTCAAACTCATGGCAATCCTGCTATTTCAGCCTGGATCTCGGAGTACTGGGATTAAAGACATGAGTTGCTATGTTTGGAAGAGGGATGTGAGGTTGGAAATGAGGATACATGAGGAATTTCCAGATGGGCTGCTTCATCCTATAGACCCATCCTGTGTCTCTCTGGGTCCTGGACCCTCCCTCTACTACCCATCCTGCTACCAAAAAAGGGGGTGAGAGAGGGGCTGGTGGTGGGCACAAAGTGACTGGTCATAGTTTTTGGTGGAGGCACCTTTGTTGGTCTCAGTCTCCTCAGCTAGGAACAGGGAACAAAGATGTATGTTCCTGTTGGCGTGGCTAAGTGATGTGGTCACTGGGGAAACATTTTTGATGGGAGGTCACAGTGGCCATTAGCTTACTGACACTGAGTGCTTCAGCCAAGAACACTGAGGCTGGCTTCTCCTCCAGGGCTCTGTGCTTGTTTTTAAACTGTCAACCAAGTTTAGATTGGAACTGGATGTGGTGGTCCAGGTGTGTAATTCCAGTACTCAGGAGGCTGAGGCAGGAGGATTAGAAAGTCCATCCTTGGCTACAAAACAAGTTTGAGGCTAGCCTAGGCTATATGAGATGTTGTTGTCTCCAAAAGGAAGGAAGGAAGGAAGGAAGGAAGGAAGGAAGGAAGGAAGGAAGGAAGGAAGGAAGGAAGGAAAAACCCAGATGATCACTTCTTTTGAGACACAATTTACTGTCTGTTTAATGGGGTCACAGGCTGTACTAGTGTTATTTTGAAGATTACGTAAAATTCTATGTGAAAAAAACTCAGAACCAGAAGTTTCCAGGGAATTTCTCTTTTCTTTTTTTTTTTTTTTTCTTTTTTTTCTTTTTGGTTTTTCGAGACAGGGTTTCTCTGTGTAACCCTGGCTGTCCTGGAACTCACTCTGTAGACCAGGCTGGCCTCGAACTCAGAAATCTGCCTGCCTCTGCCTCCCAAGTGCTGGGATTAAAGGCGTGTGCCACCACCGCCCGGCTTCTCTTTTCTTTTCTTTAGGCAGGGTCTCATTATGCAGCCCTAGATCACCTGCAACCCAATATGTAGATCAGGCTAGCTCAAATGCTCAGAGAGCCTTTTGCCTCCCATATGTGTTATCACAGAAAGGAGGATAGAGCTGCGTCCTGAGGTTTCTTCCTGACAGGCAAGACACTTCCCTGGAGGCTCCTCTTGTGTCTAGTCTTGGAATGAGTGTGTCTGATATCTCCAGTGGCCTGTCCTTCCGGGGGTGACCCAAGACTGCAGGCTCAGAAGGTCAGACTCTGGTTGAACCCTGAGTCTTCTCTTAAGTCCCTGGGGCCCAGAAGTGGCTGGCTGCCAGTTTCAACGTTCAGCTCCATGCAACTGGATTTCTGACCAGTCTTCGAGACTGGTGTGGGAGGCCCAGAACTGCCTCTTCAGGGAGGCCCAGTGTCTGAATCTTGCCGTTGGTGTTACAGACAGTGAGCAAAGTTGAAACTAAGCCTGAGAAGACTAGGAACTGGGACCCTAAGTGAGGAGCTCAAACTGGAGAGGGAAGGGACACCCACACAGGCGGGCTAGGAGCCCTACCCTTCCTCAGAGGCAAGTCCAGCTACTCATACTTTCAATCCCACGACCTTACCCTTTCCCGCTCTGCCCACCTCAGGCCAGCAACTAGGTCTTGCTCTTACTGTAAGCCCTGGGCTTGCATTGCCAGGATGACCTACCCTTACATACAGGTGACCATGTCTAAGAGCCACTGTGCATAGCAACCACAGGGCCCAAGCAGGATTGTATGAGCCATCTCTGACCTGATCGGTTCTGAGTGCCACCATGGGGCCTCAGCCACTTGTTTATCATTTTCCAGATGTTTTTCTCCCTAAATTATTATCCATTTAGTATTTTCCCTTACAGCAAGCCCTTTGAGATAGCCTAAGTGGGACCCAGAGTACATTCCTGTGATTCCCATAGCCTCAGCACCTGAGCCCTCACTAGGCTGGGTGGGAAGTTCAAAACCAGCTTGGGTTATGCAATGAAACTCTTTAGATGATGATGATATAAATAGAAATAATGATAATAATAATAAATGATAATAAAAGATCATCCAGTGTGGCACATGACACACATGAAGTCTCCACACTCTGAGAAGTAGAGTTAGAAGAATCAGGAATTCAACATGATGAATCCTTTGTCCCCAAAACAAAATTTGGGTAGGCAAGAGAGCTTACTGGGGAGAAGGTCCTTGCTGCAAAGCCTGACAATCAGAGTTCGATCTCGAGACCGACAAGGAGAGAACCAACTCCCCTACAAGTTGTCCTCTGACTTACACACATAAGTGCTTGTGTACACACAAGTGTACATGTACTGAGTCTTTAAAAAAAAAAAAATCTTAGCCTATAACCCCATCTGTAAAATTGTTGACTGATGAGCTGATTTTGTTTTTCTGATCAATGTTTGGATTAATATATGGTTCACTCACAAACTTGCTCTGTGGATCTTTTTTTTTTTTTTTTTTTTTTTTTAACAGAGTCTTATGTCGTCAAGGCTAGCCTTGAACTCACTATGTAGTTGAGGATGCCCTTGAATCTCTGATCCTCTTGCCTCTACTTCTCTAAGCCCAGGGTTACAGGTATGAGCCACCATACTTGTTTCGTGGTCCACATTTGTTTGTTTCATTTTGAGACAAGGTCAAACTACATAGCTCTGGGTGACTTGAAATCTGGTAGACCAGGCTGGCCCAGAACTCAATAGAGATCTGCCTGGCCCTGCTTCCTTAGTGCTAGGGTTGTAAGGGCTGCTATGGGCTGTGTTTTAAAACTTCCTTGTGGTCCATGTTTTGGGAGATGAGTAGAGAGATTGTGTGACCTTGGGAATGTTGCTTAGACTCTCTGCCTTTCATTTTCATCTACGGAATGGGATTCTCTCTCCCACATCTGTGGCAGGGTACAGTGGTTCTGAGCACACACAGCTTGTCCATGGGGCCTTCCTCCGGCCTCAGGCTCCTGTAACTGTCCCTGCAGGTGTGACTGCTGGCCAGTCTTAGCCCTTTTCCTAACCACAGGGAGCCATTGTTTTCCTCTGAGGTCCTTCTCTACAGGTATGACTGGCAGGAGGTGAGCGCTACTCCGTTCCTGTGGTTCCTGTGCCGAGGTTTACCAATCCCAAGAGGAAGTGCTTCCTTGTGTGCCCCCTAAGTCCTCTGCTGCAATGTCACCACCTGTCCCTGTGTTTTGTCCTCAATGGACCTGGGATTGGGTAAAGGTGTTTTCTCTGAAGGGTTGGTGCTATCTTCCTAGGTGTCCTTATCTAAGTCACTGCCCCTCTCTGGACATGACTTTCTCATAGGTAAAATGAAGGGGCCAACTTTCTGAAATGAAACTTCCTCTCCCTCCCTGCAGAGACGGGGAGTCAGGGTAGGGCTCTAGCTTTTTCCTATTGCGCTAATGGTTTCTGTTTCTCTTCCGGTTGAGGATGGGAACCTAGATCTGGATGGACTGGAGAGGAAGTTGCTGCCGAGGGTAGGAGCCTGCCTGCCAGGGAGCCCTCCCCATCTGGAAACCCCTCTTTGTCCCTTCCTCAGACCACTAGACAGAAGGGTCTAGGTGTTTCCAAGGATGGCTGGGGAGGCGACATGGCTGTGTCTCCATCCCCAGGCAAGGTTCTGCATCCAAACCTGAGTCTCCAAGGAATGGGGTAGTCAGAGATCATCTGACCCATTCAACCCTCCTGCTTTTACAGAAGTGGAAACTAAGCCCCAGAGAAATATGGCCAGGTTAGTTCTCTGCAGTGCCTTGCCAGGAGTGTGGGGCAAGAACTTGGAGTCCTGAACCTGCTCGGGGGAAGCTGTCCTGCCTGCCACGACCTCCTGCATGGCACAAGGAGAGCCAGGCTGCTGTGAAAATTTCTCTGACTTTTAAACAGGAAGTGTGGGTTCTTCACTCTGAGTTGACAACCACAGCAGCTACACACACACACACACCACACACACACACACACACACACACCCTCCTTTGAGCACCACTGCAAGACATACGCAGAGCAGCCTATTTGTTCTCCTTTGTGAGCAAGCATACCATAGATGGAAACTGAAGCTCCCACTGGTTCCAGATGCCCAGCTGAGGTTTATACCCTGTGCCCTTTGACCCACATCACATTTCATGGTAGAGAATGGACTTCAGGAGAGGAAGTGAAACCAGGACAGTAGGCACGCCTGTCCCGAGTTGTCACAATTTAGCAAAAGTCTCCCCCCCCCCCCAGCCTTGTGGCTGGTGCCCATCAGTCCTGTAACGTGGAGGAAAACCTTATGCTCCGACAGGACAGACTGACAAGAATAATAACATCCCCCCTCCCCCCAGGACCACACAGGGTACCACACTCACGACCACTCAGAGCTAGACACTGCCTTTGATCCATCTGATAAGAGAGGCCAAAGAAATGGGGGCTTGCCTGCAGAGGCTTAGCATGTAAATGACAAAGCATAGATTCGAACCTGGGGTTTAGAAACTGGACAGTGGTAGCTTTAATCCCAGTACTAAGGAGGCAGAGGCAGGAGAACTTCTGTGAGTTTGAGGGCAGCCTGGTCTACAGAGCAAGTTTCAGGACAGCCAGAGCTAGCTATACAGAGAAACCCTGCTTGGAAAAACAAACAAAGAAATGAGAAGAAAAAGAGAAGAAGAACCTGTCAGTCAGGTCCACGCATCTTTATGGTAAAGCAGCTGATCAGAGCAGTGCACCCTGGGAGCCTACAGCATACGACAGGACCTCCTACAGACAGCACACAGAGAGCAGGGGTCTTGGAAGACTTGATGGCTGTGAGTATAGCTTCCCAAATGAGATGACACTGGAAACTGGGAATCGGGCTGGGATGTGGCTCAGCCGGCCGAGTGCTCACATTGCTTGCATGAAGCCCTGGATTCAACCTCCCCAAAATTATGACGCACGATGGGACATACCTGCAAATCCCAGCACTGAGGAAGTTATCCTCAGCTACATAGTGAGTTTAAGGTTAGCCTGGGCTACACAAGAGCTCTGGGACGAGGCTGGAATTTTAGGGTATCCTAGTCAGTCCTAAAGGAGGAGTATGTGGTTCTGTCAGCCCTATGTTCCAGAGACCTCTCAAAGATGAGCTGTTACAGGTGCCCAGGCCAAAGTCATGTGGCAAAGAGCAGGCCTTTAGCAGTAGGAAGGAGAAGGAGGAGGGAGCTGGGAGGAAAGATGCTCTTGGAGAGTCAGGCTCCTGGTAGGAATGAAGATGCAGCCACCAGGCCTGGCTTCTGAGACCACAGTGTCCACCTCTGGTTCAGCTCAGGACCCTGGGTTAGGACTGGCAGGATGTAGACCACGTTCCCCCTAGACCTCCCACTGTTTGTGGGTCCTACCTACCCTGGTCACCCTTCCTCCAAGACAGGGGAGGACTTTGTTCTTTATTAGCTAAGGTGCCAAACTCAGCCTCTCCCTGCAGAGCTAGAGGGACAAGGCTGGCTGCACCAGCAGTGAATGAAAAATCCACAGGCTTTGTGTCCTCACAGCTCTAAGAAATCCAGAGAGTCACCAGCAGCAGGCCTGGGGCAGTCCTAGTGACGGGCAGTACCCGGATGTGTGCCTTAGCTGCAAGGGAGGCTGGCAAGGGGGCATGTTGGACATAGTTCATCTCCAGGGTAGAAACTGGATTCTTCGTTGAATTGAGAATTCTCCAGCCCTAGGAAGGACTTTCTGATTCCATTATGCTACCTCATAGGGATGTTGGTGAGAATTAAATTGTATAATCCATATAAATGTGCTTTGCAAAGTACCGAGTATAAAAAAATGTTTAAGGGACTGGAGAGATGGCTCCATTAAGAGAGTACCTGCTATGCAAGCGTGAGGACTGGAGTTTGCATCCCCAAGACCTTACATAAAAAACTAATTGTGGTGACATGTGCCAGCAACTTCTATGCTGGTAGGGGCAAAGACAGGCAGATCAAAGGAGCTTACTGGCCAGCCAGTCTAGCCCAACCAGTGAGCTGTGGCTTTAATAAAACAAAGAAAGACAAAAAACAACAATAAAAAACCTGTCTCAGGAAGATGCCTTATCTTGACCTCTGACCTTCACATGCACAAGTAGCCACATCTACATGTAAACATATATATATATATATAATTATATATTATATATATATATATATACATACACATACACACACACACACACACACACAAACATACATACATACAGAGAGAGAGAAGGAGAGAGAGAGAGAGAGAGAGAATCTCAGTAAATACAAGTCATTATTCTAGTAAATTCTATATACGCTTGCCAGTAATCTCATTTGGGAAGTGGAAGTAGGAAAATGAATTTGAGAATAACCTGGGCTATGCAGCAAGACATAAACTCTCCCCTCCACATGGGCAAGAATTAGACTTGGTTTTTGTTCTCTGCTTTATCTCAGTGCTGGCAAAGGTGCCTGGCACACAGCAGAAACTCTGTTTAGTCTTTCTGGGTTTTTGTTTACTTTTATTTATTTATTTACTTATTTTTGAGCCAGAGTCTCACACAGCCTAGGCTGACTCCAGCCTTCCTCTGTTCTCTCTTTTGTTGCCCCGACTGTACCCTTAGTGGTTTCTGAAGAGGAGACAGAAGCTGCTGCATAAGTCAGAGGCCCACAGTGTTGTTTACTGCCTGTTTATTCAGTGGTCTCTGAGTCACCTCCCGGCCTCAGCCCAGGTACAATAGCCCCAGCTGGCTCAAAAATGTGTGAAACTGGTTGCAAAATAGCAAAAAGGCTTCAGCCTTCACGCTGAGCAGGAAACAGATGATCGAGCCTGCCCTGGGAGGCCTGTTTCTGCTGGGAACTGAGGAGAAAGCTTTCCTTTTCCCTCAGTGGGGATGGCTTTCTCCATTTCCTATATCCATGAAATACCCTCTGTGTGTGGTGTGTGTGTGTGTGTGTGTGTGTGGTGTGTGAGGCCAGAGGACAATGTCAGATATCTTCAATTGCTCTGTTGTTTTTTTAAAGATTTCTTTCTTTCTTCCTTTCTTCCTTTTTTCCTTCCTTCCTTCCTTCCTTTTTTCTTTTGTGTAAGTACATTGTCGCTGTCTTCAGACACACCAGAAGAGGGCATCAGATCCCATTCCAGATGGTTGTGAGCCACCATGTGGTTGTTGGGAATTGAACTCAGGACCCTCTGGAAGAGCAGTCAGTGCTCTTAACCACCGAGCCATCTCTCCAGTTTCCTGAGGAAGTCAGGCTGTCCCTAGAGATGAGCCTGGCCTTTGCCTTCTTCGGCAGTTCCTCGAGGAGAGGGGAGGAACGGAACGCTTTTGCCAGGAGGGATGAAATAGTCCTTGGACCCTAAGCCATTCATCATGGCAGCTTGAAAGGCTATCTGGCAGGTAGTGTCCAGTGCAGACTCAGGTGGCTGGGGGATGGGAAAAGAGGAGGCTACTTGGCTGCTTTGACTGACTCCTGGCCCACCTCTTAAGATGGAAATGGCTTCTTCTATGTTTTAGACAAGGGCCTGGGGACAGTTACCAACTCTACTGCTGTGCTCCTGTGCTGTAAGACTCAGGCTGAGTCACCAACAGAGAAGCTTTTGCTTGCTGGTGGGACAGGAGGCAGCTTTCCAGAGAAGGTGACATCTGAGCCAGCCTCTAAACAATGTGCCTGATTTAATGCTCTTGAGGAGGGAGGGGAAAGAAGCAGGTGACCTGAGGAACTGTGCTGGTGCAAGAGGTATAGCAGTGTGTGGCAGGCTCAGAGTGTCAGGTAACTCAGGTGGCCAGGAGGGGCAGGTTGGAAGCTAGGAGGCCTTGCTTGCTAGCCAAGGCTCTAGGTCTAGTTTGTGACACATAAATGACCTTGGGTCACAAAAATTCACGTTCCTCTGAATATTCGTGAGATATCCTCTCCCCAGCTCAATTTCCTCATCTTCCTTTTCTCTGCCTCCCCTTTCCTCTTTAATCCCCTTTGTACTCTTAGGAAAATGTGCTTCTTACTTTCCTTTAACACACATACATACACACACTCACACATACACACTAACACGCACACTCACACACATACACTCACACATACACACACTCACACGCACACACACAACCTGTATTTATCTTTCTGAAACTGGCTTAATT